>CM040421.1:83419358-83861858 GCA_022702705.1 Papilionanthe hookeriana x Papilionanthe teres | reverse complement strand
CTACTCAATCTACTAGCCCTCGCAGTGGCTCTCCTCCCAATGTTATTAATGACATGCGGAAGCGGTTATTGGTAAATAGGAAACCCCGAATCTCGAAAGAAGAAAAAGAAATTAAGCAGCTGAATTGTAGAAATTGGGGACTCCTCTGTCTGAGGGGAATTAGCGAGGCTCCATAAAGAAGATCTAGATCTAGATCTCGATCTTCCCACTCACCCCCACCCAATGATAAACATGTTATGTTGGAATATTAGGGGCATTGGTAATCCATTGTCCTTTGAAAAGAATTTTTACATTATTAAGAAACATAGTATGGTGCTTGCCATTTTTGAACCTTTGGTGCATAGCACTCTTACAAGCTCCTCAAAGAATTCCATGGTTTTAACCACTTTAGTAACTGCAGCAATAAGATTTGGGTATTCTGTAGAAGGAAGTCACTTGGTCTCATCCTTGACCATCGACAATTCTACTACCTCCTGCGCAATTAATGGTCATCGTATTTGGTCTCATCGCATTTGTATGCATGCGGCTGACAATTTGGATAGTCTGCTTTGTAGGATCGGCTCATTAACATTGGTTCCAATCTCAATCAACCATGGCTTGTGGGGGTGGGATTTTAATTGCATTGGATCTCCTGGGGAAAAATTTGGAGGTAGGGCCACGATACGACTAAGATATTATCTTCGTGATAACATCAGAGATGCGCATACGTTTGACATTGGCTATAGTGGTCCATAGAGTATACTTGGAGAAGAGGATCTATATGGGAGACTAGACAGAATCTTAGTGAACCATCTTCCTTCTCCACCTGGCTTCTCACTGTCTCTCATTTAAGCTTTGCGCATCGACCGCTAGACATCTTGATTACCATCACCTCACTACCCGAGGACGGATCCTCCTCCTTTCGGATTTCGGAATGTTTGGTCCTCCCATGCTGATTTCATTTGCATTGTCCAGGAGCAATGGTGCAATATTGTTCATTCTACCCCCCTCATTAAGCTGCATTTATCTTCAAATTAAACTCGGTAAGGCCCTCGGATACGTGGAACTCGTTGGTAACATCCACCCAGTTACAGTAGCAATGCGAATGCCCTCATCCACCTAAAAGCCAGGTTTCAGGCTGGCAATGCTGCGAAAACCAACTGTTTGATGCCAGGGGCTACTCTTATGGTTGCCATAACAAATCGAGAAGCTGTTCTAAAACAAAAAGCTGCTTTCTGCTTGTTGTTGATGCGGACGAAATTAAACCCATCGTACACAAATTAATTACGAGAAGGAAGTGTAACAATATTCACGATATCAAATCTGCGGATGGTCGTGGTATCTAACCTCCACGACATTGTAGCTGATGCGGTTCATTATTTTAAGCAACTCCTTACCCAACGAAGTGGTCCGGGGCATCTATTGATGAATCCCTCTTCGAAATGATATTACATTAACTTAAGGCCTTAATCATGAGATACCCCCTCGGTAAGGAAATGCGGACTGCTCTTAGTCTGTGGATAGCAACAAGATAAGTAGACGCTGATGGTACACGGCTTCCTTTTATAAGAAGTCTTGGGATTGGATTCGGAATGATGTGGTAGCGGTATACGAGGGCCCTATTTGTAGGTCGTCCCCTGCGAAATTTATTTCGATTACACGCCAATTAATAATTGATGCCCAAAACTAATACTACCCCGAGCTGGAACCACGCAAACTGTTGCTGACTACGATTAATAAACGAGACCATTCGTAAGATTATTGTGAGCGAGTTACAACCTCATGCGAATGATTAATCGAGTAGTCGGTCAGCATTTGTCGAGGGAGATCTATTTGTGACAATGTCCTGTTGGCTCGAGAACTTCTCCTTTGTGATCTTGATAAGAGCCAAAGGGGGTAACCTCATTTGTAAGCTTGATATCCAAAGGCTTATGATACCATCGGTTAAGTTCATCTTTGAAGTTCTTCTTGCCGAGAGGTTTCGAGCCATTTACGCGATCTTATTAGGAGATGGTTGGAAACAAATGATCATTCGATTTAATTAATGGCCGAAGCTTGGGGGAGATTAAGCAGTAGGGTCTTAAGCAAGGAGATCATTATCCCCCACTATTTTTCATCTACAGCATTAAGAAGCTACTTCTCGAGATTGGTGGATAAAGGCTCCTTCCCGAACATTTCCGGTACCACCATAGATCTAACATTGCAATCTCACGTATAATGTATGCGAGATGATATTATGCTTCTATCCATTGCCCATGGCTTTATCAAAAAAATTAAGTGGTGGAGACTTTTCAACGGCGAAGTAGTATAGTCTTGACAAAGAGAAATGTCGACTAATCTTTTCTAAGCATGCTTCTGTCTCCATCGGACATTGGATTGCGAGCACCTTTGGTTTTTCAATGTAACTCCTCGATTAAATATACGGGAGCTTATCTTTACGTAGGCGAGGCTAAACGGAAATACAATTTGATGAATGGCAGGTAGATTAAATCTCGGCTCACTTCTTGGTCAACTCCTTTACGCTCGATGGTGGCGAGAATCACTCTCTGAAAAGCATTCTCACCTCTTTTCCATCATGCCTGCTTCGACACCTTTGAAGGAGAGCACTCATCTGCTGTTGGAAAGAATTTTCAACGAGATTCCTTGGTCGGAGTCGGAGGCACCGGCTTCATTTGGACGGTACTTGGGTTAAAGCTTGCTAAACCCCTCTGACCCAGTGGGGTAGGCTTTAGGGAGTCTTCTCCTTTGCAACATATAAACTTCCTAAAGCTGTGGATCCACTTTCGTGAGACCTCCTTATGGGCCCAGTGCAGGCGAGTACTGCGAGGGCATGTCCACCCCTCCTTGTTGTTAGAAGATTAGGGGATTCTAAGATTTGGAGTCAATTCTTAAAAGTTGAGCCATTTGAAAGACAATTGTTAGGATGCGGGTAACCGGAGATAAACTTCTGGTTGAATATTTGGTGTCCAAAAGATTGGTTAACCCACCAGACGAGGATAATGCGATCTCTCTCGGTCATGCCAGGCGGGATTGCGGGGTGGTCTTTACTTGGTCGTCCACATCTTGAAGCCCCAATCGCCCAGACCGGTCGGCCACGAGGAGATTCTTCACATTCATGCATTGAAACCTGATGGTATCGACTTGGTGGTCTCCGAACGCCGAAGTATTTCTAAATACCTATATAGCTCCTCCTTTCGTGCTTTGCTGTAAAGTGGGGGAAGTACGTATGGAGTAAATACCTTTTCCCCCTCTATGTATTTTCTTTGTTGGAGAGCCCTTCACGAAGCATTATCCCCACTTGATGACATTCTCAATTAAAAGGCTTGAGAGGGTCCTTCCATTTGTGTTCTTTGTCATCGGCGAAGAGTCGCATCTGTCTGTTCTTCCGATTGCAATTTCTCCAGGATGTTTGGATTGAATTAAACTCCCGAGTTAGACATAATAGCATAAACCTTCATTGGCGATTATTCCATCATCATTGGTCTTATGGGGGAAATCTGAAAGTTCGACACTATCCGATTCATCGCCCTCGTGGTTTATTTGGATGGCTAGGAATCGGGCAATTTGAAGACACTTCTTTTCTTGTTGCTACCTCTGTGTGGCTTGTAAATCTTATATTGCAAACTCATTCTTCATAAGGGCTTCCTCAGGTCTTGAAGCCTCCCTCATTCACCTGGTCTCCTTCCAGGTAGCTGATGTTGTGGGCTCCTTTTTGTAACTACATCAAGATAAATGCGATGGTAGTTTTTCTATTGATAGTCTTTGGCAGTGTAGAAGCATTTCGGGGAATCATCTAGGAAATTGTCTCTATGTTCCCCGCCATATGGAGTTGCCCAAGATGCTTTTGAATCAGAACTTATTCTTTATTCTACGAGCACTTGACTCTTGATTCTTGGTTGGCAATATATATGGATTGGTGGACTCTCGAATCGATTAATAGCATTGACCATATCAATCATCTACGGTGGCACCACAAATCTTAAGATACGGCATTCTTGCCTTGAGAACCCTAAATACTAGATTTTCTTCTAGCTAGTAGGGTAACAAACTGCTCGTTGGCTTGCCGGGGAGGTCCTCTCTCCCCCAAGGCGGGGTTTGATCTGCCGCTGATAGGCTTAAGTTCTTAATTGCTGGAGGCAAGCTGAGCTCCCCATCAGGTGAATATAAATCTCCATTACAGTATTTTGTTCCGGGGTTCTTATTTGGAATGCCTGGTGGTTCTTGCTATATGGTTCACACATTGGACATCTGCTTGAGGTCTCCTCCCTTGTGAAGATTCAGCTATTATTGTCCTGGGAGAGAATCAACATCTTGTGACCATTGGCTACGTAGATTGCCTTCTTGTTTATGATTATATTTAGGTTTTGTTTGTTTTGGTGAGTAATAGAGGCTTTTAATTTTTTTACATTTTCTTATCGTAGTGAGAGTTTGCCACCGAGTTGTTGTTTGTATGGAGGCCTTTCTACTTCCTTTTTTGTAAATCATTTCATACTTAACATGTAAAGGCTTCTTCTACCCTTTCCTTTTAATATATATATATATATATATATATATATATATATATAATATTATTTTTTATTTAAAATGTTTAAATATAGTATATTATTTATAAATATAATTTAATTATAAAAATATATAATAATTAAATAAATTATAAATAGAAATAAATATATATATATATACAGTTTATATAAAAATATATATAGATATATATATATATATATATATATATATATATATATATATATATATATATATATATATATATATATATATATATATATATATATATATATATATATATATATATTTAATATTATTTTTTATTATTAATATTTTATTTATAGTATATTATTTAAAAAAAATTTAATCATAAAATATTAAATAGTTAAATAAATTATAAATAAAAATATATATAATATTATTTTTATTTTAAATGTTTAAAATATATTATGTTATTTATAAATATAATTTAATTATAAAAATATATAAGAATTAAATAAATTATAAATAAATATATATATATATATATATATATATATATATATATATATATATATATATATATATATATATATATATATATATATATATATATATATAATATTATTTTTTTATTTAAATATTTTAAGTATGGTATATTATTTAAAAATATAATTTAATCATGAAAATATTTAATAGTTAAATAAATTATAATTAAATAAATATATATATGTGTGTGTGTGTGTGTGTATATATATATATATATATATATATATTATAAAATTATTTAAACAAATAAATTAAAAAATATATTTTTTATTTTAAATATTTTAAGTATATTATATTTTTAAATATAATTTAATTATAAAAATATTTAATAATTAAACAAATTAAAAATAAATATATATATAGGTATATATTAATATATATATATATATATATATATATATATATATATATATCTGTGTGTGTGTGTGTGTGTGTGTGTTTGTGTGTGTATTTATATAATATTATTTTTTTATTTTAAATGTTTTAAGTATAGTATATTATTTATAAAGATAATTTATTTATAAAAATATTTAATAATTAAATAAATTACAAATAAAAATATTTATAGGTATATATAAATAAATAAATAAATAAATAAATATATATATATATATATAATATTATTTTTATTTAAATATTTTAAGTATAATATATTATTTATAAATTTAATTTAATTATAAAAATATTTAATGATTAAATACATTATAAATAAATAAATATGTATGTGTATATATATAAATATATATATTTATATGTATATAAATTTATATAATATTATTTTTTTATTTTAAATATTTTAAGTATAGTATATTATTTATAAATATAATTTAAATATAAAAATATTTAATAGTTAAATAAATTATAAATAAAAATAAAAATATAATTATATATATATATATATATATAAATATATATATATATATATATATTATTATTTTTTAATTTTAAATGTTTTAAGTATAATATCTTTATTTATAGATATAATTTAATTATAAAAATATTTAATAATTAAATAAATTATAAATAAAAATATTGGGTCGATAGGTTTGTCATTGGGTTAAGGATTTACCATTTTGATCAAAGTTCGCTTTTGGTTAGAGATTAACTTTTTGGGGTCGATAATTGGTCATTAATTCAAAAATTAGTATTTTGACCAAAATTGGCTTTTTGGTCGAAAGTTGACTGTTAGGTCGATGAGAGTGTCATTGGATCGAGGATTGACCATTTTGACCAAAGTTAACTTTTTGGTCGGATATTGACTTATTGGGGCATTAATTGAAAATTATTTATTTTGGCCAAAATTGACATTTTTAGTCGAATGTTATTTATTAGACGATGGGTTGGTCATTGGGTCGAAAGTTGACCATTTTGACGAAAGTTAACTTTGAGTCGAAAGATGACTGTTGGGTCGATGGGTTGAGCATTGGAGTCGAAAGATTAACCATCTTGACCAAAGTTGACATTTTAATTCGAGAGGTGGATTACTCGGTCGAAAATTGAGTCGATTAAGTCGAAGTGTTGTTTAATCGAAATTGACTTTTGGGTCGAAAGTTGACATATTGGGTCGATGAGTTGGTCATTGGGTTAAGGATTGACAATTTTGACCAAAGTTGTGCTTTTGGTTAAAATTTGACTGTTGGTGATAGTAGTCAAAAGTCGAAAATTAACGATTTTGAAGGCAAATTGACTTTTTGGTGAAAAGTTGACACAAGTAGATTCGATAGGTCGGTTATTAGGTCGGATTAACCATTTTGGCCAAAGTTGACTTTTTAGTCGAAAGTTATGAGTGGGTCGATTGGTTGGTCGTAGGATGAAGGATTGAACATTTTCACCAAAGTTGACATTTAGGTCATTGTGTAAGAAATTGATAATTTTGACCGAATTTGACTTTTGGTCGAAAGTTGACCTTTTGGAGCGATGAGGTGGTCATTAGGTCGAAAATTATAGGAATTTGACTAAAAGAATTGACTTTTTTGTTCAAAACTTGATACCAATGGATCAATAGTAAGGTAATTATGTAAAGGTACTATTTTGACCAAAATTGACTTTTTAGTCGAAAGTTGATACGTGGGTCGGTGGGTTGGTTATTGGGTCGAGGATTGACAGTTATGACCAAAGTTGACTTTTTAGTCGAATTTACTTATTAGGTTAATAATTGGTCGTTGGAAAAAATTGCTCTTTTGACCAAAAGTTAACTTTTTGACAAAATATGACCAATTGTATTGAGTTAGTCATTAGGTCAAATATTGACCATTTTAACCAAATTTTACTTTTTTGTCCAGTTGACCTATTTGGTTAATGGGGGTCATTAGGTTAAGATTTGGTATTTTGACCAAGAAATTGACTTTATGGTCGAAGGTTGACATTTCGGTCGATGGGTTGGTTATTGGGTCGAGGTTTGACCATTTTGACCAAAGTTGACTTTTTGGTCAAAAGTTAACCTATTGGGTCAATGGGTTGGTCATTGGGTCGATGATTGATAATTATGACCATAGTTGACTTTTTGGTCGGAGATTTAGTTGTTAGCATTCGACAATTGGTCATTAGATAAGAATTTAATACATTTTGACCTAAAAAGTTGACATTTCGATCGAAAATTTGACCAATTTAGTCAATGGGTTGATCATTGGGTCAAAAATTGACCATTTTGACCAAAATTGACTTTTCGGTCAAAGGATGACATATTTGGTCGATGGGTGATCATGTCGGCATATTTTAGGTTGAGTGTTGTATTTTTTAAAGGGGTCGCCTACGAAGTTGTCGGCGAATTTTAAATTTAATTTAAATATATATATAATTTAGAAAGTAGTATTTGATTTTTGAAAATAATTTTAAATTTGAAAATTTTAATGTGAAATCGAGCCGATCTCGCATCCCGATAGTTTATATAAACGAGCATCGCATCACGAACCGTGTATCTATCCCGAAGAATAGACACAGCACTGATGATGGGGCTCGATTAAATAAACAGAGATTTATTGACGTCGTTTGATGCACGAACCAATTTTATAAGCCGACAAGTTCCACTGGCAATATAAATGAATTAAGCAGGGTTTATAATACCTGGGTTCTTAAGTTTTATGAGACGAGCCCTGTAGTTAATTACATCTTAAGTGACGGGAATCACCTAAGAAAACTCTCGATAATAATCGGTAGTTGCTCTCGGGAATTTCGAAGTTTAAGTCTTGAGGATTGAATTTTGGAAATTTCAATAGGGAATGGATCGAATTTGGAGCATTTTGTTTTGGGAATTCGAAAGGAAGAAGGTAGGAGGAGATTACGGATTCGAAGCGAACTTCGGTAATTTCCGAAAACATCTGTGTTGGTTTGAATTTAGGAAAGTCTAATGTTTATTTAATGTTTTGATCTTGCCGATTTTAATCAGTTAGGACCTATATTTGTATGATAAAATCATACGAATAGCCTCGAAAGATGTGAGGGTTTATGCATTGTCGGACGGCCACTATCGGAAATCTAAAGCTAGGTTAGGGCTTAATTTACATGATATGATCATGCAAATGCCTAACGAAGAGTTGAGGATTTATGTTGCACTATCTGAAACTACCTCAGAATCCTGCGGCTTGGTTATTTAATTCTAAGGAAAGTTTTGGTAGACTCGGGTTTTGCGTGATGACGATGGCCGTGCGCAGCATGCTCCGAAGCTCCTTGTTGTTGCGAGTTTAGTTTTAGAAGTCATAAATCAGGAGATGAGAGAAGTGTTTGGTTTTTTAGAGAAAATCTTAATTTCCATGTGTCTTTAATATTTTAATTAAAACGGAGTCTTAGAGTTGATTAAAGCAAAGGAACCGATTAAGATCCCGCGGTTCGTCGTCCCGGCTTGCAGATTATTTTCATCGAATTCACTTAGTCCAGGATGAATTTGCTAAACTCGGCGAATGAGTTCCGCACTTTCATTTAGACCGTGGGAAATCCCGTTAGCCCAACGTGGGTTACATCATCCGGGGTATTCCCGATCATTCGAATGAGACGTTTTAATTTAGTTGTAGTTGTAGTTTTGTTGTTACGTTTGTGATTAGATTTTGAGTTGTCTTATATTTTGAAATGTTGTGGCGGTGAATTTTTTATCTTGTAGTGTCTTTTAATTTAGTTATGGGTTTCAGTTTTGGTTTACGTCTGAGTGTAAGTTTTCATGCAACAATTGTTTATCGTACAAGAAAAGTAAGTGCGATGCGATTAAATAAGTTGCAATAAAGTAAATTGCAATAAAATAAAAGCGTACACAGAGTCTTCCCGTCATCTTGGCTGCACTTAAAACACGGTTAGAATATTTAAGCATTTAAAGTAAGTTCTGAGTAAAGGTAAGGGAAAGGTTATGGTTTTACACGAGTTCACAATCACATGGCTAGTCATTTTCTTTATGACGTCACAGGTTCTTGTATTTTAGTTTGAGGACGATTTTCTTCATCGAAGAACAACTAAAGTTTAATTGTTCTTATAAATATCCTATCATATTGAGGAAGTGATTAAGAGGCAGATCTTAAACATCTTTCGATATTTCTGGGATTGTTTTAGAATCGAATGAATTTAATTACAAATGAATTAATCGTCAGAGTTTAAGTTTTGTTGTCTTGCTCGGTGGTAGGACGTTTGAATATCATAAGTGAAGTGTCATTTCACTTGATACTCCATTTAGGAGTTATAATAGTAAAAATACAGAAATGAAAATGATATTTAATGATTTGTGATTCGAATTTAAGTTGAATTAATGATTTAAGTTTGGAATAGTGTTCGAGTTATTTTAGATTAAATGCTGAATTTCTTTATGTCTTAAACGTGTATATTTAATTAGGTTACTTTAATTTAACTTAATGTAATCTAATGTGGTTTAATTTAATTTAATGTAACTTAAGTTAATTTAATATAATATGGTATAACTTAATTAAATTTAATTTGATTTAATTTAATTTGATTTAGTTTTAATTTAATTTAATTTAGTTTAATTTAATTTAATTTAATTTAATTTAATTTTAATATGTTTTAATTTAATTTAATTTTAATTTAATTTGATTTAATTTAATTTAATTTAATTTTAATATATTTTAATTTAATTTAATTTAATTTAATTTTTTTTAATTTAATTTAATTAATTTAATTTAATTTAATTTAATTTAATATTTTATTTAAAAAAGGTTTGCTTTAAATAATTTAACTTTAATTTAATTTAATGATTAAGTCTTTTAGCATTTTAAATCTTAAACTTGGATTATCATTTTAATTAGGAATTAAATATTATTGAGATGATTAATTGCAAAGGATCCTTAGATTAAAGAATAAACCTCTTCCTAATAATACCCCTTTATTTTAATAATTCGATTTTATTATTCTTCAAAATTGTCAAATTATTTAATTAAGATTTATTTCAATTATTTTAAATTGTTTAGTAAGTTACATGCCACTTTACAATTATCTAAATTCGATACGTCGAATCGGATTAAAATCGAATAATATTTTACTTATTAATTTTATTAAGCCTAAAGTTTTAATTAAGGTTAAAAATTTTAATTACCATTTTTTATTGAAGCCTAATAATTTTATAACTCACTAAATTGAGCTCGAATGAATTTGAAATTTTTATATGACTTCACTCCTTGTATCGATAAAGATATTAGAGAGAAAATGTGATTTTTCTGTATTTAATTTATTTATATAATTATTTTTGGTAAATAAGGATTTAGGAAAATTTAATAATATGACCAAAGAAAGTTTTACATCCTTAAGAAAATTATGGGATATTCTCCGAGAAAATTTAATAATATGGCCAAAGGAAAGTTTCTGTCCTTAAGAAAATTATGGGATATTCCTAATGAGAGGAATGGCAATATGGACCAATTTTTGTGATTTTTTAATTATATTTTATTTATTAAGAATTATTTTAAGTTAAGGAGTATTAATTAATTTAAAAAATAAAATATAAGTTGGAAAAATGAATTTAATAATTTTTAAAAATTCTCTCGATACCAAGGATTCGAGAGAACGAATTTTACAATTTCGATTTTTCTTTTGATTTATTATAATTATTTTTAGTGAAAATGCTAGAAAATACATTTTTTTAATTTCAAAATTGCTAGGGCTTTAAAATTTAATATCTCATTAAATAGACCTAAGAAAAACATGGGGTTTGTTCTTTAAGTGATTAAATTTCAAAATATGACATTTTGGTGAATTTATTATTTTTGTGGTTTTTTTATTATTTTTTAATTATATTAAAATATTAAAATAACACTAAAAAATTAACTTTACAGAAAATTGAAATTTTAATTTTCTTAAATTCCCCGATATCGAGAGGCTCCAAAACCCGATTTATTGAATTTTTGAAAGGTATTTTGAAAGTTATGAATTTTTAAAGTTTAAAATGACTAAATGGCAAATACGGCCATTTGATAGGAGCTAGCAAAGTCGATTGAGCTTTTGGTACATGGTGGGTTCTCTGATCCTAAAGGTCGTTGGAGAATTGATTTGAGAGTCGATTTGATGCATGGTTAACTGCAATTAATTAGGGGTACATTTTGGGTGTTTAAGCCGATTAGGGTTGTTTTTAGTGAATTAACTCGAAGTCTATTTTTCCTAGGGTTCTACAGTGTAAAGAACATCACGAATTTTCCTAGAATTTGTTCACAACATCTTAATTTTGGAATTAAAATACAAAACGACCGCATGCATTTGAAAAATCAATAACTTTTCGCGGGGGTAGCCTACGACCTGGAAAATTCAGGGAATGTTCCCAGTTCAGAAGACTTCAAAAGCCCTATGGTCTCATGCCATGGTAAATTGTATGAATGCATGGAGAATTAAAACAATGCGGGGAGTAAATAATTAATTAAAAATAAAATCTTTGGACAAAATTAATTAATTTCTTTTTCATGCATTATTCTCACTCTGTTCAGCGACGAAGGTATTTTATTTTATTTTTGTGATTTTTCTGCAATTATATGGTTTTTTGAAGTTAGGTTAAATAAATAAGAAAAAATCCTTTTTTCTACTTAAAGTATGCGGGCGTCAACCTCGGCAGCTGCGAATGCACGCGCGGCGCGCTCGTTTGACGCTGCCCCTTCGACTCGGCGCCGCGCGGCCGGCCGTTCGCGTGCGCGTCTCCACGGTCCGGCCGCCATCGAGCACGTCCGTCAGCGCGTGTATTGAATGAACGGCATCCGTTCATCGTCTGACGTCCTAACACGAGAGCGCGTCTGCAGCCCAGCCACCAAGATCTCACTCGATTCCTCATGGATTTTTATGTTCTTATGCTCGCATGGATTAAATGTGAAGAGACGAACACATCTATACGGCTAATGCTCATTGAAATTGACTCATTTGAAATGGAGAATGTTCAGAAGCTTGGGATGAAGAATTGATCCATACCTTGGCTGCGAGAGGTGAAGCCTCGATCGGAGATGCTCGAGCGCGTTCGTTGGAGGTGCGGGGAGGAGGTAGGGATGAAGCACAGGGATGTGGTGGTGCACAGGTGTGATTTTCACCAAGGCTGATCACAACCTTTGGAGTACGGAACAGGCGGGTGGCACGGAGATGGGGCTTTCTTTGGTGGACACCTTCTGCGATGCAGTGAAGGTGTAGGACCAATCGATTTGAGGATTGATCCAGCATTTGTGGAGAAGTGTCCCTTGGTTTTGGTGGAATTTCGGTTGAGAAATTGGATTTTGTCGGTGGAGATTAGGGCGAATTGACATGAGGGATCAAGCGCTCTAAGGGTGGAGAAGGGTTTGGAACGATTTTGGCGAGTTTCGGCAAGGTTTGTGCGACTCTCCTCTCGTAGCCGTGAGGGGGTGGTGTTTAAATAGGAGAGGGTGGAGGGCATAAAGGCGGGGATGGGGCTTTGGATCCCCTGCAGGCATGGGAAGAACAGCCATGGTGGCCATTGGGCATGGGGCGGCTCGGCGAGGAGAATTCCAAAGTTGGCTCATGTGAGCTCTCGGCCGTGGTGTTTTCGGTGACACAGTGGGCGGCCGGCCGAGGCATTGGTCACCGTCTTGTTCGGAGTGGGTCGGGGGTTTGTGGTTTAGTGTAGCGGTGTGAATGCTGCCGTATGTAAAAGGCTTGGATTAGAATGGAATGGGAGGGGCTTATTTTGGCTCAAGTTGGTCAACCCCTCCATTTGGGCTAGGTGCACCACCGAGGCTTTGTTTAGGCTGAACAGAAAGTGATTTAGGTCGGCAATCGGTGGGGTGGTCACCGTCCAAGTACGATTAAGCTTAAGCAAGATTTAATTGGAATCATGGGAGTAGTTAATCATCTTTAGGAATTAAGGAAAGAGTCTCCTCCTTTTGAAATGGCATGTGGTGACATGTAAAGAGAGGCTCTCGCCAAGCTTCCATGTGGCTCATGCATGGCTTCATGGCTCACCTTTGGCTTGGGAAAAGTCGAGTCGATTTCGGGGAAATGGATTTAAGAAAAATTTTGGTATTTTGAGGTGATTTGGCATGAGGCTTGATTTGGAATTATTTGATGATGGGATTATAACTTAGGGAATGGCTTTGATTAAATGGATGGCAAATGGAAATGTCATGTGGGCTTTAGGGCGATTTTGGGCTTTTGTATTTGAGTGGAAATGGGCTTTTTAGGAAGGTTTAGGGAAGTGGGCTTTTTGATTTTTAAAATGGATTTTAGGATGGAATTTTAGTAAAGGCTTGGGACAAATAATTGTTGGGTTTAGCTTATGGATGTGTCATGAGTGATTTGAAAGCAATTTGAGGTGATTTGGGTTTGAATTAGGTTGGATATGGGCCTTTTGGTAGAGGCTAGGTGGAGCCAAATGAGCTACCTTGGGCCAATGTTGGGCTAGGGTTGAAATTGATGTAAAATTAATGTTGGGAAATGTTTATGGGAATGTTTCAAAAGAGGTTTTGACTTTGGTTAGGCTTGATTTTGGGGTTTGGGCTCATTTGAGTTAAGTTTGGGTTTAAAATTAGAAATTGGGCTTTTTGATTTTAAGGTTGAATTTAAGTGGGGTTGGGTCCCTAGAATTTTGGGCAAATCATGTTAGTGTTTGTTTATGGGGATGTTAAGGAAGAACAGAAAAGATTTGGGGTTAATTGGAGTTGAATTGGGTGAGTTTGGACTAAGCTTGGGTCATGGGTCAATTGGGCTTTAAGGCCAAAGGTAAATTGGATCCAAATGTCAATCAAATTGGACTAGGATTTGGTCTAGATTGGTGTTGGGGATGTTGAATTGAAGTTTAGAATTGAATTGGACCAGAATTTGGGTCAATTGGGTAGGTTTGGTTTGACATTGGGTTCATTTTGGGTTAAAATGGGTCAATTGGGGGTTTTGATAAAAGTGGGGTAAATTGACAAAATTGGCCCATGGTGTAGTTGAACAAAATGAAATTGGGAATATTTGGGATTTTCTGTAATTTTCTGGGAATTTTCTGAATTTTTGGATTTTTTGACTAAGAGGAGTATCTTGGGTATTTGGAGGGTTATTGGGAGGTATTTTTGGAATTTTTGGTATTTTTGGTTATGGATGATCAAATTTGGTGGGGAGGAAATGTTTAGGATTGGTCTTGAAGAATTTTGGGTAATTTGGATATTTTTGGAAAATTTGGGTAGTTTGAGGAGCATTTGGTGGAGTTGGCGGGTGTGGGAATAGGGGTCGGAAATTGAAAATTTGGAAAATTGAAGATTGGATGAATATGAGTGAATAAAATCATTTTGGTTAGGCCATGAAGCCACATCAAGCCCATATGAGCCATGAAGGGACTCATTTGAGGCATTCAGCATGTTGTTCCTAACCCCGCGAGGGCTTGGGGGTTAAGAACCATCCGTGAATCACCTTTATGAGTCGGGGAGATCAGGTGGGTATGGGTGTGTCTTTAGGAGGTGTATGGAAGTGTAGTGTATGAGTGTAATGTGTGTGTAAATCAGCCCCTCCTTTAGACCG
Source organism: Papilionanthe hookeriana x Papilionanthe teres (assembly GCA_022702705.1). Taxonomy (NCBI): domain Eukaryota; kingdom Viridiplantae; phylum Streptophyta; class Magnoliopsida; order Asparagales; family Orchidaceae; genus Papilionanthe; species Papilionanthe hookeriana x Papilionanthe teres. The sequence continues at coordinate 83,846,936 of CM040421.1, read as the reverse complement.
GGCCACCCGGGGGGCGATCTGGGCCCGAAGAGTCCTGTAGGAACTCATCCGCTGCAAGCTTGCACATTTGATCTCGACCCTCACAGGTGATTGAGGGTCTCACAATCGAGTTTGTGGAGTTTGCGGGGAGTTAAGAAGTGGTTTGAAATTCTAGATGGTGGATCCCAATTCTAGTCCTCTAAGATAGTCGAAAGGAAAACTGGGCTAGATCTTTAAGTACTAAAGAGAAGAAGAGAAGACCTCATGAAAATGAGGTCGACGAATGAACCCCCGATAGGTGTGGTGGTGACGGAGCACACCGCGCGTATTGGCGTTGACCGAAAAGATCAGCGAAACCAATCACAGATGTCGAGTGACACACTTGGGGCCAGTAGAGTTTCATTTGGGGAGTGTCGAGTATATCTACAGGCCGGGAGATCTTTGAACTCTCGGCGGGGAAAGAAGAATTGAATCCGAAACGACATGATGCGGGAAATTTCAATTTAAATTTTGTTTCAGTTTAAGTTTTGATGTGTGAATTCAAATTTCAACTCGAGTTTCAATTTAGATTGAAGTTTTGTTAAGATTAATTTTGAAGGGATTTGATTTGAAATGAAAATTGAAATTTTGTGGTTTTAGATGTAACATCCTCGGCCTCGAAGGAAAATTGAATTGATTGGATTGAATCATTACGATGAGGAGAGATCTCAGAGCAATGTGGTATTGGATGTAAAATCCTTAACCTCAAGGGTTCGATTTTGATGTATTTCGATTGCAATGGGAAAGAATCCTAAAGCGATGCGATCTCGGATGTAAAATCCCTCGGCTTGAGAATTTGATTTTGATGTATTTCGGTGCGATAGGAAAGAATCCTAAAAAACGATGCGGTATCGGATGTAAAATCCTCGGCCTCGAAATTTGATTTTGATGTATTTCGGTGCAATAGGGAAAGAATCCTAAAGCGATGCGGTATTGGATGTAAAATCCTCAACCTGAGAATTTGATTTTGATGTATTTCGGTACGATAGGGAAAGAATCCTAAAGCGATGCGGTATCGGATGTAAAATCCTCGACCTCGAAAATTTGATTTTGATGTATTTCGGTGCAATGGGAAAGAATCTAAGCGATGTGGTATTGGATGTAAAATCCTCAACCTCAAGAATTTGATTTTGATGTATTTCAGTGCGATGGGAAAAAGAATCCTAAAGCGAGTGCGGTATCGGATGTAAAATCCTCGACCTCGAAGTTGATTTTTGATGCATTTCGGTGCGATAGGGAAAGAATCCTAAAGCGGTGGAGTCTCGGATGTAAAATCCTCGACTTAAAGTTGATTTTGATGTATTTCAGTGCAATAGGGAAAAAGAAATCCTAAGCGATGCAGTCTCGGATGTAAATCCTCGGCCTCGAAAAGTTGATTTTGATGTATTTCGGTGCGATAGGAAAGAATCCTAAAAGCGGTGCAGGTCTCGGATGTAAAATCCTCGACCTCGAAAAGTTGATTTTGATGGGTAATTGACTTTGCAACGATTTGTAATGTTGATTTGAAAAGTGTGGAATTTTGGTGTTTCGAGAATTTCATGAAAGTTGTAAAAGACTTTCATGGAAGGAAATAGATTAGGAGGGAATATGTAGACGTTACATATCCGAATTCGGAAAAGTTGATTGAAAGTTGATGGTTTGGATTGAATGTGATTTCTCGCCATCAGATTCGATCTGTGTCAATGGACGCTTCCTTCCCAGACAAGGGAGAGAGTAGAATAGGTTGGACTTCAGATTTGGAAGGGTAAGTTTTGAATTTGATCGAGGTTCGATGTGAGATCCGGAAAGATCGAATTTGAAATTTGATTGAGATTTGATTTGAAATTTGGAAAGATTGAATTTGAAATTTGATTGAGATTTTGTGATCATTTTGTTTGTCTTTTATCGATTCAAATTTTATTTTATCGTGAATTTGGAGTTTATCATTTTTTAGATTTTAAGGAAAGTTTTCTTTTATTCTTTTTGTTTCTTTTCTGTTCTTTGTTCGAAGTTCATTTAACTTTTAATGGCGTTTCCCAGTCAATTTGCACAAAAGAGGTGAAGGCCAAAATTGTGACATGGTCACTTTCATTCCAATCATGCTCGAAGATACATCGTACAACTCGATCCGGAATACATCTCATACAATCCATATAGACTCAAAACGGACTATGTATGATCTTTGTCGATTCATCCAAAAGGGTATCTGTCAAAAATCCATGTCTGAATAGTGAGGTACATGGTCGATAACATCACCTTCCAAGCCATCCTTGGCAAGGATGCCGTATGGATGTACGTTGGAGGTGTGATATTTTCCATGTAGCTCACAGCCCGTAAGGCCGGAGGCTCTCTAACTCCGGGTCCTGGCCGGAAGTGGTAAGGTGCTTTCCCGTCGTCCATCCTTCCGAAAGTAACCGAGATCCGCTTCACCGGTACTCCCGGTATGCAATGCTTAGCGACATCTCGCTCCGTTGCTCTTCGCATCATGACGGAACCTCGGAACTCACCCGGGCCTCGCTATCCGGAGGTCGGATCCGAACATGATATTACACTCGTTCGTAAAAGAAACCGTGCAGAAGGTCCGACAAAGTCGTGGTGATCTATGTGCGGGGGTATACAATCACCCTTCTTGTAAATGTTGATGATGCAACTGTTGGGTATGCAATCCGCCGGCAATACCCCCCATGTTATCATTCTTTTTACCATCCTTTTAATGACTAATGGCATCGGATCCACTTGGCCATGACGGAGTATCCCCGGTGGGTTTCCCTTCCTGTCTTCTCGCGAAGTTATAGCAAGCATCCACATTGTATTGTAATTCTCCCCTTCCCCGGCATCCATCTCCGGGGTTCCGAGTAAGTGTTTTCTCTTAAGCGACCCGCTCGGCCCATCTTTTTCAAATCCCGGATGCGGTCCACGATTTGTTGTTGTTCGTATTCGAGAACACGTCCGTATGTAACTCGAGGCCTTATAGTATATTGATCCTCCCGCCTCGATTCTCTCGAAGTATTCAAAAGTTTTCTTCTGGACATTTTGTATTCTTTCTAGCTCGTATTCTGGAATAATTTGCAAATGACGAGGCCTGGTGACGTACTGTGGGATATATGGCTCAATCCCTTCACGTTCTCCTGCATAGTATGATAGATAATGGAATTGATGTTTTTATTGATGATTTCTCTGTATTTGGGACTTCATTTTAAATTTGCCTGGAAAGGTTAGCAAAAGTTTTGGAGCTTTGTGAGAAAACAAATCTAGTTCTGAATTGGGAGAAAATTCAATTTATGGTTGCAGGAGGAATTGTGCCTGGGCATTAAATTTCTGAACATGGTATGGATGTCGATCCTGCTAAAATTAGAGTGATTGAGAGATTATCGCCACCCACTACTGTGAGAGAGGTGAGAAGTTTCTTAAGACACTCTAGATTTTACAGGCGATATATTAATGATTTTTCTAAAATTACCAAACCTTTGTGCCAACTTTTAGAAAATGATAGAAAGTTTGATTTAATGATGAATGCTTAAGAGCTTTCGAAATATTAAAACAAAAATTAGTCACTGCACCTATAATTGCTTCACTCGATTGGGAGAAACCATTTGAACTTATGTGTGATGCTAGTAATTATGCAATCGGCGTAGCATTAGGGAAAAGGCATGATAAAGCATTCAAAGTCAATTACTATGCTAGTAAAACTCTTAATGAGGCTCAAATTAATTATACCACAACTGAAAGAGAAATATTAGCTATAGTGTTTGCTTTTGAAAATTTAGACCTTATTTAGTTGGAGCTAAAAGTATTGTGCATACAGACCATTCGACTATTAAATATTTAAAGCAAAAGAATGATGTGAAACCTAGACTCATTAGATGGACACTTCTTCTGCAAGAATTTGATTTTATGATAGTTGATAGGAAGGGAGCTGGCAATCAAATAGCTGATCATCTATCCAGAATAGACTATGATAAATTATGTGAATTTGAAAAAAAAATTATTGAAATTTTCCCTGATGAGCAACTCTATACTATTATGGGAAATAATTTGCCTTGGTTTGCTGATATTGTGAATTATATTGTAAGTGATATTGTAACACCTGATTTAACAAGGCAACTACAATAAAAATTTAAATATGATGCAAAATTCTATTTTTGGGATGTGCCCTATCTATATAAATAGTGTAAGGATCTGATTATTAAGAAATGTGTGCCACAAGAAGAAACAAATTTGATTATTCTAACGATGTCACGATTCTGAATTTGGAGGTCATTTTGGTGTTGATAAAACTACTTTTAAGATTTTACAATCTAGATTTTATTAGCTTAATCTTTTTAGAGATGTTTATATACATATATTAAATCATGTGCTCTGTGTCAGAGAGTACGTAATATCTCTAGAAGAAATGAAATGCCTCTAAATTATAATTTGGAAGTTGAAATTTTTTATGTATGGGGATTAGATTTTATGGGACCATTTACTCCTTCATTTGGAAATTTATATATTTTGGTTACTGTTGATTGTGTCTCGAAATGGATTGAAGCTGTTGCTTTACCTAGATGTGATGCTCGGAGTGTTTCAAAATTTTTAAGGAAAATCATATTTACAAGATATGGAACGCCAAGAGTTATCATAACTGATAGTGGATCCCATTTCAGGAATAATCGACTTAAGAGATTAATTGAGAAATATAATATCATTCATAGAATCTCTATTGTTTATCATCCCCAGACTAGTAGTTTAGCAGAAGTGTCTAATCGTGAAATTAAAAGAATTTTGTAGAAAACTGTGGTTAATCACAAATTAGAATTGTCTACTCGATTAGATACTGCTTTATGGGCTTATAGAACTGCTTTTAAAACCCCTATTGGAATGTCTCCTTATAGACTAGTGTTTGGTAAAACTTGTCATTTACTAGTTGAATTGGAGCATAAAGCATATTGGGCGATAAAAGAGTTAAATTTTAATTTGAAAAATGCTGGAGAGAAAAGATTTATGCAATTGAATGAATTGGAAGAGATTAGAAATGCATCTTATCACAATGATAGGATCTATAAAGAGAAAATTAAATTATGGCATGTTGGAAGATATTGAAAAAAAATTTGAAAAATGGACTAAAAGTTTTATTATACAACACAAGATTGAAGTTATTTCCTGGAAAGCTCAAGTCTAGATGGATAGGACCTTTTACAGTTGTAAAAGTTCATTCTTTTGGTGTTGTTGATATTAAAGATCCTAATACTGGAAACATTTTCAAAGTTAATGGGCATCGATTAAAGCCTTACTTTAACGGGTTTCAACCTGACTTCAAAGAGGTTTTAATGTTGAGTCATCTTGATTAACTGAATGGTTTTTCGGGCAAGCAACATTAAACCAAACGCTTTATGGATGGCAACCCAAAGGTATCTTTGTGGTGTGTTTGCTTTTCTGTTGTAGTTGTGCTTTTTAGATAGTTGTTTTTGAATCCTAATTACTCTTAAATACTTTAAAAACTGATAAATGATAGATCGAATCGAGATATTGGAATATTTTGGACCAAACGAAGTTCGGTGAGAATTTTTAACCACTGACGCCGCCAGTGCCAGAATGGGCGTTGCCGACGCCCTATCGTTTTCCTACACTGAACTTGATTGTTTGACCACTGCCAGCACCCTATCAAGCGTCGGCTGCGCCCAAAATCTGTTAGACGATTTTTAAATTTCAAAATGCGAGTTTTGGCGGTTTTTGGCGGGATCTTTGTCCTTATAACTCCCTAAACTCCATTTTTGACTTCTTAACTCCAAAAAAATGAAAACCACCGATCCTAATTCGTATCCTATGGATTCCTTTCCCATTGAAACCCCTCGATTTTGTGTTTTCAACTGAAGGAAGTTCATAAGTTTTGAAGCGCAGAGTTTCTTTAACGAAGTGATGATGAAAAGAAGTATTATCGAGGAAAGAGGCTTCATAAATCGAGGTATGGATAATACTACTACTAGAATTCAAGAAATTATTAAAGAGAGACGTTGGGAAGTGCTTTGCTAAACTACTGTTGTCGTTGTTGTTCCTGTCGTGAAAGAGTTTTATGCTAATCTTCATGGGATCAACCAAGGGTTTGTATTTTTGCATGGTAGATTTGTTCAATTCATTCCTGCATGAATCAACGATCTCTTTATGATCGAGAACGTACCTATTTGTCACTGTATTAATTTCAATGCCACAAGGGATAATATGAATGATGTATATCGATATCTGACAGATGAGAAGGAAGAATGAGAAGTTAGAGAGAATGGATACATGAGTTTCCCATCTGCATCTCTCCATCCAGTATCAAAGCAGTGGCATTACTTTGTTTCAGCAAAGTTATTTCCTACATTGAAGATTAGCAGGGTAACCAAGGAAAGTGTCCTTTTTAGTTTATGTATTTAAACTGGGAGGCCAGTTGATATTGGTAAAATTATTATGAAATTGGTACTTGGATTAATTGTGCATGGCTTTAAATATGGGCTTGGACACCCGTCCACCCTATTTCTGTTATGTAGTCAGTCACAGGTTCCTTATGAAAGTTGGGAAAAGGTTCATCTTCCATGGAGGCCTATTGATCCAATTAATCCCTACGAGTACCAGACAGTTGGAGATGAAGATGACATGAATTTGCTTGCAGATCAACCAACCCAGATTTCACAGCCACTTCAACCCTATTTTCCTGAAGGTTCCAGAATGATATTGAAGAGGATCAAACAATTGAAGAAAGAGGTACGGAACATTATGAATGCGATCAATAACATTTATGATTTATTCGATCATATAGATTGGAGAATGAAAGAGAAATTCGATCACACTGGTCGAATTGAGATGGCATTGATCAATCTTATGAAGAAGAACGCGGTGATTGCTGAAGAATCATGTTTCCATTTTGTCCATTCTATAACTTATTTTTGTATCAACAATCAATTGGAGACATAAGAGGAGAGGATATTTTTGAAACTGATGTGGAGTAATTGATGGATTCTACTTATGTTTGTTGCACGTTTAGTTTACTTTGCTTTGTTATGTTCGGTTTGTTTAGTATTTGCTTTTAGATTTGAACTTGGATTTTGATGTGTTTACTTTCATTGTGTGCTTAGATCTTTGTGCTTGCTTATCGTAGAGTACTTACTGCACTAAACATCTATGGATAGTTGGTTTGAATGAACATATTTAGTGTCTATGATGTAACTTGGATTATATATATATAAGTTTGTTGTGTATTGTTTGTGTCCAAATTGTGTTAATTATTGCTTATGTGATGATGTAAATGCCTATTAAAGTGTTTAACATCACTGTAGACGTCGAAACGATCGAAATTACGAAAAAATTTTCATACCCAAAAAATATTTTGAACTGGCACCGCCGGCGCCCAAAGCCAGAGAGTTGGCTAATATTTTTAAATAGAGTGCCGCCGGCTCCCCATCGAGCGCCGCCAGCGCCCGAACCCAGAAATAGGCCTAAAACCCTCGATTTCGCGATTTTTGCCCTGCGACCCGCAAATTTTTCCTTTTCCTTCGTCTTCCTCCTCCATTTTGGCGATTTGGAAGATCTAGGGCTTGCTAGATCTCGAATTGAAGGAGATTTCAAGGCTTTTCGACACCGAATTTGCACTTCTCTTGGTAAGAGCTTCACTTTAAGTTAAATTTTTTGGATTTTCACCATGGAAATCTCTCACATTGCCTATGGTGGAAATTTTTGGAGTTTCAAAGAGATTTTGATTTTTCCATGATGAAATTTGCTCTTACTTGTTTAGAATAGTGTTTAGTGTTTATTACATTGTTAATTTGGGATTTATTGGAAGTTTCTTGCAAATTTTAGAAATTCACATGGATCCAAGAGGAAATAGGAACTTGGATTTTGATGAGGAGAGATTTGTTAACGTCAAAGCCCAATTTCGCTATAAATCTATCCTTCACAACAAGAAGTGTATCCAGGATCAAGCTTTTGATAGTCCTGGTGGATCTATAGAACAATTAATTGCATAGAGAAACTTAAAGCGATTTTGTTATTTCACTGCTAATGCTGTTATGGGAGTTGTTAGAGAATTTTATTCTAACATACCCTGAACTGAGACTGAGTATGTACCTGTTAGAGGGAAGATGGTTGAGTTTACTCCTCAGCGTATCAATGCTTTCTATCAGACTCGGAAACCATTCGTGTGTGAATATGAGAACTTTGACACTGGGAGGGAGAATGTGATAGAAGTTATTGTTTTTCTGACTGGAGGGCGTGGAGAATGGAAAGTAAGTCAAAAACAGTTGATAAATTTCCCCAGCTCCACTTTGAATGTTGCTTCAAAAGTTTGGCATTATTTCATTTCTGCAAGACTATTACCATCTTATCACCACAGCGATGTTACTAGAGATAGAGTGACTCTGAACTACTGTATTCAGAAGATGAAAAAGATTGATATTGGAGCTATTATTTACAAGAATATTCAAATAATTGCTAGAGGCGAGACCACAAGAGGATTAGAACATCCTGCTTTAGTTCATGCCCTCTGTGTTCATTCTGGAGTTGAGTTAAGTAGTTCCGGGGATGTGGCTATAACATTGAGACCTATTACAAAGAATATTATCTGTACTTATGAGTTTCATGTAGGAGCCAAAGCTGAGCATAGGAGTACTGATATTCCTACTAGTAGTTATGATGTGCCATCTACTTCTGAGCCGCCTACCTTATCTGATATTATGTAGCAGCTGACACTACAGAGTTCTAGTATGGATAGACTCCATGGTCAGATGAATGTATTTAAGGCGAGGAGTGATGTGAATGAAGATTATATGTAGTGGAGAGTTGAGTTTGATATTCATTATTACGATGCTCAGGTTAAATTTATGAGGGGGGAGTCCGATGTGATATTTCCTACTTGCCCCAGCTATACACCATATAGACCTGAACCTGCTGATGACCCTGCTAATGACCCTGCTGCTTATCCTGGTGATGGAGACTGATAGATTGTTTGTTTTATTTCTGTTTTTCTTAGTCTGTTGTATTGTACTGATGTGATGTAGTGGATATTTACTTTTCATGTGATGTGTAACCCTGTGTTGTACTGTTGTGATGTAGTGTTATTTACTTTTCATGTTGTACTTTTATGTTGTACCGAGACATTAAAACTGTGGGTTGTTCTGTTAGTAGTGTGATAGTTTGTTTCATGTTATAGTGTTCTGTTGAATGTTTAGAGGTTTAATGTTAATTTCCCTTTACCCATGCAAATAATTAAAATTGTTATATCACTGCTACTAATTGTTTCATGCCTGCTAGTTGTAAATTTTGATTAATACCAGATAGTTGTTGAAGATTTCAAGATCCCAGCACAGAGAGGTTAGTTTTCTTCTACTCTGAACTGTTTCAAATTTACTGAAAAATTTAAGTTCGGGGGAGGGTAGAGAAATGCTAACTTTTATTTTTTCTCAATCATTATGTTTTCAAAAATAATTAGCATAAATTCTGGCAGTTGAACCTCATTATAAGATAACTAAAACTTTTTATTCAATTGAATATTAAGGAGGGATAGGATGAAAAATTTTTAGTGATAAAGGTTCATTTTATAGAAGTAAGATATTTGGTATAAAAGGATTTGATTATAGTCAACTAGTTAAAGTAAAGAAAACTATATTTTTGAATTTTTAAGGGACTTAAAGTATTGTGTGTTAAGAAGAGATTGTAACTTTGTGATGAATGATAAAGCTTATACCTTACTATAAAGTAAGGAGATGATTCAAGTTTGAACTTTAGAAAGATGATAGTGAAGTTCAGAATCATTAAAGGGTTATCCAGATATAGTAATCCTCAATAAAAAAAGAAGAAAAAGAAAAGAAGGATTGAAAAACAATCCCTAAAAGAAAAGAGAAAAAGAAAAGAAAAGAAAAAGAAAGAAAAATGTTTATGAGGAAAAGCTTGGGGAGATGCCTAATAAAAAATTGGCTTCACTTGAATCACCCTAAAGGGAGGACTAGATTTCATTTCTGAATTTATGTTTTAAGTACTAGCTTACATTCTAATGAAGTTTACATGAACTCCTTTCTCACATAATCTTTTGAGGCACTCTTAATGTGATAAATAAGGGTTCATATTGAAATAAATAGAAGACTAGAACTCTTAGACTTGATTTATGAATATTCTTATACCTGTAGTATTGACCTGAGTTACTAAATTTCTTTATGAAAATCTAACCAATATATTCTTTTGAATGAAAAATTTTAGTGTCTTACAGTTGAGAACTACATTGCCTAGAGTTATATTTTATGTAGTAAAAATATTACCCGAGGACAAGTAAAAGTTAAAGTTTGAGGGATTCTGATGCACTTAAAATATATACAGTTTTTGCTATCTAATTTTACCCATTTTTGGTGATATTATACTTTAAAGAAAGGTATTTTTCATGATTTGCTTCAGGTATGATGATTTTAGGTGATTGGAGTGAAAAGAAGCAAAAAGGAATGAATCCGGAGCAAAAAGGAGCAAAAAAGGAGCAAAATAGTGAAAATTTGTTCTGGCGCTGCCAGCGCCCAAATTCAGAGAGCACAACAATTAAACGACACGATAGACCACCACCTGCACCCTATCGGGTGCCGCCAGCGGCCAAAGTCGTTGGAGTTCAAATTTGAATAGTTTTGGTGACTTTTTGAAGGGATGCCTACAGAAACTCTTGGGATTTCATCTCTATCTTATAAGTAACTACTTTTAGACAAAAAAGTTGTGTGGAGAATGTGTCTAGAGAGTGTCTTGTGTCTTCTAGAGTAGTTAGGGTTTAGTAGTAGAGAGTGTAGAGTGAAGATTTCAGAGGGATTCTTCTCTAAGGAGGGGAGGAGAAGAAGTAAAGTGAGAAATTTCTTCTTCTTTTCCATTCTAAAGAGAGAATTAAGTGTTGTAAAGAAGAGAGAAGAGGATTAAAAGGAACTTCAAGGGAATTTCATTGGGGAAGAAAAAGAGATAAGTTGTATTTTCCTTTGTAGTTTGTATGACTTTTCTTTTATATATTGTTGACCTCATTTTTGGTGAGGTATGATCTCTCTCTCCTTAGTGCTTAGGATCTAGCCTTAGGCTTTTCCTTTGACTAATCTTAGAGGACTAGAAATGTGACCTACCACTTAGAAATTCAAACCACTTCTTAACTCCCTGCAAACCCCACAAGCTTGATTGTAGATCCCTAATCACCTAGAGGGTTGAAATCAAATGTGGAGGTTTAAAGGATGAGTTCCTTATAGGTCCTTTTGGCCTTAGGAAAACCCTGGCTAGCCTTGTCTTGTGAGAGTTGACTTGCACATACACTACACTCTCACACACATTCCTTGTCCTAAAACCACATTCTCACCCAACTTGACCTCCTGAATCATGTAGGTAATTAATATGGATGGTCCTTAACCCCTAAAGCCCCTGGCTGAGAGGGTTTGGAACAACATAGTGAATGCCCCAAATGAGTCTTCTCGTGGCTCATATGGGCTTAATATGGCTTCACGGCTTAACCAAAGTGATTTCATTTTACTCGCACTTGATCAATCTTCATTTTTCCAAAATTTCAATTTTTGACCCCCGGGGCCCCGGACCAACTAATCCTACCAAATACCCTTGAAATGACCCAAAATTTGCAAAATCACCTAAATTGCCCAAGATTCCTCAAAATCAATCCCAAACAGTTCCCACCACTCATATTGACCATCTCTGGCAAAAAATACCAAAATTTCCAAAATACCCCTAAAAACCCCCAAAATTACCAAAATATCCTTTTACCCCAAAAAAATCCAAAAATTCTAAAAAATTTCCAGAAAATTCCAGAAAATCCCAAATAATCCCAATTTCATTTTGTTCAACTACACCATCGGCCAATTTTTCCAATTTATCCCACTTTTACCAAAACCCCCAAATTAACCCATTTTAAAACCAAGTGAACCCAATGTCAAACCAAACCACCCCAATTGACCTCAATTTTGGTCAAAATCAATTCTACACTTCAATTAAATATGCCCAATATCAATTTAGACCAAATCCAAGTCCAATTTGATTGACATTTGGGCCCAATTTCAATTTGAAGCCTAAGGCCCAATTTTGACCCATGACCCAAACCTAGCCCAAACCTAGCCCAATTCAACCCCAATTGGTCCCAAATCTTTTCTAAAGCCTTCCTAACATCCCCATAAACAAAACACTAACTTGATTTTCCCAAAATTTGAACCTAAACTCCACCCAAACCTACCCCAAAACAAAAATCTCTTAAATTGACCTAAGCCCAAACCTAACCCAAATGGGCCCAAATCCCAAAATTAGAGCCCAACCAAAGTTGAGAACTCTTTGTAACACTCCCATAAACATTTCTCAACATTAATTTTACATCAAATCCAACTTTAGCCCAACATTACACCAAGTTAGCCTAATTTGAACCACTTGAGCCCCTTTACTAAAAGACCCCACATTAAACCCAATTCAATTCAAATCACTTCAAACTTGTTCCAAACCACTCATGACACATCCCTAAACTAAACCCAACATTTATTTGGCATGGTCCTTCACTAAACCTTCATCCAAAAGCCCATTTTAAAATCCAAAAGCCCACTTCCTTAAACCACTTTAAAAGCCCATCCAAAACCATTTCAAAAGCCCAAAATCTATCCTAAAGCCCACATGATATTTTCAATTGTCATCCTTTTAACCAAAATCAACCCCTGAGTTTTAAATCCATGATCAAATGATTCCAAATCAAGCCTCATGCCAAATCACCCCTAAATGCGAAAAATTCCTAAAATCCATTTTCATGAAACTTGGCTAAGCCATTCCCAAGCCACATGAAGCCATGAGGCCATCCTTAAGCCCCATGTAAAGCCATGAGAAGTTTGACATGTGACCATCCCATAAATGGCAAATGGAGAAGCCCCTTTCTTAAGCCTTTCTTAAGCCTTTTTAACCCCATCCATGATACACATTAAACCAAGTTTAGCCACCTCACCATGGATGGAGACCACACCATTTTCTCTTGGCTGACCCAAGTGATTCTTTTCGACTCAAAACCAGGCCTTGGGTGGTGAACCTAGCCCAAAACCATGGGTTGACTCATTTGAACCCAAAATAACCTTCTCCCCATGCTATTTCAATCCAACTCCTTTACGCATGGCCAAGGCCAATTGTTGGCACCAAACTCAAGCACTGACCTCTCTGACCTTGAGGCTGACCCATGCCTGGCCGGTTAGCCACCACAGCCGTCGGAAAACACCAGGCTGAGAGGCTTAATTTGAATCAAAAATTCAATTTGAACTTGCTGAGCTGTCCCATGCCCAATGGCCATTGCAACTGTTCTTCTCCTCCCCTGAGCAGCTGATCCCAGCCTCCAATTGCCCCTGGGAAGCCCTCCAGCCACCTCTATTTAAACACCACCACCTCTCGGCCAAAAGAGGTGTTGAACAAAACCTTACCAAAACTCTGCCAAAATCACTCCAGACCCCTCTCCAGACATAGAGAACTTGATCCACACTGAAATCCATCTCTAAAACCCTCTCTGTGAGCTCAATTTCTGAGTTCAAAATCCACCCAAAAAACAGGATACTTCACCACAGTGAGCCAATCTCCAAATTGATTGATCCTACACCTTCACCGGACCAAGATGAGAAGTTCCCCAGCAAAGCCCCCTCACCAAGCTAGCCATTGCTTCCAGCCTCCAAGCTTTGTGATCGGCCTTGGTCACTTTCATACTTAAACGATTCCCCAAAGCCAGAGACTTCATCTGGAGCTTGCCTGGACTCAATCGAAGGTGACACAACTCTCAGATCGAAGCTTCACTTCTCTGAGCAAAGGTATGAACTCATTCTTCCTCCTGAGCTTCCAGCAATTCTCCATTTTTTTGGGTTGATTTCATATCCTATAAACTGTATGGATGTGTTCGTCTCTTCAAGACGAATCGATAGAGTATAAGAACACAAAAATCCATTGAGAATTGAGAGAGAAATTAGGGTTTGAGTGTGGACGGTCACGGGTGCACACCATTCGTAGACGATGACCAGGAGCCGTTGGATTGCGCGTGTATTGAGCGGACGGTCGAGACCAAGTCGGACAGCGCAATGGTACGTGAACCGCGGCCCCTGGAGAGCTGAGTCTGATGGCGGCGCCGAATCACAGCGCGACGCGTGGGCTGTCGGAGCTGCCGAGGTTGATGCGACGCCGCGTGGATAAGTAGGAAATTAGGGTATTTTTGAATTATTTAAATGCCATGAACATAAAACATTTATATCTTTGCATAGAAAAATCACAAAAACAAAATAAAAATACCCACTTGCTCAGTGAATAGAGGAGAATAATGTGGAAAAGAAATTAAGTTAATTGGATGAGTATTTTATTTTTAATAATTTATTTACTATTTTCAATATTTTGATTCTCCATTTGCATAGATAATTCACCATGGCATGAGACCATAGGGCTTTTGAAGCTCTGACCTTGGGAACATTCATTGAATTTTTCAAGGTCAGAGGCCATCTTTGTGAAAAGTTATTGATATTTCAAGTTCATGTCACTGTTTTAGGTATTTTAATTTTAATAATTAGCATGTTGTGAAATAAATTCTAGGAAAATTTGGTGATGTTTCTTAGGACCAGGGGACCCTATGAAAAATATATTTTGAGTTAATTCATTCATAATAACCTTAATTGACCTAAACCCCTAAAATTGAATTTGAATTAATTAGGGTTAACCACACATCAAATTGACTTGAAAACAATTCTCCATTACTCTTTAGGTTCATATGAATTTTACATAAAATTTTGAAATCAATTGGACTTGATTAACCCCATCAAATGGATTGATTAAGCCTCATAAGCAAAATGGAACTTTAAAAATTCATAACTCCAAAAATACTTTTCAAAAATTCACAAAAATAGTTTTGGAGCTTCTCTAATATTTGGGGAGTTCAGGAAAATTAAAATTGGAATTTTCTAAAAAAGTTGATTTTTTATATTATTTTAATATTTTAATCATTAAAAAATAATAAAAATCACAAAAATATTACAAATCATAAAAATGTAACATTTTGACTCCTAATCACTTAGGAACAAACCAAATATTTTTCTTAAGTCCCTACGGTAAGATATTGAATTTTAAAGGCTTAATGTAATTTTTAATATTAAAAAATGAATTTTCAACCTTTTTTTACTAAAATAATTCAAATAAATCAAAGAAAAATCATAAATTTATAAAAATTTTTCTCTAGATTCCTTGAGGTCAGAGAAATTTAAGGAAAACATAAAATCTATTTTTTCAACTTTTATTTTATTTTAAAATTAATTAATACTCTAAAACTCAAAATAATTATAATAAATAAAATATAATTCAAAAAATCACAAATTTTTTTCTAAGTGGTCTTCCAGTTATTAGGAACATCCCGTAATTTTCTTAAGGACAGAAACCTTTCCTTGCTCATGTTGTTGAATTTTCTTTGAAAATCCCTATTTTCTACTAAAGATAATTATATAAACAAATTAAATTTAGAAAAATCACATTTTCTACTCTAATGTCTTAATTGACATGTGAGTGAGGTGACATAAAAATCTTAAATTCATTTGAGCTCAATTTAGTGAGTTATGAAATAAATAAGCCTAAAAGGGCATAAAGGTAATTAAAAATTTTATCCCTTAGTTAAAACTTTAGATTTAATCAAAATGGAGGGTAAAATATTTGATTTTAATTTTCTCTTGGATGATTGAAACTTAAGGAAATTAAAAGGGTAGAAACCCATTAAACACATTAAAAATATATATTATCAAAGTGAAACTCTAATTAATTTAAATAATCTGAACTTTGGAAAGAATACATTTAAATTGGAATTAATAAAAGTGGGATATTATTAAGAGGATATTTATTCTTTAATTTAAAAATCCCTAAATAAGTCACTTTAACAATATTTAGTTCTTAACTAAAAATAATAATAACAATTAAAATTAAATTTAAAATTTTGAAATTAAATTAAATTAAATTAGATTAGGTTATGTCAAGGTTTAAAATTAAATTAAATTAACACCTTAACAATTAAATTAAATTAAATTTAAAATATTGAAATTAAAATTGAAATTAAAATTGAAATTAAAATTAAGTTAAATCAAATTTAAAATATTGAAAATAAAATTAAAATAAAAATAAAAATTAAATTAAAACTAAAAATAAAATTAAATTAAAATTAAATTAAATTAAAAATTAAAATTAAATTTAAATTAAAATAAAATTAAATTAAATTAAATTAGAAAAAATTAAAAAAAATAAATTAAATTAAATTAAAATCACTTAACAAAAAACCTAAATGAAATCATTAAGAGTTAAATCAAAACATATCAATAATTTCAACACCTCTTTCTATCTAAGTAAATTTAAACATGAACATCAATCTGAAATACTAAGATAATAGAAAGTGTAAAGATTTAAATTAAATCTAAAATAATTTGAACACTATTCTAAATTTAAACCTCATAACTAAATTAAATCACTTTAAATCATTAACTCAAACTTTAAATTAAGAATGATTAAAATTCTCGATAAACCAACTTGCCCTTAAAGGCATTAATTATTATAACTCTTAAATAGAGTATTAAATGAGATGTCACTTCATTCATCAAGTAATCAAATACCCAAGTTCACTGAACAAGAGACAAGGTTTAAAACTCCTGGATAACTAATTCATATGTGCAACTAAATTTACTTGGGCTCAAAATAATCCTAGAAGTATTGAAAAGATGTTTAGGACTCGTCCTAAGTACTTCCTCAATATGATGGGATGTTTTAGAAGAACAACTGAATTTAATTGTTCTTTGATGAAGAAAATCATCCTTAAACCAAACCAAGTACCTAGACGTCATAGGAGATGACTAGTTATAGGATTAAGAATTTGGTAGACAACCAAAACCCTTTTCTTAGCTTTACCTAGGTATCTGTTGAAATATTTAAATGCCTTAACATGTGTTTTAAGCGCAGCTTGGGATGACAGGAAGACCCTCCAGGTACGCCTTTATTTTATTGTAATTTATTTTATTGCAATTTACTTACATGCACTGTACTTTAATTTTCTTACAAGTTAAATAAGACTGTTGCATCAAAACCAAAACCTTTAGGATAGTCCATGAATTGAAACCAAAACTAAATTAAAAGTCATTGCAAGATAAAATTCACCACCACAACATTCCAAAATATAAAATAACTCAAAATTTAATCACAAACAGATCAATAAAACTACAATTGCAACTAAATTAAAACGTCTCATTGAATGATCGGGATAAACTCGGATGATGTAACCCACGTGTTGCTAACGTGATTTCCCACGGTCTAAATGAAAGTGTTGAACTCATTCAGTTGAGTTTAGCAAATTCATCTGGACTAAGTGAATTCGATGAAAATAACGGTGTCGGGATGACGTAACCGTGGGATCTTAATCGGTTCGTTTAAACAACTTTAAGATTTATTTTAATTAAAATATTAAAAACACTTGGATTTTAAGATTTTCTCTAAACCAAAACACTTCTCTCATCTCCTGATTTATGTCTTCTAAAAATTAAACCTCTGCAACAACAAGGAGCTCGGAGCACGGTAGGCAGCACGACCATCGTCATCAGCAAAACTCGGGTCTACTTCAGCTAAACATTCTTAGAATTAAATAACCAAGCCATAGGATTTCGAGGTAGTTTGCCTAGTGCAACATAAATCCTTAACTTTTTGTTAGGCATTTGCATAATCATGTTATGTAAATTAAGCCTTAACCGGTCTTAGGACTCCGAGGTAGTCGTTCGATACGACATAAACCCTCATATCTTCAAGGCTATTTGTATGATCATGTCATGCAAATATAAGTCCTAATTAATTAAAAATTGGCAGGACGGAAACATTGAATAATTCTCTCAAATTCAAGCCAAATAATAGGATAGTTTGGGAAGTTGCCAAGATTTTTTCTTGGATCTCCAGCTTCTCCTACCTCTCCTCCATTGGACTCCAAAATAAATTGTTCCCAAAATGAGCTAACCCCTTTTGAAATTCCAAAATCTAATTTGTTTAAAACCTTAAACTTTGAAATTCTTGAGAGCAAAACCACTGATCATTATCGATAGTTTTCTTAAATGATTCCCGTCATTTAAGATGTAATTAACTATAGAGACTTGCCCTTATAGGGAACTTTAAGAACCCAGGTAATATAAACCCTGTTTAATCCCTTTATATTAAATAGGGGAACTTGTCGGCTTATAAAATTGGTTCGCAGACAAAACGGATGTCACAAATCTTCTAGTTTATTTAATCGAGCCCCATCATCAAGCGGTGTGTCTATTCTTTGGGATAAATACATGGTTTGTGGTATGGTGCTTGTTTATATAGACTATTTGGGATGTGATGTCGGCTTGACTTCATATCTTAAAATTTTCAAACTAAAAATTATTTTTCAAAAAAAATCAAACGCTACTTTCCAAATTATTTATATATTTAAACTAAATTTAAATATGAAAATGCACCGACAATTTTCGTAGGCGACCCCTTTTCAAGAATACAACACACAACCTAAAAATATGCCGACAGCTTCTGGCGACTCCGCTGGGGACTATTTCCACTCTCCATTTTAATCAGATGGTTTTCCTTTCATAAATCGGTAGTGTATCCATGTCCTTAGTAGAGCAAACTACCATTCTTCCGTTGGAATACCCCATTCATTTCTGTCTTGAAGGAGTATAGCCAACTCCTCTCGGATTTAGGAGCCACTGTTTAGACACCCATAAACAGAGAGGTTCTGAGATCCTTTTACCTCTTTTCTGAGGTGGGGTGGACCCCCAATAGGTGTTAGCTTAGGAGCAGTCCTTCAGATTGAGAAGTCTTATAAGACTTTCTCTTCTCTTCCAATTCTGAATCGGATCCTTTACCTTTTCTATACCTTTAAACATTCCATTCTTAACAAACAAATCCTCTAATAAACAACCTTCTAATAAATAAGCTCTTTTTAAAAATCACAAATACACTAAGATAAACGAAAATTTGTTCGGACTCTTTCTTTTTCGTCCTAAGTTTTGCGACGAAAGGAAGTATAATTCGGGACTGACATTCGGAATCTGCCCTGCAGAAAATGACTGCACCAAAGTTAATCTTTTCCTTCACCAACGGAATGGACTTCACCGTTTACAAGGATGAGCTGCCTGACAATGGGATCATTCGTTTTGGACAAGGATTCGATAACACAGATATCAAGTTTGCTGGCGTCACTCTCTTCGCACTAATGGACAAAGTGCAAGAAACTTAAGACCCCGTGATTGAGTTCAACTTGAAGTCGGCTCAGGAATTCCCCCTATGCAAAGGGTTCCAGCTAAAAGGAGTACTACTGTTCATAGGAGGACTGTTGTCTTTATCCCCACCGATCTAGTCATCTCTGCACCTACCCCGACTTCTGCCAAATTGAAGGGGAAGGAAATCCAAGTCTGTGATGAGCCTGACACCATGGAGGGTACAGATTTTGCTACAATACCGTATGTTTTTGAAGTTTGGTCTAGTTCAAGAGTTACACCCGTAACTCGGACTCAAAGAAGAAATAGAAGCAGAAAGATCGCTAAGATCAAGAAAGCCAGAGCTGCTGAAGTTGCTTTTCTTGAAGAAATTCCTGAGGAAATAGAAGAACTGCCTAAGTATATACCAGTGTTGGAAGGAAGCAGGTTTCACCCTCTCTCTGCCGCATCAGATGAAGAGGATGTTCGTAGGATCGCCGCTGCATTACCCCGACCTGAGTATTACAACAATTACAAAAGGAAAAGGAATAGGAATACGCCATTTGCTCGACTGCAAGCTGTGATAGAAAGATTGGCAAAGAAAGAAAGATGCCCTGTGTCAGAAATCATAAGAAGGATAGGACGGGTGCCAGCTAAATCCCGCCTCGGGCGGCGAATAGAGCCTGTTACTGCCACAAAGAAACAAAGAAGAAGATAAAAGCCAGTGCACCCGTTATTGTGTCAGGTCTGCAGATTAGAAAGGATACCACTTTCCAGCATGTAGCCGACAGACCATCCGGTCCTAGGCTTCCGGCTGCGAGAAGGATGGTATGGAGACCTACTACTGGTAAGCTAAGACCAAAACAATGTCCTGAGAAGAAAAGTCTCGTCAGGAGACTTGAATCAGAATGAAGTGCTACTGCGATAAAGGAAACTCCCGAAAAAGAAGTTCAACAACCATTATATGACAACTGCGAGACCTTGCGGAAAAGGCCATTACAGGATGCCATGGATAAATTAAGGACCGATATCCGACGGTTAGTAAGAGAAAGAGAAGAAAAACTAGAAGATGAAGTTGATTCATCAGAATTCATGGATGACGAATGTACTGAAATCCACATGGTTGAGACACGAGCATCGTTAGCTTCGCAAGGTGCTCCGGCAGCTGCGGAAAGAGATGAGAGCACAGCTTCAGGAAAGAGATGACACAATTTACCAGATGAGAAAGCGGATGGAAGAGATGGTTGCTGCCTTAGCCACTCTCCAGAGTCAGGTACAACCTCAGAAAGAGACACCCCCAGAGATCATCCATATTGCAGATGGTGGAAAAGAGATCACATCCGTCAACGGAGATGAGCCACCAAAGAAAGACCCTGCACAAAGCATGATTCCAGAGAAGGACATTAAGAGCATGGTAGAACAGCAGGTGCGAGAAGCCCTAGAACAATCTAAGAGTGGAGCATCTATTCACACGAGTAGACCTTACCCCGAAGAATTTGATGCGGTCCAATACCCAAAAGGCTTCGTACCACCTCTGTTCAAGACTTTTGATGGTACCGGAAACCCTCGGCAGCACATTACACATTTTTGTGCTAGTTGCTGAAATGCAGGTGGGAGTGACGCTCTACTTTTCCGTCAGTTCGTCAACAGTTTGTCAAGGATTGCCTTCGACTGGTACGCAAAATTGTCGAATGGTTCAGTAAAGACCTTTTCAGAACTAGAGAATCTCTTCGTTAAGCGGTTTGTCGGGGCTCAGCACCACATCACTATCGGTGATCTAGTGGTGGAGCAACAAAAGCCGAACGAAACCTTAGTCGATTACATACTTTGATGGAGGAACTTAAGTATGAAATATGAACCACAGCTTCAAGAACAACATGCGGTCGACATCTTGCTCAAGAGTATCCATGGCCCGATAGCACTTCTCCTTAAAGGATTTACAATTAAGACTTTCGAGAAGTTACTTAGCAAGGCCGAGAGCTTGCAGGAGGAGGCAAAGCAGTTAAGTTTTGTGGACAAGACCGATAAGCAGAAGCCCGTGAAAACATTTGAAAAGAAATCTGGAATCATCGCGGCAGTAGATAAGGGCAAGCAGCCGGTTCAGATACAGTCAGAGCGGCCACAACCTAGTTGTCAATCACCGCAACGAACTTATCAGCAATCTCAGCAGGACTATCAGCAACCTCAGCAGGGCTATCAGCAACCTCGTCCGAGCTACCAGTCACCTCAGCATTAGGAACAACCGCCTCGTTCATCACGTACCTTAAGAGAACTTCTAAATAGAGAATATCCATTCAAAACTGAAGTAGTAGCAAAGATGTTCCGCAGCTTAATGAAGACACTATATTTTCAGCTGTCAGAGCCCAAGAAGCCAGAGGAAGTCAATAAGAAAGATCATCCGAACTATTGCCCTTATCACCGGATGCTTGGACACAAGATAGAGGATTGCATCACTTTCAAGAGTTGGCTTTATGATAATCTCCGAAAAGGAAACATAACGATCCCAATACATGAAGGAACTCCAGAAAGGAGGTTCCGTCAACATTATTTCCACGGATCCCATTGTTCCAATAAACCCATACACGACTGATGATGGATGGAGTACTATCTGGACAATATCATCGAAGAAAATTTTGGATCACATCCAGGCCGCTTCGGTACGCGCTTCAACTCAGAGTTTGAAACCTGTCGAGCCGGCACTATCACTTGCGATCGAAGAACCGCCCCGAAGGAGGAGAAGATCATGGAAGAGAAGAAGACCAAGGGTCAGAAGGGTAGACTAGGGGCTGCTTATCCTAGGATGGTTATTTCCAATTCTGGGGAGAAATCCCTCAAACTCCTGACTCTGTATGATTATCTGCTCGCTCCGGTGGGATCTTATAATGATAAGGGTTATGGAGTTGGCTACGTTTTGACTGTTTCTAACGATTACGTGACTAGCGACTACCGGTTTAATCCAGATCTCGATTCCAATACAAATAACGATTCTCAAATCATACATAACCTCGATGACCACGACGAAGAAGATGTTCACAAAGGAGGCTACAAAAGCTCGGCAAGCAACATGTCCATTTGTGAATTCCGAGGAGCTCCGATCACGATAGATTTAGAACCATCGGACACCGAAGCAACTTCAGAAGAGCCAGTTGTTCTGATTCAATGGGAGACACCGGTAAATTTAGAAAAAATAACTGAAGTAAATTTAAGAAGTGGAAAAGTTATACCCCCGAGAATGGGTCCAAAGGATAAAGGAAAGCAGGTAGTTGCTCAGGAAGAGCCAACCCCAGCAGAGGAACTGCCCATTCGGGAAGAAACCAAGAAACATGGTAATAAAGTGGACTACAACGTGCTAGCCCATCTTAGGATGTTACCAGCCAAACTAAGCATATACGACGCTCTTATCCTGTCAAAGGAGATGAGGGAGGCTCTGATCAAGGCTTTGCTTGATCCAGAGATTTGTTTAGCTTAAATGGCCGGTAATTCCTTCGACAAGATTTGCTAGTTAAGAGAACAATGAGGTGTTACCTTCACGGACAATGATCTATTACTGGGGACAGCCAATTACAACCGACCATTATACATTTCAGTCACTGTTGTAAAGATTACGCTCTCCAGAGTGTTGGTTGATTCGGGAGCATCAATCAACATAATGAATCTTTGGACACTAGCATATTTGGAAATTGATGCTCACGAGCTTGAAGCAGACAAGATGTTATTAAGAGGCTTTAATTAAAAAGGAGAAATAGCTCTTGAAACTATAACATTACTGATGAAGACCGGTGATTTAGCAAAGATAACCGCAAAATTCTGCATAATCGATTCTGAGACATCGTTCAATGCTCTACTGGGTCGGCCATGGATCCATGAAAACCGGATGGTACCGTCATCTCTACACCAGTGCATAAAGTATTATGATGGAGGAGAACAATGTATCAAAGGTGACTTGCAACCATTCTCCGTACACGAGATCGGGATTCATGAAGATGTGGCCTACTACGCGCCCCCGAAGAAAACAATCTTTTCCAGAAATACCATACCAAATGAAGCAAAAGAAATTCGAGACGATGAAGAACCTGAAATTCTAGTCCAGCAATTACTCACCACTCCCTTACGGCGAGATGGTGAAGATTTCTCCAGAACTCGCACCCGAGGTCGAGGCCGGGGACGAGGACGTGGAAGAAACGTTGGAACAGTTGGACAGAAGAAACCGGTTATCAATGTTGATTGGGAGAACAATTCCGAAGAAGAAGAAGAAATTGAGAAAGAAGCAGCAATAATAAGTCAAAAGAAACCACAATTCAAGATTTCTCTCGATGATGAAAAGAATGAAGAATACAAATCAATGTACGAGAAGATTAACCATTATGTACATACTATGACCCTGACCCTGATCCATTCTAATAAGATAGAGGGTATGGTGGTCAAGGAAGTGCATGGTGGTGCGCTAAGCCGATTAAGTTTTACCGTGGTGCTTCTTCTTTCAATACTGAAAAAGATGTACAATTTGAAGATACTACTTCTTCTGAATTAATGGAATTACCTTTTGAGTGGTACTCTCCCTGTGTTCAAAATTTAATTCAACGTGGAGTCTTACCTTGACGATGGACAAAAGGTCAATCACAACATTTTGAAAAATTATGGAATAATGCAAGTCGGCCTCCCAATTCAAAACATGGTCTCAGATTCGGCACTGTAGAATCTGTTGACGATACGGGATTTTGCTTGGTTGTCACTTGCGAACCAAATAAAGAGTGCTTGGAAGCTTCAGAAGATCTTGAGGATCTACCAATCAGAGATGCTCCACCAGAATTCGAAGAAGAAATCAAATCTATAATAGATGAGTTAACGTAAGTTAACTTAGGTACTAGCGAAGAACCTAGGCCTACCTTTGTTAGCTCCTTACTCAATAAAGAAGACTCCGAAGACATAATCAAGTTACTAATGGAATTCATGGACTGTTTTGCTTGGAGTTATGATGAAATGCTAGGATTAGCTCCAGAAGTCGCAGTTCACAAACTAGGAGTGGATCCCACTACTGTTCCAGTCAGACAAGCCCCCAGAAGAATGCGTCTAGAAATTGAGCAACAAGTAATAGCCGAAGTTAAGAAGCTGATAGACGCTAGATTTGTCTGTGAAGAACAATACCCAACTTGGTTAGCCAACGTAGTACCAGTCAGAAAGAAGAATGGTCAGATCAGAATCTTCATGGATTTCAGAGATTTGAATAAAGCATGTCCAAAGGATGAATTTCCACTACCAATCCAAGAACTGATGATCGACATCGCTTCAACACATGAAATCTTCTCATTCATGGATGGATCATCGGGATACAACCAGATAAAGATGGCACTAGAAGAAAAAAATCTCACGGCATTCAGAACGCCAATCGGAGTGTATTGCTACACAGTAATGCCATTCGGACTAAAGAACGCAGGAGCAACTTATCAAAGAGCAATGACAAGAATTTTCGATGATCTCATTCACAACTAAGTCGAGTGCTACGTGGATGATGTGGTCATCAAAAGCAAACTGAAAGAAGATCATTTGTATGATTTGAGAATTGTTTTCGAGCGATTAAGACAATTTAACCCTAAGATGAATCCCTTAAAATGCGCCTTCGGTGTCACCTCTGGGAAATTCTTAGGATTTGTTGTCCGACATCGCGGGATTGAAATCGATCCGGAAAAGATTAAAGCTATCTTAGAAATGCCTCCTCCCAAAACTTTGAAACAACTACGATCCTTTCAAGGGAAGTTGGCATATCTTCGACGCTTTATCTCGAACTTGTCAGGTAGGTGTCAGCCCTTCTCGGCATTGGTTAAAAAGGACGCCAAATTCGTTTGGGATGAGAAATGCCAGTAGGCTTTCAAGGACGTTAAGCAATATTTAATGACACCTCCTGTCTTAGCAGCCCCGGTCTCAGGTAGACTGTTGATACTTTATACCGCAGCTTTAGACGATTCTCTTGGAGCCCTGCTAGCCCAGGTCAATGACGAGGGAAAAGAAAATGCTCTCTACTACCTAAGCCGCAGTCTAATCCCGACGGAAGTAAAGTATCCTCCGATTGAGAAGCATAGTTTAGCCCTGATCTTCGCCGCTCAAAAGCTCAGGCATTACATGCTTTCTCATAAGGTCAACCTTATTTCGAGAGTTAATTCGTTGCAATACTTGATGACCCGACCGATGCTTTCTGGCAGACTTGCCAGGTGGTCGATGATACTATTGCAATTCGACATAACTTTCGTTCCTCTTTGCGCCGTAAAGGGACAAGTCCTAGCAGACTTCCTCGCAGCACACCCTTTGCCAGCGGATTCACCTCTTGACGACGATTTGCCTGACGAGTAGATAATGAGCCTAGAAGACCCTGATGATCGACATTGGGAATCATATTTTGACGGTGCGTCCTCGGCTCAGAAGAACAAAGAATTGCAAACGATAGTGCCCGGTAAGGCAGGAATCGGACTAATCTTTATAACACCGAAGCGGGGAATGTTAAGATACTCCTACCAGGTAACGGAACCGTGTACAAACAATGAGGCAGAATACGAAGCCCTCATAACAGGATTGGAATTAACCATTCAGATGGGGATAACAGACATCAACATCTACGGAGATTCTCAGTTGATCATTCAACAGGTCGCCGGACAATACAGAATTTTAAAGCCAAGGCTTTAGCAGTACTTTCAGTATGCCATGAAACTGTTGGAATAGATTCCAAACATAACAATCTACAAGATTCCCAGAAAAGAAAATGCTCTCGCCGATGCGTTAGCCCGCCTTGCAAAGGAATTTGCCTGTCTGCAGGATGAGTCGGTTGAAGTGTCAGTTCAAGGACGACAGGTCCTATCACAGCTCGACATAGATACATTACATAAATCAGAAAGAAAAACAGAAGAAACAATTGCAGCAATAACAAAAAATATAGAAGATTGGCGGCAGCCACTAATAGACTACTTGCATAAAGGAAACCTACCTGATGATAAGTCGATAGCCCATCAAATCAAGAAAAGAACTCTGCCTTACGCATTATTAAACAATACATTATACAGAAGGTCTTTTGATCAAATGTGGCTAAGATGCCTGAGCGGGTCCGAGGCACGTGAAATCGTTAAAGAGGTACATTCAGGACTTTGTGGCGCTCATCAGTCGGGTCCGAAAATGAAAATGAAGATTAAAAGACTAGGGTATTACTGGCCCTCAATGATGACCGACTGCATGAAAGTTGCCAAAAGCTGTCACCAGTGTCAAGTGCACGGAGTGGTTCTACATCAACCTCCAAATGTGCTACATCCGACAATCACATCGTGGCCATTTGAGTGTTGGGGCACAGATATAGTGGGTCCGATAGAACCGCCTTCTTCAAGAGGACATCGCTTCATTCTTGCAGCTACAGACTACTTTTCTAAATGGGCAGAAGCTATACCACTCAGAGAAGTAAAGGCACACCACGTGCTACAGTTTTTCAAGAACCAAGTCATCTACCGTTTTGGGGTACCGCGCAGGATCATTTCAGAAAATGGGTCTGCATTCAAAAGTACAAAGATCAACAATTTTGTCCGAAGGCACGTGATCGATTGGTGATACTCAATGATCTACTAACCAAGAGCGAACGACTTGGCCGAGGCTTTTAATAAAACTCTCGTTCAAATTTTAAAGAAAACTTTGGACGACAACAAGAGAAAGGGCATGAGAAGTTGTTAGAAGCCTTATGAGCCTACAGGACGACTTTCAGAACTCCTACCCAGTCTACGCCTTACGCTTTAGTGTACGGGTCTAAGGCCGTTCTACCCTTAGAGGTTCAGCTTCCGTCTCTCAGAATTGCAGTTGCAAACAAAATCACTACAGAAGAAAATGCCAGACTACGACTGGAGGAATTGGAAAGCTTGGAAGGGAAAAGACTTTCAGCACAGCAGAATTTGGAACTGTATCAAGCCAAGATGATCCAGGCCCATGATAAACTGGTCCGCCCAAGAACATTCAAAGTCGGTGACTTGGTTTTAGTTCTCAGAAGACCTATTCTTGCACATCGCAAGATAGGTGATAAATTTGAACCAACATGGGAAGGGCCGTTTGTGGTCGAGACAGTCTACACTGGAGGTTCCTACCAATTGGTGAATTGCCATGGAGAACGACCCATGCTTCCAATCAATGGACGGTATTTAAAGAAATATTACGTAACCTGATGTTTCGACGGGTAGCCTCTAAAGTAGAATCTTATCCCTAGAAACACGGGTGAAGTAATCACTTTATGACTGGGTTCGAACACAAAACAAAATAAAATGGATGATAAAAAATCTCTCATCAACGAAAATGTTAAAAAGAAAACATGAGAAATCATAATAATAAAATGTCAATATTTCCTTTTTAATCCATTCATTCATGATATTTCTTCATCTCTTCCTACTTTCTTTAAATTTAAAAGAAGTGAATAACAATTTTTTAAAGCGTTTTTATTATTGTTCTTGTTCTTAGTACAACCCCTGATCATTTCCTTATTTTTTCGCAGGGAAATGTCGAACGAGCGGTTGGTTCTAAACTTTAGAAATGGCGTGAGTCTAGCACTTGATGAAAAGAGGGTGAGGGATGGAGCAGTGATAGAGATCGACTCAGACTTCACACCAGCCGGCTTACAATATGAAAAAATTGATTGGATCCCAGTTGATCGAGAAGAACTTCACAGCCAGACAGTGATGAAAATGGGTGGCCCGAGCCACTATGCCAGCAGCAAGAAAAGAAAAACAAACGCCGCGCATGCAACTAAAGAAGATAAGAAAATTAAGTCCATGGTTGCCACAGCAGAGGGTAGGCTTGTCAGCGCCGCACCCGCAGAAGTTCAAGGGGTAAGGAGAGCTACTCTCACTGCTACCCAGCGAAGAACTAAGAATCGTCGCATTCGCAAAATATTGACCAAGTTAGCAGAAGATCAACATAAACAGATAGTGGATACCGTTAGTGCAAATGCTCCAAGGAGACCGGTTCGTCAGGAACCAGAAAGAAGAAAGTCAACTCCAAGAAGATCGGAACAGATAAAAGAAATGCCAAGAAAAGCAGAAATAGAGTCGGTACCTCGACACCGAGCAGATGTACCAGATCCGAAGAGTCTTGTTGCGAAAGCAACCCCGGAGGATGTCCCTACAGAGACTACCCCCGAGGAGCTGAGACATGCGGAAGAATGTGCTGGGGTTGAACCATATATCCCGCAGTATCTTATTAGACACCAAGGACTTCAGATAATCCCAAAATATGAGCTGGAGAAAATGCAACTAGTTGGAAGAAAACTTTTGAATACTTTGAAAGAATTGGAAAGAAGAGGGTCAACATCTTGGAAGGCCTCGAGCCGCATACAGATGTTTTCTCAGATTATGAGCAACAGCAAATTGTAGATTGCATCCTTGAATTGCAGAAAATGGGCCGAGTTGGCCGCCTGAGAGAAAAGACATATTTAGAACCCCGAAGATGGATGCCAGGTAAGGGAAGAGTTACAATCCAATGCGGATGTTGCTACAATTTTGCCATAGATAGAAAAGGAAATCCACCAGAGATACTCCGTCGCAGTGAGGTGGATCCGATGCCAAGAATCATTAAGAGAATGGTGAAAAGGATGATAACATGGAGGGTATGGCCTGCAGATTGCATATCCAACAGCTGCATTATTAACATCTACAAAGAAGGCGACTGCATTCCTCCGCATATAGACCATCATGATTTTGTTAGACCCTTCTGCACAGTGTCATTCGTCAACCAGTACAGCATCATGTTCGGATCTAACCTCTGGATTGCAGGCCCCGGTGAGTTCCGAGGGCTGGTGGAGATACCACTACCGGTACGTTCCGTCCTGGTGTTAAAAGGAAACGGAGCAGACGTTGTGAAGCATTGCATTCCAGGAGTGCCTGTGGAGCGGATCTCAGTTACTTTTAGAAGAATGGACGACAGCAAAATGCCTTACCACTTCCATCCAGATCCAGAATTGGAGAATCTCCGGCCATACGAGCTGTGAGATACATGGGAGATAGCACACCTCCAACACACATCCATGCGGCATTTCTGCCAAGGGTGGCTTGGAAGGTGATGTTATTGCCCATGTTTCTTACTATTCAGACATGGATTTTTGACAGACGCTTTTGGTTGGATCAACAAGAAGTTTACACAGTCCATTTTGGATTTACATGGATTGTATGAGACATTAAATTTCTGAGGAAAATGTCATCATGATTAGATCAAGTTGTATGATTTATTTTCAGCAAGTTGGAATGAAAATGATTACGTCATATTTTGCCTTCACCTCTTTTTGTGCAAATTGACTGGGAAACGACATTAGAGTTAAATGAACTTTGAACGAAGAATAGAAGAGAAAAGAAAATAAATGAGAACTTTTCCTAAATATTAAAATGAACTTTCAAATTCACGTGAACACTAAAAATAAAAAAAATAATAAAATAAAAGGGGATCGTTAAAGGACAAACAAAAAGAATCTAAATCTCAAATTGAATTCTGATCTGAATCCTCTGATTCGAACCTTTCAGCTCTTTCCTCAATTGAAATCTGTTTGGAACTCTTTTGAAATTTGAATATTCTCTTCGACTTGTCGTTAAGTCAAGTCTTTTCAGCTTGGTATACTTACCAGCTCCTTTCAATTCTCTTTCTTCTGTGTCTTAGAGGATCGACTAGTTCTATTGACATGGAGCCACAAACTTTTTTCGATTTGGTTCTGATGGCATGAGACTGGGTCCCTCTTCATACAGGTAAATCTTTGAGATTGGAACCAGTTTCCATTTCTCATTAAACCTCCGAGACTGGTACCTAAATTTCAGTTCTCATTTCGAGGTCGGTACCTAAATTCCGACTCTCTTTTCGAGATCGATACCTAAATTTCGATTCTCTTTTGAATTGATACCTAAATTTCAATTCTAAACTTCCCAGATTGGTACCCAAATTCCAGTTCTCATTTCGAGGTCGGTACCTAAATTCTGACTCTCTTTTCGAGATCGATACCTAAATTTTGATTCTCTTTCGAAATGATACCTAAATTTCAATTCTAAACTTCCGAGACTGGTACCTAAATTCCAGTTCTCATTTCGAGGTCGGTACCTAAATTCTGACTCTCTTTTCGAGATCGATACCTAAATTTGGATTCTCTTTCGAATTGATACCTAAATTTCAATTCTAAACTTCCGAGACTGGTACCTAAACTCCAATTCTCATTTCGAGGTCGGTACCTAAATTCCGACACTCTTTTCGAGATCGATACCTAAATTTTGATTCTCCTTCGAATTGATACCTAAATTTCAATTCTAAACTTCCGAGACTGGTACCAAAATTCAAGTTCTCATTTCGAGGTCGGTACCTAAATTCTGACTCTCTTTTCGAGATCGATACCTAAATTTAGATTCTCTTTCAAAATGATACCTAAATTTCAATTCTAAATTTTCGAGACTAGTACTTAAATTCTAGTTCTCATTTTGAGATCAGTACCTAAATTCTGATTCTCATCCTTTTCGAGGTCGATACCTAAATTTCGACTCTCTTTTAAGACTAGTACCTAAATTCTAGTTCTCATTTCGAGATCAGTACCTAAATTCTGATTCTTGTCCTTTTAGAGATCGATACCAAAATTTCTACTCTCTTTCAAATTGATACCTAAATTTCAATTCTAAATTCCGAGACTGGTACCTAAATTTCAGCTCTCCTCCTTCGAGGTAGGTACCTAAATTTCGATCCTCATGCGAGATTGATACCTAAATTTCGATTCTCTTTCGAATTGATACCTAAATTTCAATTCTAAATTTCTGAGACTGGTACCTAAATTCCAGTTCTCTTACTTCGAGACCAGTACCTAAATTCTGATTCTCATCCTTTGCGAGGTCGGTACCTAAATTCTGATTCTCTCTCCGAGACTGGTACTTAAATTCCAGTCCTCATCCCCTTTCAATCAGTACCTAAATTCTGATTTTTTGTCCGAGGTTAGAGCCTAAATTCTAACTTTCTTCTTCGAGACTAGAGCTTAAATTCTAATTTTCTTTTAAGTTCTGAGGTTGGAGCCTAGGTTCCAGTTCTCACTTCAAATCCAGAATTTTCAAGAAATCCACCTTGAAATCAATCTTAAATCGAATTTTGACCAATATTAAAACTCAAAACAACGTTCAAACTCACACAGTAAAACTTGAAACAGAAAACGAAATGAAATCTAAATCAAATTTCCCCAGATCTTATGATCTGGAATTCACCTCCTTCTTCCCCAGCGAGAGTTCAGGAATCTCCAGTCTTGGAGATATAATTGATACTCCCCAGCGGAAATTCTTCTACTTCGTCCTATGTTTGTCACTTGGTGTTGACCTCATTTTTGATGAGGTCTTCTCTTCTTCTCTTTAGTACTTAGGATCTAGCCTTAGGCTTTTCCTTTGACTATCTTAGAGGATTAGAATTGGGACACACCACTTAGAAATTCAAACCACTTCTTAACTCCCTGCAAACTCCACAAACTTGACCGTAGACCCCTAATCACCTAGAGGGTTGAAATCAAATGTGGAAGTTTAAAGGATGAGTTCCTAGAGGACTCTTTGGCCTTAGGGCCCTTACTGGGTGGCCCAGTGCAGTGAGGGCTGATTTACACATACACTACATTTATACACTACACTTTCACACACCTCCTAAAACCACACCCATACCTAACTTGATCTCCTGACTCATGAAGGTGATTCACATGGATGGTCCTTAACCCCTAAGCCCTCGGTAAGGGTTAGGAACAACATAGTGGATGCCTCAAATGAGTCCCTTCATGGCTCATGTGGGCTTGATATGGCTTCATGGCTCAAGCAAAATGATTTCATTCCACTTACATTCACCTAACCTTCAATTTTGCAAATTTTCAATTTTTGACCCCCGGGACCCTACACCCGCCGAGCCTACCCAAAACCCTTGAAACTACCCAAAATTTGCAAAATCACCTAAATTACCCAAAATTCCTCAAAATCAATCCCAAACATTCCCACATTACTCAAATTGATCATTCATAGTCAAAAGTACCAAAAATTCCAAAAATACCTCTCAATACCCTCCAAATACCCAAAATGCCCCTCTTAGCCAAAAAATTAAAAAATTCAGAAAATTCCCAAAAAATTTCAAAAAATCCCAAATATTACCAATTTCATTTTGTCTAACTACACCATGGGCCAATTTTGTCAATTTACCCCACTTTTGTCAAAACCCCCAATTTGACCCATTTTAACCCTAAGTGAACCCAATGACAACCCAAACCTACCCAATTGACCCAAATTCTGGTCCAATTCAATTCTAAACTTCAATTCAACATTCCCAACACCAATCTAGGCCAAATCCAAGTCCAATTAGATTGACATTTGGATCCAATTTCACTTTTGGCCTTAAAGCCCAATTTGGACCCATGATCCAAACATGACCCAAACTAACCCAATTCAACACCAATTAACCCCAAATCTTTTATAAACCTTCCCTAAAATCCCCACAAAAAAAACACTAACATGATTTGCCCAAAATTTAGACCCAAACCCCACTCAAATTCAACCCAAAGCTAAAAGGCCCAACTTTGACCTAAACCTAAACCTAGCCCAAATAGGCCCAAACCCGAAAATCAAAGCCCAACCAAAGCCAAAACCTCTTTGAAACACTCCCATAAAAATTTCCCAACATTTATTTTACATCAATTTCAACCCTAGCCCAACATTGACCCAAGTTAGCCCAATTTGACCTACATTGGCCCATTCACCAAAGAGGCCTAAATCCAACGCCATTCAAACCTAAATCACTCTAAACTCATTTCAAATCACTCATGACATATCCCTAAACCAAACCCAACAATTATTTGGCCCAAACTTCTACAAAATTCCCATCCATGAATCCATTCTTAAACCTAAAGGCCCATCCCCTTAGCCTTCCTAAAAGCCCATCAAAAATAATTTCAAAAGGGCCCAAAGCCCACATGACAATTCCCTATCATCATCCATTTGATAAGACCATCTCCTAAGTTCTAAATCCATGATAAAATAAATCCAAATCAAGCCATATGCCAAATTCCCATCAAAATGCCAAAATTTCCTTAAACCCATTTCCATGAAATTGACTTGGCTTTTCCCCAAGCCAAAGGTGAGCCATGAAACCATGCATGAGCCCCATAGGAGCCATGAGAGCCATGGAATCCACTTTCCACCTCACCAAACCATTAATGGCAAGAGAAGGGATCTCTTTCTTAAACCTTTCTTAAGCCCTTTTTACCTTAAACATGATACACTCTAAACCACACTTTGCCACCTAATCTTTGATGTGGACTTCACTACCTTTGGTAGGTTGACTCACATGATCCTCCCAGCCCAAAATCGAACTTGGAAGGGTGCACCAAGCCCAAAATGGTGGGTTGACCCATTTGAACTCAAAGTGACCTTATCTCCATTCCATTTTAATCCAAGCCCTTTACACATGGCTAATGCCAATCGATCGCACTAAGCCCCAGCCTTGACCTCCCCGATGACAACAGTGACTCGACCACGGCCGCCGCCCACCACAGCCGCCGGAAACCACCGGACCGAGAGCTCACATGTGAGCCCAAACTTGGAATTCTCACCGTCGAGCTGCCCCATGCCCAATGGCCACCATGGCTGTTCTTCTCTTGCCAAGAGCAGCTGATCCCAAGCCCTAACTCCCCCTGAGAGGCCCTCCACACTCTCCTATTTAAACACCACCCCTTCTCGGCCATGGGAGGTGCTGAACCAAACCTTAAGGAAACTCTGCCAAAATCATTCCAAATCACTCTCCACACATAGAGCACTTGATCCCCACTCGATTCCGACCAATTCCCTCCGAGTCGAGCTCAATTTCGAGCTCAAACTTGACAGACAAAAACCAGGACACTTCTCCACAGTGGATCAATCCCCAAATTGACTAGTCCTACACCTTCACCAGACCAAGAGGAGAAGTTTCCCACTGAAAGCCCCATCTCCAGGCCACCCAATTGTCCCAGCCTCCAAGCTTTGTGATTAGCTGTGGTCACTTTCATAGCTAGACAATTCACCAGGCCAAGGGACTTCATCTGGAGCATGCTTGGACCCAATCGAAGGTGACACAACTCTCAGATCGAAGCTTCACTTCTCTGAGCAAAGTTATGGACTCAATCTTCTTCCCGAGCTTACAGAGATTCTCCATTTAATTTGAGTCAATTTAAATACATGTTTACCGTATGGATGTGTTCGTCTCCTCAAGACGAATCCATAGAGCATAAGAACACGAAAATCCGTTGAGAATCGAGTGAGAAATTAGGGTTAGAAGGTTGACGGTCACGGGTGCACACCAGTCGTAGACCATGACCATGAACCGTCGGATCGAGCGTGTATCGAGTGGACGGTCTGGATTGAGTAGGAGAGCGCGTTGGTACGTGACCCGCGGGGCCCTGGATCGCTGAGTCAGATGGGGGCGCCGAATCAGGAGACGCCGCGTGGAGCTTTGGAGATGCCTAGGTTGACGCGGCGCCGCGTGGATAAGTAGAAAATTAGGGTATTTTCTTATTTATTTAATTCCCTAAACTTCAAAAATGTATAACTTTGTGTAGAAAAATCAGAAAAATAAAATAAAAATACCCTCTTGCTCAGTGAATAGAGGAGAATAATGTGGAAAAGATATCATTTAATTTCATTAAGTATTTTATTTTTAATGATTTATTTACTATCTGCATTGTTTTAATTCTCCATGCATATAGGAAATTCAACATGGCATAAGACCATAGGGCTTTTGAAGCCTCTGAATTTGGGAACATTCTCTGAATTTTCCAAAGTCAGAGGCCATCCCTATGAGAAGTTATTGATTTTTCAATTCTAGGTCACTAGTCTGAGTATTTTAAATCCAATAATTAGCATGTTGTGAAATAAATTCCAAGAAAATTTGGTGATGTTTATTATGACCAGAGGCACCTAGGAAAAATAGGTTTTGAATTAATCCACTTGAAATAACCCTAATTGGCTTAAACACCCAAAATAGGTATTTAATTAATTAAAGCTAATCATACATCAAATTGACTTGAAATCAATTCTCCACTGACCTTTAGGATCAGAGGAACCCACCATAAAAATTTGAAGTCAATTGGACTTGGTTAGCCCTACTAAATGGGTTGATTAAGCCATTTAGCCAATTTAAACTTTAAAAATTCATAACTTTAAAAATACTTTTCAAAAATTCACCAAATTGGTTTTGGAGTCTCTCTGATATTAGGGGAATTTAAGAAAATTAAAATTTCAATTTTCTAAAAAAGTTGATTTTTTGTATTATTTTAATATTTTAATAATTAAAAAATAATAAAAATCACAAAAATAATAAAATTCACCAAAATGTCACATTTTGAATTTCAATCACTTAGGAACAAACCCCATATTTTTCTTAGGTCTCTATGATGAGTTATTAAATTTTAAAGCATTAGGGTAATTTTAAAATTAAAAAGAATGTATTTTCTAGCATTTCCATTAAAATAATTCTAATAAATTAAAGAAAAATCAGAAAATTACAAAAATTGATTCTCTGATCTCCTTGATACCAGTGAGACTTTTGAAAAATATAAAATTCATTTTTCAACCTTTATTTTATTTTTAAATTAATTAATACTCCAAAACTCAAAATAATTATAATAAAAAGAATATAATTCAAAAAATCACCAAAATTGGTCCAAGTGGTCCTCTGGTCATTAGGAATGTCCCATAATTTTCTTAAGGACAGAAACTTTCCCTTGGTCATGTTATTGAATTTTCCTTGGAAATCCCTATTTTCCACCAAAAATAATTACATAAATAAATTAAATACAGAAAAATCACATTTTCTCCTCTCATGTCTTTATTGACATATGAGTGAAGTCACATAAAAATTTCAAATTCATTTAAGCTCAATTTAGTGAGTTATGAAATTATTAAGCTTGAAGGGCAAAATGGTAATTAAAATTTTAACCCTTAATTAAAACTTTAGGCTTAATAAAATGAAATAGTAAAATATTTGATCCTAATCTGATTTGGATGAGTGAAATTTAAATAATTAAAGGGTAGAAACCTACTAAACAATTTAAGAATAATTAGAATGAACCTTAATCAAATAATTAATTAAATTTGGAAGAATAATAAATTTGGAATTATTAAAATAGAGATGTCATCAGGAAGAGATTTATTCTTTAATTTAAGAATCCCTAAATTAATCATCTCAATAATATCTAATTCCTAATTAAAATGATAATTCAAATTAAAAATTTAAAGTGCTAAAAGACTTAATCATTAAATTAAATTAAAGTTAAATTATTTAAATTAAATCCTTTTAAAATAAATTAATACTTTAACAATTAAAATTAAATCGTCTTTAAAACATAAAAAATAAAATATTAAATTAAAATTAAAAATAAAATTAAATTAAAATTTAAATTAAATAAAATTAAATTAAATTAAATTAAATTAAATTAAATTAAATTAAATTAAATAAAATAAAATAAAATAAAATAAAATTAAATTAAATTAAATTAAATTAAATAAAATTAAATTAAATTAAATTAAATTAAATTAAATATAACATCACCTAAGACATAAAGAATTCAAAAATAAATCTGAAATAACTTGAAAACTATTCCAAACTTAAACCCATTAATTGAAATTAAGTTAAATCATAAATCATTTGAACATCCATTTGCCCTCGAAAGCTCTTGTTGTCATAACTCCTAAATGGAGTGTTAAGTGAAGTGTTACTTCACTTATAGGATATTCAAATGTCCTAGTTCACTAAACAAGATAACAACAAAACTTGAATTCTCGGACGATTAATTCATTTGTATAATTAAATTCATTTGGACTTAAAACAATTCTAGCAATATTGAAAAGATGTTTAAGATTCTTCTTAAGCACTTCCTCAATATGATAGAATGTTTATAAGAACAACTAAACTTAATTGTTCTTTGATGAAGAAAATCGTCCTCAAACCAAAATACAAGAACCTAGACGTCATAGGAGATGACTAGCTATAGGATTAGGAACTTGGTAGAAAACCATAACCCTTCCCTTAGCTTTACCTAGGAACTTGCTTTAAATGCTTAAATATTCTAATTGTGTTTTAAGTGCAGCTTGGGATGACGGGAAGACCCTCCAGGTACGCTTTTATTTTTGCAATTTACCTTATTGCAATTTATTTAATCGCATCGCACTTACTTTTCTTACATGATAAACAACTGTTGCATGAAAACCCACACCTTTAGGATAGTCCCTAAAACTGAAACCAAAACTAAATTAAAAGTCATTGCAAGATAAAATTCACCGCCACAACATTCCAAAATATCAAAACAACTCAAAATTTAATCACAAACAGAACACAAAACTACAACTACAACTAAATTAAAACGTCTTGTTGGATGATCGGGAATACCTCGGATGATGTAACCTACGTGTTGCTAACGGGATTTCCCACGGTCTAAATGAAAGTGTGGAACTCATTCGGTTGAGTTTAGCAAATTCATCTGGACTAAGTGAATCCGATAAAAATAACGATGCCGGAAGGATGGAACCGTGGGATCTTAACCGGTGTTGTTGTAATCAACTTTAAGATTTGTTTTAATTAAAACATAAAAAACACTTGGAAATTAAGACTTTCTCTAAACCAGAACACTTCTCTCATCTCCTGATTTATGATTTCTAAAACTAAACCTCTGCAACAACAAGGAGCTTGGAGCACGGTGGGCGACGACGGCCATCTTCGTCAGCAAAACAACTCTACATCAGCTAAACATTCCTAGAATTAAATAACCAAGCCATAGGATTTCGAGGTAGTTTGCCTAGTGCAACATAAATCCTCAACTTTTCGTTAGGCATTTGCATAATCATGTTATGCAAATTAAGCCCTAACTGGTTTTAGGATTCCGAGGTAGTTGTTTGGTACGACATAAACCCTCACATTTCCGAGGCTATTTGTATGATTATGTCATACTAATATAAGTCCTAATTAATTAAAATTGGCAAGATCAAAACATTAAATAAACATTAGGACTTTCCTAAATTCAAGCCAAACAATAGGATAGTCGGGAAATTACCGAAGTTCGCTTCGAATCTGTAATTTCTCCTACCTTTCTTCCTTTGAATTCAAAAAACAAAATGTTCTAAATTTGATCTATTCCCTATTGAAATTCCAAAATTCAATCACTTGAAAACTTAAACTTTGAAATTCTTGAGAGCAGAACTACTGATTATTATCGAGAGTTTTCTTAGGTGATTCCCATCACTTAAGATGTAATTAACTATAGGGGCTTGCCCTTATAGGGAATTTTAAGAACCCAGGTAATATAAACCCTGTTTAATGTTTTCATGTTAAGCAGGGGAACTTGTCGGCAAATAAAATGGTTTCGCAAACCAAACGGATGTCACAAACCTTCTAGTTTATTTAATCGAGCCCCACCATCAAACAGTGTGCCTATTCTTCAGAATGGACACACGTTTTGTGGTGCGGTGCTCGTCTATATAAACTATTTAAGATGTGAGATCAGTTTGATTTCATATCTTAAAATTTTCAAAATTATTTTTTTTTAAAAAAAAATCAAAATACTACTTTCTAAATTATATATATATTTAAATTAAATTTAAAATTCGCCGACAACTTCTGTAGGCGACCCCTTTTAAAAAATACAACACTCAACCTAAAAATATGCCGACAATTTCTGGCGACTCCGCTGGGGAAAAATTCCTCTCTCTATTTTTAATCAGATAGTTTTGCTTTCAAAAATCGGTAGTGTATCCATGTCCCTAATGGATTAAACTACCCTTCTTTCCGTTGGAATATTATGTTCATTTCTACCTTGAACGAGTATAGCCAACATTCTCTCGGATTTAGGAGCCACTGTTTAGACACCCCTAAATAGAGAGGTTCTGAGATCCTTTTACCTCATTTCTGAGGTGGGGCGGACCCCCAATAGGTGTTAGTTAGGAGTGATCCTTCGAGTCAAGAAGTCTTGCATAAGACTTTCTTTTCCTTTCCAACTCTGAATCAGATTCATTACCTTCTCTACACCTTTGAACATTCCGTTCTAAATAAACAAACCCTCTAATGAATGGCTCTTTTAACAAATATACATGAATAAGAATGTGTTCGGACTCTTTTCGATTCATTTCTTTTCGTCCTGATGAGAAGAAGCATAACTTGGGACTGACAATCAGAATCTACCCTGCAGAAATGGAAGCCCCAAAGCTGATTTTCTCCTTCACCAATGGACTAGACTTCGCTGTTTACAAGGATGAGCTACCCGACAATGGGATCATCCGGTTTGGACAAGGATTCGAGAACACAAATGTCAAGATCGCTGTCGTTACCCTCTTCGCGCTGACAAACAAAGTATCTGAAACTGAAAGACCCTTGATCGAGTTCAACCTTAAGTCAACTCAAGAGTTTCCTCCCCTGCAAAGGGTTCCAGCTGAAAGGAGTACCGCTGTCCATAGAAGGACCGTTATCTCTACCCCCACTGGTCTAGTCGTCTCTGCACCTACCCCGGCTCCCGCCAAACTGAAGGGGAAGGAAGTTCAAATTTGTAACGAGCATGTTACAGTGGAGGGTACAGATTTCCGTGCAAGTCCTTCTATTTTTAAAATTGGGTCCAGCTCAAGGGTTCCACCCCTAACACGGACTCAGAGAAGAAACAGAGGTAGGAAGATTGCCAGGAAGGCCAGAGCAGCTGAAGTCGCTTTCTTAGAAGAAATCCCCGAGTACACACCATTACCCGAATACATACCATTGCTCGAATATACACCCCTTTTGGAAGGAAGTAGATTCCACCCCTTTCCGCCGCAAGCTCGACGAGGAAAATATCTGCGGGATTG
Source organism: Papilionanthe hookeriana x Papilionanthe teres (assembly GCA_022702705.1). Lineage (NCBI taxonomy): Eukaryota > Viridiplantae > Streptophyta > Magnoliopsida > Asparagales > Orchidaceae > Papilionanthe > Papilionanthe hookeriana x Papilionanthe teres. The sequence continues at coordinate 83,806,906 of CM040421.1, read as the reverse complement.
CCTCCACATTACCTCGACCCGCATACTATAGCGACAACAGAAAGAAAAGGGCAAGGATTACACCATTTGCCCGACTACGGACCGTGGTCGAGAAGTTAGCAAAGAAAGAAAAATGCCCCGTATCGGAGATTTTAAGAAGGATAGGGCGGGTGCCTGGTCAAATCCCGTCTCGGACTACAAGTAGAACCCGTTATCGCCGCGAGAAGAGCCGAATAATAAGATGAAGGCTAGTCCACCCGTTGTTGTTTAAGGTTTACGGATCGTGGAGGATACCACCTTCCGACATTCAGCCGACGGACCATCCGGTACTAGGCCTTCTACCGCTAGAAGGATGGTATGGCGTCCCACTACCGCCAATTAAGACCGAAACAATGACCGGAAAAGGAAAGTCTCGTCGGGAGACTTGAGTCCGAAGAAAGTGCTACCGCAGTAAAGGGGACTCATGAGAAGGAAACCCGACAGTTATCACATGACAACTGCAAGGATGTACAGAAAAGACCACTAGAAGATGCTATGGAAAAGTTAAGGACTGATATTCGACGATTAGCAAGGGAGAGAGAAGAGAAATTCGGAGATGAGATTGACTCGTCAGAGTTCATGGATGATGAGTATGCAGAAATTAACATGGTTGAAACACGAGCTTCGTCGGCTTCACAAGGTGCTCCTGCAGCCGCAGAAAGAGAGGAGCCGGACGTAATGAGGAGGCAGCTTCAAGAGAAAGATGATACGATCGCCCAAATGGCAAAAAGGATGGAAGAGATGGCTGTAGCCCTAGCCACTCTCCAGAGTCAAGTTCAACCCCAAAGAGAGACACCCCATGAGGTCATTCACATTGTAGACGGAGGAAAGGAGATTACATCCGTCAACGGGGATGATCAATTAAAGATGGATGCAACACAAAGCATGATTCCGGAAAAGGATATCAAGAGGTTGGTGGAACAGCAGGTGCAAGAAGCCTTGGCACAATCAAAGAGCGGGACATCCATTCGGACGGGTAGACCTTACCCTGAAGAATTCGACGCTGTCCAATATCCGAAAGGCTTTGTACCACCTTTGTTCAAGACCTTTGATGGAACCGCAAACCCTCGGCAGCATGTTGCACATTTTCGTGCCAGTTGTTGCAATGCCGGCGGAAGTGATGCCTTACTCTTCAGACAATTTGTCAGCGACTCGTCGGGGATCGCCTTTGATTGGTATGCGGAATTACCGAACGGTTCGGTGAAGACATTTTCGGAACTAGAGAACCTCTTCATCAAGCGATTTGTCGGAGCTCGGCACCACATCACTATAGGTGATTTAGTGGTAGAGAAGCGAGAAACCGAACGAAACATTGGTGGACTACATACTTCGATGGAGGAACCTAAGTATGAAGTGTGAGCCGCGACTACAAGAACAACATGCGATCGGCATTTTACTAAAAAGCATCCATGGCCCGATAAGCACTTCTCCTCAAGGATTTACTATTAAGACTTTCGAGAAGTTGTTAAGCAAAGCCGGAAACTTGCAAGAGGAGGCGAAGCAATTAAGTTTCACCGACAAAACAGAAAAACAGAAGCCCGTGAAAACTTTTGAAAAGAAGTCCGGGATCGTTGCAGCAGTCGATAAAGGCAAACAACCGATACAAATATCGTCAGAACGGCCGCAGCAACTTCAACAGAATTACCAGCAACCCCGACCCAGCTATCAGTCATCTCAACAGTATGAACAACCGCCTCGTCCACAACGTACGTTAAGGGAGCTTCGAGCGGGGAGTATCCGTTCAAGAATGAGACGAGTGCCAAAAATGTTCCGCGAGCTTGATGAAGACTCCGGATTTCCAACTACCGCAGCCTAAGAGACCGGAAGAAGTCGACAAGAAAGGTGATCCCAACTTTTGCCCTTACCACCGGATGCTTGGGCATAAGATAGAAGATTGTATTACCTTCAAGAGTTGGCTCAGCGACAATCTTCGGAAAAGGAATATAACGATCCCGAAGGAGTACATGAAGGAACCCCAGAAAGGAGGTTCCGTCAATGTCATCTCGACGGATTTCATTGTTCCGATAGATCCCTATGCGATGAATGATGGATGGAGTACCGCTTGGACAAAGTCTTCGAAGAAGATTTTGGATCACATCCAAACCGCTTCAGTGCAAGCCTCAATTCAGAGTTCGAAACCTGTCAAGTCGACACTATCACTTGCGATAGAAGGACCACCTCAACAAGAGACGACTGAAGAAAAGAAGAAAATTGACGAAGAAGAGAAGACCGAGGCTCCTAAGGCCGAGGCTCCTAAGGCTAGACTAGGGGCTGCTTATCCTAGGATAGTTGTTTCCGATTCGGGGGAGAAATCCCTCGAACCTTTGACTCTGTATGATTATCTGCTCACCCCGGTGGGATCTTATAATGATAAGGGTTATGGCGTTGTCTACGTTTTGACTGTTTCTAACGATTACGTAACTAGCGACAATCAACCTAATCCGGACGTTGATTCCGATACAAATGACAATTCTCAAATCATACACAATCTCGACGATCACAATGACAAAGAAGACATCCACCAAGGAGGCTACGAGAGTTCAACAAGCAACGAATCTATTTGCGAGTTTCGAGGAGCTCCAGTCACAATAGAGTTAGAACCTTCAGATTCTGAAGCTAATCCTGAAGAACCTGTCAGTCCAATTCAGAAGGAGACATCAGCAAACTCAATACTAGATTCAGAAGAAATCACAGAAGTCAACTTAAGAAGTGGAAGAGTTCTACCTCCGAGAATGGGTCCGAAGGACAAAGGAAAGCAGGTGGTTGTTCAGGAAGAACCAACCCCGGCAGAGGAGATACCCATTCGGGAAGAAACCGAGACACATGGAAATAAAGTGGACTACAACGTGCTAGCCCATCTTAGGAAACTACCGACCAACCGAGCATCTACGACGCTCTCATCTTATCAAAGGAGATGAGAGAAGCTCGATCAAGGCCTTACTTGATCCAGAAATTTGCTTAGCTCAAATGGCCGGAGATTCCTTAGATGAGGTTTGTTCGTTAAAGGAACAACGAGGTATCACATTCACGGACAATGACTTACTACTTGGGACGACGAGACCACAACGGATCGTTGTACATTTCGATTACAATTGGGAAGTTTACACTCTCCGGAGTATTGGTGGATCCGGGAGCATCAATCAATATAATGAATCTCCGAACGCTAGCATACTTGGAAATTGATGCTCGCGAGCTCGAAGCGTACAAAATGTTATTAAGAGGATTCAACCATAAAGGAGAAAGAGCCCTCGGATCGATAACACCGCTAATGAAGACCGGTGACTTGGCAAAGACAATCGCGAAATTTCACATAATTGATTCGAAACTTCGTTCAACGCTCTACTGGGCCGACCGTGGATACATGAAAACCGGATGGTACCATCATCTCTACATCAATGCATCAAATACTACGATGGAGGGGAACAGTGCATCAAAGGTGACTTACAACCATTCTCCGTACATGAAATTGGAATCCATGAAGATGCAGCTTATTACGCACCCCCGAAGAAAACAATATTCTCCAAAGATACCATAACAAATGAAGCAAAGGAAATTTGGGACGACGAAGAACCTGAAGTTCTAGTCCAACAGTCACTCACCACTCCCTTACGGCGAGATGGTGAAGGTTTCTCCACAACTCGCATCCGAGGTCGAGGCCGGGGACGAGGTCATGGCAGAGACGTTAGGACAGTTGGACAGAGGAAACCAACCATCAATGTTGAATGGGAAGATAGTTCGAAGAAGAAAAAGAAATCAAGCAAGAAGCGGCGACAATAAGTCGGAAGAAGCCGCAATTCAGGATCTCTCTCGAAAATGAAAAGAACGAGGAATATAAATTGATGTACGAGAAGATTAACCACTATGTACATACTATGACCCTGACCCCGATCCATTCTAATAAGATCGAGGGTATGGTGGTCAAAGAGGTACGTAGCGGCAGTACAAAGCCCATCAAGTTCTACTGTGGTGCTCCTTCCTCCGAAACTGAAAATAATGTACAATTTGAAGATGCTACTTCATCAGAATTAATGGAATTGCCTTTTGAGTGGTACTCTCCCTGTGTTCAAAATTTAATTCAGCGTGGTTTCTTACCTCGACAAAGGACAAAAGGTCAATCACAACATTTTGAAAATTTATAGAATAACTTCGGTCGTCCACCCAATTCAAAGCATGGTCTCGGATTTGGCACAGTAGGATCAGTTGACGATACTGAATTTTGCTTGGTTGTCACTTGCGAGTCTAATGAAAACTGCATGGAAGCTACAGAAGAACTTGAAGATTTACAAATTGGAGACGCTCCACCAGAGTTCGAAGAAGAGATCAAATCTACAATAGATGAGTTAACGGAAGTTAACTTAGGTACTAGCGAAGAACCTAGACCTACCTTTGTTAGCTCCTTACTCAATAAAGAAGACTCCGAAGAGATAATCAAGTTATTAATGGAATTTAAAGACTGTTTTGCTTGGAGCTACGATGAGATGCCAGGATTAGCTCCAGAGGTCGCGATCCATAAGCTAGGAGTGGATCCCGCTCGTCCCGGTCGGACAAGGTCCCGGAAGAATGCGTCTAGAAATCGAACAGACAAGTCATAGCCGAAGTTAAAAAGCTAATAGACGCCAAATTTGTCCGTGAAGAACAATACCCGACTTGGCTAGCCAATGTGTTACCGATCGGGAAGAAGAATGGTCGGATCGGAATTTGTGTGGATTTCGAGAGATTTAAACAAGGCATGTCCGAAAGATGAATTCCCTCTACCGATCCCAGAATTAATGATCGACATTGCTTCAACACATGAAATATTCTCATTCATGGATGGATCTTCAGGATACAACCATATAAAAATGGCTCCAGAAGATGAAAAACTTACGAGCATTCGTAACGCCGATCGGGGTATATTGCTACATAGTGATGCCATTCGGACTGAAGAACGCAGGAGCAACATACCAGAGAGCAATGACAAGAATTTTTATGATCTCATCCACAATCAAGTCGAATGCTACGTGGATGATGTGGTCATCAAAAGCAAAGTAAAGGACAACCACCTATATGATTTGAGAATTGTTTTCAAACGATTAAGACAATTTAACCTTAAGATGAATCCCTTAAAATGCGCCTTCGGCGTCACCTCCGGAAATTCTTAGGATTCGTTGTCCGACATCGTGGAATTGAAATCGATCCGGAAAAGATAAAAGCCATCTTAGAAATGCCGCCTCCCAAAACCTTAAAACAACTACGATCTTTTCAAGGGAAGTTGGCATATCTTCGACGCTTTATCTCGAACTTGTCAGGTAGGTGTCGACCTTTCTCGACACTTAGTTAAAAAAGATGCCAAATTTATTTGGGAAGAAAAATGCCGAAGGCCTTCGAGGACATTAAGCAATATTTAATGACACCTCCTGTCTTACCGGCCCCGATCTCGGGTAGACCGGCGATACTTTATACCGCGGCTTTAGACGACTCTCTCGGAGCCCCAGTTAGCCTAGCTCGATGATGAGGGTAAAGAAAATGCTCTTTACTACCTAAGCCGTCGTTTACTTCCGACGGAAATAAGGTATCCCGCAATTGAAAAGCATTGTTTGGCCCTGATCTTCGCCGCTCAAAAGCTCAGGCACTACATGCTTTCTCATAAGGTCAACCTGATTTCGAAATTTAATCCATTGCAATACTTGATGACCCGTCTGATGCTTTTCGGCAGACTTGCCAGATGGTCAATGATATTATTGCAATTCGATATAACTTTCGTGCCTCTCCGTGCCGTAAAGGGACAAGTCCTAGCAGACTTCCTCACAGCACACCCTTTGCGGCGAGAATCGCCTCTCAATGACGACTTGCCGGATGAACAAATAATGAGCTTAGAAGACCCCGATGATCGACGTTGGGAATTGTATTTCAACGGAGCATCTTCAGCACACAAAGATGAAGAATCGCAAGTGATAGTTCCCGGTAAGGCAGGGATCGGATTAATCTTTATAACACCGGAGCGGGGGATGTTAAGATACTTCTATCACCTGACAGAGCCGTGTACAAACAAGGAAGCAGAATACGAAGCCCTCATAACAGGATTGGAATTAAATATTCAAATGGGGATAACAAACATCAACATCTACGGGGATTCGCAGGTAATCATTCAACAGATCGCCGGACAGTACAGAATTTTAAAACCAAGACTCGAGCAGTATTTCCAGTATGCCATACAGTTGTTGGAACAAATTCCGAATGTGACAATCTACAAAATTCCCAGAAAAGAAAACGCTTTAGCAGATGCGTTAGCCCGCCTCGCAAAAGAATTTGCCTGCTTGCAAGATGAATCAGTGGAAGTGTCAGTTCACGGACGTCAGGTCCTATCACGGCCTCGACATAGACACAATACACAAATCGAAAAGGAAAAAGGATCAATTGCAGGCAGGTGACGAAAAACACAAAAGATTGGCGACAAGCATTAATAGACTACCTGCAAACAGGAAAACTACCAGACGATAGGTCGTTAGCCCATCAGATCAAGAAAAGAACTCTGTCCTACGCATTAATAAACGATACGTTATACAGAAGGTCTTTTGATCAAATGTGGCTAAGATGCCTAAGCGGGTCCGAGGCCCGTGAAATTGTTAAAGAGGTGCATTCAGGACTCTGTGGCGCTCACCAGTCGGGTCCGAAGATGAAAATGAAAATTAAAAGACTAGGGTACTACTGGCCCTCGATGATGACCGATCGCATGAAAGTCGCCAAGAGCCGTCACCAATGCCAAGTACACGGAGTGGTTCTACACCAACCTCCAAATGTGCTACATCCGACAATTGCATCGTGGCCATTTGAATGTTGGGGCACAGATATAGTGGGTCCAATAAACCACCATCTTCAAAAGGGCATCGCTTCATTCTTGCGGCTACAGATTACTTTTCCAGTGGGCGGAGGCGGTTCCACTCGTAGAAGTGAAAGCACATCACGTGCTACAATTTTTCAAGAACCAAGTTGTCTACCGTTTCGGAGTGCCGCGCGAGATTATCTCGGATAATGGGTCGCATTCGAAGCACACAAATCAACAATTTTGTCGGAAGATACGGAATCGACCGGCGCTATTCAACAATTTACTACCCGAGAGCAAACGGCCCTGTCGAGGCTTTTAATAAAACTCTCGTTCAAATTTTAAAGAAAACTTTGGACGACAATAAGAGAAATTGGCACGAGAAGTTGTTAGAAGCCTTGTGGGCCTACCGGACAACCTTCGGAACTCCTACTCAAGCTACGCCTTACGCTCCGGTGTATGGGTCCGAGGCGATGTTACCTTTAGAGGTCCAGCCTTCCTTCACTCGGAATTGCGGTTGCAAACAAAATCACGACAGAAGAGAATGCCAAATTACGACTAGAAGAATTGGAAAGCCCGGAAGGGAAAAGACTTGCAGCGCGACGTAGCACTTAGAACTATACCAAGCTAAGATGGTTCAAGCTCATGACAGACTGGTCCGCCCAAGAACCATCAAATTTGGTGACTTAGTTCTCGTTCTCAAGAGACCTATCCTTGCACACCGCAAGATAGGAGGAAAATTTGAACCTACTTGGGAAGGACCGTTTGTTGTTGAGGCAGTCTACTCAGGAGGCTCCTACCAGCTAGTGAACTGCCAAGGGGAACGACATATGCTTTCGATCAACGGACGATACTTGAAAAATTATTACGCTACCTGATGTTTCGAAGGAATGAATTCTTCATCCCTAGAAGCACGGGCGAAATAGTTACTTGTGACTGGGTCCGAACCCAAAAATAATAAAAAATATGCTAAAATAAATAAAATCATGATAATAAAGTTTTCCTTGTTTTCTTTTCCAAATCAAAATCTCTTTCCTAATCTTATCCCACTTCATTCATGTTGAATTTAAAAATATAAAAGGAATAATAATAAAAAAAACTGTCTTTAATAAACATTTTCTTAATGTTCTTGTTCTTAGTACAGCCCCTGATCCTTTTCCTTGTCTTTTCGCAGGGAAATGTCGAACGGGCGGTTGGTCCTGAACTTTAGAAATGGCGTAAGCCTCGCACTCGACGAAAAGAGGGTGAAAGATGGAGCGATAATCGAGATTGAATCGGACTTCGCACCAGCGAGGCCTACAATACGAGGAAAGTGACCGGGTCCCGGCTGACCGAGAGGAACCGCCCGATCGGACGATGATGAAAGTGGGTGGCCCAAGCCACCAATCCAACGACGAAGAAAAGGAAAACAAACACCGAAGAAGACAAGAGAATCAAATCCGTAGTCGCTACAGCGAGGGCGAGCTTGTCGGCGCCACGCCCACGTAAATTCGGGAAGTACGAAGAGCTACTCTCACAAGCAACTCGGCGAAGAAACAAAAATCGGCGTATCCGCAAGATGTTAACTAAACTAGCAACGGACCGGCGCGACGAGGCGATTGCTACGCGCGTGCATATACTTCAAGGATACCGGTTCACCAGGAACCTGAAGAAAGAAGGCCAGCTCCGAGGATAACAGAAGAGACCAGGGAAGTCTCAAGAAGAACAGAGGAAAGAAGGCTACAACGCCACCAGGCAAAGCCACCGGTAATGCATAACCTTGTTGCGGAGCAACCCCGGAGGATGTCCCGACGTACACCATCCCCGAGGAGCCGAGGTATGCGGGAGAACGTGAAGGGATTGAGCCATATATCCCACAATACGTCACTGTGCCTCGCCATTTGCAAATTATTCCAGAATACGAGCTAGAAAGGATGCGTAATGTCGAGAAGAAAACTTTTGAATACTTCGAGAGAATCAGAGGCAGGAGGATCAATATACTAGAAGGCCTCGAGCTACATACAGACGTGTTTTCAGAATACGAGCAACAACAAATCGTGGATTGCATCCGGGATTTGAAAAGAATGGGCCGAGCGGGCCGCCTAAGAGAAAACACTTACTCAGAACCCCGGAGATGGATGCCAGGGAAAGGGAGAATTACAATACAATGTGGATGCTGCTACAACTTCGCGGAAGACAGGAAGGGAAACCCACCGGGAATACTCCGTCATGGCCAGGTGGATCCAATGCCATTAGTCATCAAAAGGATGGTAAAAAGAATGATAGCATGGAGGGTATTACCAGCAGATTGCATACCCAACAGTTGCATCATTAACATTTACAAGAAGGGTGATTGTATACCCCCGCACATAGATCACCACGATTTTGTCAGACCTTTCTGCACGGTTTCTTTTCAGAACGAGTGTAATATCATGTTCGGATCTGACCTCCGGATAGCGGCACCCGGTGAGTTCCGAGGGCCAAGAAAGATACCATTACCGGTAGGTTCCGTCATGATACCGAAGGGCAACGGAGCGTATATCGCTAAACATTGCATACCAGGAGTACCGATGAAACGGATCTCGGTTACTTTCAGAAGGATGGACGACAGGAAAGCACCTTACCACTTCCAGCCAGACCCGGAGTTAGAAAGCCTCCGGCCTTACGAGCTGTGAGTTACATGGAAAATATCACACCTCCAACGTACATCCATACGGCATCCTTGCCAAGGATGACTTGGAAGGTGATGTTATTGACCATGTACCTCACTATTCAGACATGAATTTTTGACAGATGCCTTTTTGGATAGATCGACAAAGATCATACATAGTCCGTTTTGAGTCTATATGGATTGTATGAGATGTATTCCAGATCGAGTTGTATGATGTATCTTCAAGATGATTGGAATGAAAGTGACCATGTCACATTTTGGCCTTCACCTCTTTTGTGCAAGTTGATCGAGAAACGCCATTAAAGTTAAATGAACTTCGAAAAAGAACGAAAAGAAACAAAAAGAATAAAAGAAAACTTTCCTTGAAAATCTAAAAAAATAATAAACTCCAAATTCACGATAAAATAAAATTTGAATCGTTAAAGGACAAACAAAATGACCACAAATTTTAAATCAAATTTCAAATTCAATCTTTCCAGATCTCAAATCAAATCTCAATCAAATTTCAAATTCAATCTTTCCAGATCTCAAATCAAATCTCAATCAAATTTCAAATTCAATCTTTCCAAATCTCAAATCAAATCTACATCAAATTCAAACTTTTGGGGTTGAGGATTTTACATCCGAGACTGCATTGCTTTAGGATTCTTTCCTTATCGCAATGAAATACATCAAATTCAAATTTTTGAGGTTGAGGATTTTACATCCGAAACTGCATTGCTTTAGGATTCTTTCCCTATCACAATGAAATACATCAAATTCAAACTTTTGGGGTTGAGGATTTTACATCCGAGACTGCATTGCTTTAGGTTCTTTCCTTATTGCAATGAAATACATCAAAATCAAATTCTTGGGGTTGAGGATTTTACATCTGAAACTGCATTGCTTTAGGATTCTTTCCCTATCGCAATGAAATACATCAAATTCAAATTCTTGGGGTTGAGGATTTTACATCCGAGGCTGCATTGCTTTAGGATTCTTTCCCTATCGTAATGAAATACATCAAAATCAAATTCTTGGGGTTGAGGATTTTACATCCGAAACTGAATTGCTTTAGGATTCTTTCCCTATCGCAATGAAATAAATCAAATTCAAATTCTTGGGGTTGAGGATTTTACATCCGAGGCTGCATTGCTTTAGGATTCTTTCCCTATTGCAATGAAATACATCAAAATCAAATTCTTGGGGTTGAGGATTTTACATCCGAGGCTGCATTACTTTAGGATTCTTTCCCTATCGCAATGAAATACATCAAAATCAAATTCTTGGGGTCGAGGATTTTACATCCGAGGCTGCATTGCTTTAGGATTCTTTCCCTATCGCAATGAAATACATCCAAATCAAATTCTTGGGGTTGAGGATTTTACATCCGAGACTGCATTGCTTTAGGATTCTTTCCCTATTGCAATGAAATACATCAAAATCAAGCTGTTAAGGTTAAGGATTTTACATCCAATACCGCATTGCTCTGAGATCTCTCCTCGTTGTAATGATTCGATCCAATCAATCCAATTTTCTTTTGAGGTTGAAGATGTTACATCTAAAACCACAAAATTTCAATTTTTATTTCAAGTTCAAATCCCTTCAAATTAATTTTGACAAAACTTCAATCTAAATTAAAACTCCAAATTGAAATCTAAGCTCAAACATCAAAACTTAAACCAAAACAAAATGAAATCTAAATCGAAATTCCCCCAGGTCATGTGATTTGGGATTCACCTCCTTTTCCTTTCCCCAGCGAGAGTTTAGGAATCTCCAGCCTCAGAGATATACTTGACACTCCCCAGCGGAAACTCTTCTACTCTATCTCAAGCTTGTCGTTTTGACTTTTGTGTTGGTTTTGTTGATCGCTTCAGTCAACACCAATACGCGCGGTGTGCTCCGTCAGCTCACCACACCTATTGGGGGTCCATTTGTTGACCTCATTTTTGATGAGGTCTTCTCTTCTTCTCTTTAGTACTTAGGATCTAGCCTTAGGCTTTTCCTTTGACTATCTTATAGGATTAGAATTGGGACCCACCACTTAGAAATTCAAACCACTTCTTAACTCCCCGCAAACTCCACAAACTTGACCGTAGACCCCTAATCACCTAGAGGGTTGAAATCAAATCTGGAAGTTTAAAGGATGAGTTCCTATAGGACTCTTTGGCCTTAGGATCGCCTCGGGTGGCCCGGTCCAGTGAGGGCCGATTTACACATACACTACATTTATACACTACACTTTCACACACCTCCTAAAACCACACCCATACCTAACTTGATCTCCTGACTCATGAAGGTGATTCACATGGATGGTCCTTAACCCCTAAGCCCTTGGCTAAGAGGGTTAGGAACAACATAGTGGATGCCTCAAATGAGTCCCTTCATGGCTCATGTGGGCTTGATATGGCTTCATGGCTCAAGCAAAATGATTTCATTCCACTTACATTCACCTAACCTTCAATTTTGCAAATTTTCAATTTTGACCCCGGGACCCTACACCCGCCTAGCCTACCCAAAACCCTTGAAACTACCCAAAATTTGCAAAATCACCTAAATTACCCAAAATTCCTCAAAATCAATCCCAAACATTCCCACATTACCCAAATTGATCATTCATAGTCAAAAGTACCAAAAATTCCAAAAATACCTCTCAATACCCTCCAAGTACCCAAAATGCCCCTCTTAGCCAAAAAATTAAAAAATTCAGAAAATTCCCAGAAAATTTCAGAAAATCCCAAATATTCCCAATTTCATTTTTTCTAACTACACCATGGGCCAATTTTGTCAATTTACCCCACTTTTGTCAAAACTCCCAATTTGACCCATTTTAACCCTAAGTGAACCCAATGTCAAACCAAACCTACTCAATTGACCCAAATTCTGGTCCAATTCAATACTAAACTTCAATTCAACATTCCCAACACCAATCTAGGCCAAATCCAAGTCCAATTTGATTGACATTTGGATCCAATTTCACTTTTGGCCTTAAAGCCCAATTTGGACCCATGATCCAAACATGACCCAAACTAACCCAATTCAACTCCAATTAACCCCAAATCTTTTCTAAACCTTCCCTAACATCCCCACAAACAAAAAACTAACATGATTTGCCCAAAATTTAGACCCAAACCCCACTCAAATTCAATCCAAAGCTAAAAGGCCCAATTTTGACCTAAACCTAAACCTAGCCCAAATAGGCCCAAACCCCAAAATCAAAGCCCAACCAAAGCCAAAACCTCTTTGAAACACTCCCATAAACATTTCCCAACATTTATTTTACATCAATTTCAACCCTAGTCCAACATTGACCCAAGTTAGCCCAACTTGACCTATATTGGCCCATTCACCAAAGAGGCCCAAATCCAACCCCATTTCAACCTAAATCACTCTAAACTCATTTCAAATCACTCATGACATATCCCTAAACCAAACCCAACAATTATTTGGCCCAAACTTCAACAAAATTCCCATCCATGAATCCATTCTTAAACCTAAAGGCCCATCCCCTTAGCCTTCCTAAAAGCCCATCAAAAATAATTTCAAAACGGCCCAAAGCCCACATGACAATTCCCTATCATCATCCATTTGATAAGACCATCTCCTAAGTTCTAAATCCATGATAAAATAAATCCAAATCAAGCCATATGCCAAATTCTCATCAAAATGCCAAAATTTCCTTAAACCCATTTCCATGAAATTGACTTGGCTTTTCCCCAAGCCAAAGGTGAGCCATGAAACCATGCATGAGCCCCATAGGAGCCATGAGAGCCATGGAATCCACTTTCCACCTCACCAAACCATTAATGACAAGAGAAGGGATCTCTTTCTTAAACCTTTCTTAAGCCCTTTTTACCTTAAACATGATACACTCTAAACCACACTTTGCTACCTAATCTTTGATGTGGACTTCACTACCTTTGGTAGGTTGACTCACATGATCCTCCCAGCCCAAAATCAGAACTTGGATGGGTGCACCAAGCCCAAAATGGTGGGTTGACCCATTTGAACTCAAAGTGACCTTATCTCCATTCCATTTTAATCCAAGCCCTTTACACATGGCTAATGCCAATTGACCGCACTAAGCCCCGCCCCGACCTCCCCGATGACAACAATGACTCGACCTCGGCCGGCCAGCCCACCACAGCTCGCCGGAAACCACTGTGCCGAGAGCTCACATGTGAGCCCAAACTCGGAATTCTCACTCGCCGAGCCGCCCCATGCCCAATGGCCACCATGGTCGTTCTTCTCTTGCCAAGAGCAAGCTCGATCCCAAGCCCTAACTCCCCCGGGAGGCCCTCCACCCTCTCCTATTTAAACACTACCCGTTCTCGGCCATGGGAGGTGCCGAACCAAACCTTAAGGAAACTCGCCAAAATCATTCCGCATCACTCTCCACACATAGAGCACTTGATCCCCACCGGATTCCGACCTCAATTCCCTCCAAATCGAGCTCAATTTTGAGCTCAAACTTCAAGACAAAAACCAGGACACTTCTCCACAAGTGGATCAATCCCCAAATTGACCGGTCCTACACCTTCACCGTACCAAGAGGAGAAGTTTCCCACTAAAAGCCCCATCTCCAGTGCCACCCAATTGTCCCGACCTCCAAGCTTTGTGATCGGCCGTGGTCACTTTCATAGCTAGGCAATTCACCGAGCCAAGGGACTTCATCCTGGAGCTTGCTTCGGACCCAATCAAAGGTGACACAACTCTCGGATCGAAGCTTCACTTCTCCGAGCAAAGGTATGGACTCACTCTTCTTCCCGAGCTTACGGAGATTCTCAATTTAATTTGAGTCAATTTAAATACATGTTTACCGTATGGATGTGTTTGTCTCCTCGAGACGAATCCATAGAGCATAAGAACACGAAAATCCGTTGAGAATCGAGTGAGAAATTAGGGTTAGAAGGTTGACGGTCACGGTGCACACCCGGCCGTAGACGATGACCATGAACCGTCTGGATCGAGCGTGTATCGAGTGGACGGTCCGGATCGAGCCGGACGGCGCGTTGGTACGTGACCCGCGGGGCCCCGGATCGCCGAGTCGGATGGCGGCGCCGAATCGGGAGACGCCGCGTGGAGCTTCGGAGATGCTCAGTTCGACGCGGCGCCGCGTGGATAAGTAGAAAATTAGGGTATTTTCTTATTTATTTAATTCCCTAAACTTCAAAAATGTATAACTTTGTGTAGAAAAATCGAGAAAAATAAAATAAAAATACCCCTCGCTCAGTGAACGGAGGAGAATAATGTGGAAAAGAAATCATTTAATTTCATTAAGTATTTTATTTTTAATGATTTATTTACTCGTCCGCATTGTTTTAATTCTCCATGCATATAGGAAATTCACCATGGCATAAGACCATAGGGCTTTTGAAGCCTCTGAATTTGGGAACATTCTCTAAATTTTCCAAAGTCAGAGGCCATCCCTATGAGAAGTTATTGATTTTTCAATTATAGGTCACTAGTCTGAGTATTTTAAATCCAATAATTAGCATGTTGTGAAATAAATTCCAAGAAAATTTGGTGATGTTTATTATGACCAGAGGCACCTAGGAAAAATAGGTTTTGAATTAATCCACTTGAAATAACCCTAATTGGCTTAAACACCCAAAATAGGTCTTTAATTAATTAGAGCTAATCATACATCAAATTGACTTGAAATCAATTCTCCACTGACCTTTAGGATCAGAGGAACCCACCATAAAAATTTGAAGTCAATTGGACTTGGTTAGCCCTACTAAATGGGTCGATTAAGCCATTTAGCCAATTTAAACTTTAAAAATTCATAACTTTCAAAATACTTTTCAAAAATTCACCAAATTGGTTTTGGAGTCTCTCTGATATTAGGGGAATTTAAGAAAATTAAAATTTCAATTTTCTAAAAAGTTGATTTTTTGTATTATTTTAATATTTTAATAATTAAAAAATAATAAAAATCACAAAAATAATAAAATTCACCAAAATGTCACATTTTGAATTTCAATCACTTAGGTACAAACCCCATATTTTTCTTAGGTCTCTATGATGAGTTATTAAATTTTAAAGCCCTAGGGTAATTTTAAAATTAAAAAAAAATGTATTTTCTAGCATTTCCATTAAAATAATTCTAATAAATTAAAGAAAAATCAGAAAATTACAAAAATTGATTCTCTGATCTCCTTGATACCAGAGAGACGTTTGAAAAATATAAAATTCATTTTTCAACCTTTATTTTATTTTTAAATTAATTAATACTCCAAAACTCAAAATAATTATAATAAAAAGAATATAATTCAAAAAATCACCAAAATTGGTCCAAGTGGTCCTCTAGTCATTAGAAATGTCCCATAATTTTCTTAAGGATAGAAACTTTCCCTTGGTCATATTATTGAATTTTCCTCGGAAATCCCTATTTTCCACCAAAAATAATTACATAAATAAATTAAATACAGAAAAATCACATTTTCTCCTCTCATGTCTTTATTGACATATGAGTGAAGTCACATAAAAATTTCAAATTCATTTAAGCTCACTTTAGTGAGTTATGAAATTATTAAGCTTGAAGGGCAAAATGGTAATTAAAATTTTAACCCTTAATTAAAACTTTAGGCTTAATAAATTGAAATAGTAAAATATTTGATCCTAATCTGATTTGGATGATTGAAATTTAAATAATTAAAGGGTAGAAACCTACTAAACAATTTAAGAATAATTAAAATGAACCTTAATCAAATAATTAATTAAATTTGGAACAATAATAAATTTGGAATTATTAAAATAGAGATGTCATCGTGAAGAGATTTATTCTTTAATTTAAGAATCCCTAAATTAATCATCTCAATAATATCTAATTCCTAATTAAAATGATAATTCAAATTAAAAATTTAAAGTGCTAAAAGACTTAATCATTAAATTAAATTAAAGTTAAATTATTTAAATTAAATCCTTTTAAAATAAATTAATACTTTAACAATTAAAATTAAATCGTCTTTAAAACATAAAAAATAAAATATTAAATTAAAATTAAAAATAAAGTTAAATTAAAATTAAAATTAAATTAAATTAAATTAAATTAAATTAAATTAAATTAAATTAAATTAAATTAAATTAAATTAAATTAAATTAAATTAAATTAAATTAAATTAAATATAACATCACCTAAGACATAAAGAATTCAAAAATAAATCTGAAATAACTTGAACACTATTCCAAACTTAAACCCATTAATTGAAATTAAGTTAAATCATAAATCATTTGAACATCCATTTGCCCTCGAAAGCTCTTGTTGTCATAACTCCTAAATGGAGTGTTAAGTGAAGTGTTACTTCACTTATAGGATATTCAAATGTCCTAGTTCACTAAGCAAGATAATAACAAAACTTGAATTCTCAGACGATTAATTCATTTGTATAATTAAATTCATTTGGACTTAAAACAATTCTAGCAATATTGAAAAGATGTTTAAGATTCTTCTTAAGCACTTCCTCAATATGATAGAATGTTTATAAGAACAACTAAACTTAATTGTTCTTCGATGAAGAAAATCGTCCTCAAACCAAAATACAAGAACCTAGACGTCATAGGAGATGACTAGCTATAGGATTAGGAACTTGGTAGAAAACCATAACCCTTCCCTTAGCTTTACCTAGGAACTTGCTTTAAATGCTTAAATATTCTAATTGTGTTTTAAGTGCAGCTTGGGATGACGGGAAGACCCTCCAGGTACGCTTTTATTTTTGTAGTTTACCTTATTGCAATTTATTTAATCGCATCGCACTTACTTTTCTTGCATGATAAACAACTGTTGCATGAAAACCCACACCTTTAGGACAGTCCCTAAAACTGAAACCAAAACTAAATTAAAAGTCATTGCAAGATAAAATTCACCGCCACAACATTCCAAAATATCAAAACAACTCAAAATTTAATCACAAACAGAACACAAAACTACAACTACAACTAAATTAAAACGTCTTGTTGGATGATTGGGAATACCTCGGATGATGTAACCTACGTGTTGCTAACGGGATTTCCCACGGTCTAAATGAAAGTGTGGAACTCTTTCAGTTGAGTTTAGCAAATTCATCTGGACTAAGTGAATCTGATAAAAATAACGATGCCGGAAGGATGGAACCGTGGGATCTTAACCGGTGTTGTTGTGATCAATTTTAAGATTTGTTTTAATTAAAACATAAAAAACACTTGGAAATTAAGACTTTCTCTAAACCAGAACACTTCTCTCATCTCCTGATTTATGATTTCTAAAACTAAACCTCTGCAACAACAAGGAGCTTGGAGCACGGTGGGCAAGACGGCCATCTTCGTCGACGAAAACAACTCTACATCAGCTAAACATTCCTAGAATTAAATAACCAAGCCATAGGATTTCGAGGTAGTTTGCCTAGTGCAACATAAATCCTCAACTTTTCGTTAGGCATTTGCATAATCATGTTATGCAAATTAAGCCCTAACTGGTTTTAGGATTCCGAGGTAGTTGTTTGGTACGACATAAACCCTCACATTTTCGAGGTTATTTGTATGATTATGTCATACTAATATAAGTCCTAATTAATTAAAATTGGCAAGATCAAAACATTAAATAAACATTAGGACTTTCCTAAATTCAAGCCAAACAATAGGATAGTCAGGAAATTACCGAAGTTCGCTTCGAATCTGTAATTTCTCCTACCTTTCTTCCTTTGAATTCCCAAAACAAAATGTTCTAAATTTGGTCTATTCCCTATTAAAATTCCAAAATTCAATCCCTTGAAAACTTAAACTTTGAAATTCTTGAGAGCAGAACTACTGATTATTATCGAGAGTTTTCTTAGGTGATTCCCATCACTTAAGATGTAATTAACTATAGGGGATTGCTCTTATAGGGAACTTTAAGAACCCAAGTAATATAAACCCTGTTTAATGTTTTCATGTTAAGCAGGGGAACTTGTCGGCAAATAAAATGGTTTCGCAAACCAAACGGATGTCACAAACCTTCTAGTTTATTTAATCGAGCCCCACCATCAAATAGTGTGCCTATTCTTTAGAATGGACACACGTTTTGTGGTGCGGTGCTCGTCTATATAAACTATTTGAAATGTGAGATCAGTTTGATTTCATATCTTAAAATTTTCAAAATTATTTTTTTAAAAAAAAAAATCAAAATACTACTTTCTAAATTATATATATATTTAAATTAAATTTAAAATTCGCCGACAACTTCTGTAGGCGACCCCTTTTAAAAAATACAACACTCAACCTAAAAATATGCCGACACTTGGACATCTCAGTTGGTTTTGTTGATCTCTTCGGTCAACGCCAAAACGCGCGGTGTGATTGGTTAGCACACCACACCTATTGGGGGTCCAATTGTTGACCTCATTTTTTATGAGGTCTGATCTCTCTCTCTCCTTAGTGCTTAGGATCTAGCCTTAGGCTTTTCCTTTGACTAATCTTAGAGGACTAGAAATGGGACCTACAACCTAGAAATTCAAACCACTTCTTAACTCCCTGCAAACCCCACAAGCTTGATTGTAGACCCCTAATCACCTAGAGGGTTGAAATCAAATGTGGAGGTTTAAAGGATGAGTTCCCCATGTGACCTTTCGGCCTTAGGAATACCCTGGTCTGGCTCGGTCTCGGTGAGAGTTGACTTGCACATACACTACACTCTCACACACATTCCAAGTCCTAAAACCACATTCTCACCCAACTTGACCTCTTGACTCATGTAGGTAATTCATATGGATGGTCCTTAACCCCTAAAGCCCCTGGCTAAGAGGGTTAGGAACAACATAGTGAATGCCCCAAATAAGTCTTCTCATGGCTCATATGGGCTTAATATGGCTTCATGGCTTAACCAAAGCGATTCCATTTCACTCACACTTGATTAATCTTCATTTTTCCAAAATTTCAATTTTTGACCCACATGGTCTCGGACCCACCAAACCTAACAAATATCCTTGAAATGACCCAAAATTTGCAAAATAACCTAAATTGCCCAAGATTCCTCAAAATCAATCCCAAACACTTCCCACCACTCAAATTGACCATCTCTGGCAAAAAATACCAAAATTTCCAAAAATACCTCTAAAACCCCCCAAAATTACCAAAATAACCTTTTACCCCAAAAAAATCCAAAAATTCTAAAATTCCCAGAAAATTCCAGAAAATCTCAAATATTCCCAATTTCATTTTGTTCAACTACACTATGGGTTAATTTTTCCAATTTACCCCAATTTTACCAAAACCTTCAATTTGACCCATTTTAAACCCAAGTGAACCCAATGTCAAACCACACCACCCCAATTGACCTCAATTTTGGTCCAATTCAATTCTAAACTTCAATTAAATATCCCCAATATCAATTTATACCAAATCCAAGTCCAATTTGATTGACATTTGGGCCCAATTTCAATTTGAAGCCTAAGGCCCAATTTTGACCCATGACCCAAACCTAGCCCAAACCTAGCCCAATTCAACCCCAATAGGTCCCAAATCTTTTCTAAAGCCTTCCTAACATCCACATAAACAAAGCACTAACTTGATTTGCCAAAAATTTGAACCTAAACTCCACCCAAACCTAACCCAAAACAAAAATTCCTTAAATTGACCTAAGCCCAAACCTAACCCAAATGAGCCCAAATCCCAAAATTAGAGCCCAACCAAAGTTGAGAACTCTTTGTAACACTCCCATAAACATTTCTCAACATTAATTTTACATCAAATCCAACTTTAGCCCAACATTAAACCAAGTTAGCCCAATTTGAACCACTTTAGCCCCTTTACTAAAAGACCCCACATTAAACCCAATTCAATTCAAAATCTCTTCAAACTTGTTCCAAACCACTCATGAAACATCCCTAAACTAAACCCAACATTTATTTGGCATGGTCCTTCACAAAACATTCATCCAAAAGCCCATTTTAAAATCCAAAAGCGCACTTCCTTAAACCACATTAAAAGCCCATCCAAAACCATTTCAAAAGCCCAAAATCTATCCTAAAGCCCACATGATATTTTCATTTGTCATCCTTTTAAGAAAAATCAACCCCTGAGTTTTAAATCCATGATCAAATGATTCCAAATCAAGCCTCATACCAAATCACCCCTAAATGCCAAAAATCCCTAAAACCCATTTTCATGAAACTTGGCTAAGCCATTCCAAAGCCACATGAAGCCATGAAGCCATCCTTAAGCCCCATGTAAAGCCATGAGAAGTTTGACATGTGACCATCCCATAAATGGAAAATGGAGCAGCCCCTTTCTTAAGCCTTCCTTATGCCTTTTTAACCCCATCCATGATACACACTAAACCAAGTTTAGCCACCTCACCATGGATGGAGACCACACCATTTTCTCTTGGCTGACCCAAGTGATTCTTTTCAGCCCAAAACCAGGCCTTGGGTGGTGAACCTAGCCCAAAACCATGGGTTGACTCATTTGAACCCAAAATAACCTTCTCCCTATGCTATTTCAATCTAACTCCTTTACACATGGCCAAAGCCAATTGTTGACACCAAACTCAAGCACTGACCTCCCTGACCCTGTGGGTGACCCATGCCTGGCCGGCCAACCACCACAGCTGCCGGAAAACACCAGGCCGAGAGGCTTAATTTGAATCAAAAATTCAATTTGAACTTTCTGAGCTGTCCCATGCCCAATGGCAATTGCAGCTATTCTTCTCCTCCCCGAGCGAGCTCGATCCCGACCTCCATTGCCCACCGGAAGCCCTCCGACCCACCTCTATTTAAACACCACCACCTCTCGGCCAAAAGAGGTGTTGAACAAAACCTTACCAAAACTCGCCAAAATCACTCCGGACCCCTCTCCGGACATAGAGAACTTGATCCACACCGAAATCCAGCCCCTAAAACCCTCTCTCGCGAGCTCAATTTCGAGTTCAAAATCCACCAAAAAACAGGATACTTCACCACAGTGAGCCAATCTCCAAATTGATTGATCCTACACCTTCACCAGACCAAGAGGAGAAGTTCTTCAGCAAAAGCCCCTTCACCAGGCCAGCAATTGCTTCCAGCCTCCAAGCTTTGTGACCGGACTTGGTCACTTTCATACTTAGTTGATTCCCCAGAGCCAGAGTCTTCATCTGGAGCTTGCCTGGACTCAATCGAAGGTGACACAACTCTCAGATCGAAGCTTCACTTCTCTGAGCAAATGTATGAACTCATTCTTCCTCCTGAGCTTCCAGCAATTCTGCATTTTGTTTGGGTTGATTTCATAGCCTATAAACCGTATGAATGTGTTTGTCTCTTCAAGATGAATCGATAGAGTATAAGAACACGAAAATCCATTAAGAATTGAGAGAGATATTAGGGTTTGAGAGTGGACGGTCACGGGTGCACACCAGTCGTAGACGATGACCAGGAGCCGTTGGATCACGCGTGTAACGAACGGACGGTCTAGATCAAGCCGGACAGCGCAATGGTACGTGAACCGTGAGCCCCTAGACAGCTGAGTCAGATGGCGGCACCAAATCACAGCGCGATGCGTGGGCTTTCGGTGCTGCCGAGGTTGACGCGGCGCCACGTGGATAAGTAGGAAATTAGGGTATTTTTGAATTATTTAAATGCCCTGAACTTCAAAAATTCATATCTTTGCATAGAAAAATCACAAAAATAAAATAAAAATACCCTCTTGCTCAGTGAACAGAGGAGAATAATGTGGAAAGAAATTAAGTTAATTGGATGAGTATTTTATTTTTAATAATTTATTTACTGTTTTCAATATTTTGATTCTCCATTTAGATAGATAATTCACCATGGCATGAGACCATAGGGCTTTTGAAGGCTCTGACCTTGGGAACATTCCCTGAATTTTTGAAGGTTAGAGGCTATCTCTGTGAAAAGTTATTGATTTTTCAAGTTCATGTCACTATTTTAGGTATTTTAATTCTAATAATTAGCATGTTGTGAAATAAATTCTAGGAAAATTTTATGATGTTTCTTAGGACCAGGGGTCCCTATGAAAAATATATTTTGGGTTAATTCATTCATAATAACCTTAATTGGCCTAAACCCCTAAAATTGAATTTGAATTAATTAGGGTTAACCACACATCAAATTGACCTGAAAACAATTCTCCATTACTCTTTAGGGTCAGAGGAACTTTACATAAAATTTTGAAATCAATTGGACTTGATTAACCCCATCAAATGGATTGATTAAGCCTCATAAGCAAAATGAACTTTAGAAATTCATAAATTCATTTGAGCTCAATTTAGTGAGTTATGAAATAAATAAGCCTAAAAGGGCATAAAGGTAATTAAAAATTTTATTCCTTAATTAAAACTTTAGGTTTAATCAAAATGGAGGGTAAAATATTTGATTTTAATTTTCTCTTGGATGATTGAAACTTAGGGAAATTAAAAGGGTAGAAATCCATTAAACACTTAAAAAATATATATATATCAAAGTGAAACTCTAATTAATTTAAATAATTTGAATTTTGGAAAGAATACATTTAAATTGGAATTAACAAAATAGAGATATTATTAAGAGGATATTTATTCTTTAATTTAAAAATCCCTAAATTAGTCACTTTAACAATATTTAGTTCTTAACTAAAAATTAAAATAACAATTAAAATTAAATTTAAAATCTTAAAATTAAATTAAATTAAATTAAATTAAATTAAGTTAAGTCATGGTTTAAAATTAAATTAAATTAACACCTTAACAATTAAATTAAATTAAATTAAAAGTATTGAAATTAAAATTGAAATTAAAATTAAGTTAAATCAAATTTAAAATATTGAAAATAAAATTAAATTAAAAATAAAAATTAAATTAAAATTAAAATTAAAATTAGATTAAATTAAAAATTAAAATTAAATTAAAATTAAATTAAAAGTTAAATTAAATTAAATTAAAAAAATAAAAAATATTAAATTAAATTAAATTAAAATCACTTAACAACAAACCTAAACGAAATCATTAAGAGTTAAATCAAAACATATCAATAATTTCAACACCTCTTTCTATCTAAGTAAATTTAAACATGAACGTCAATTTGAAATACTAAGATAATAGAAAGTGTAAAGATTTAAATTAAATCTAAAATAATTTGAACACTATTCCAAATTTAAACCTCATAACTAAATTAAATCACTTCAAATCATTAACTCAAACTTTAAATTACGAATGATTAAAATTCTCGGTAAACCAACTTGCCCTTAAAGGCTTTAATTATTATAACTCTTAAATAGAGTATTAAATGAGATGTCACTTCATTTGTCAGGTAATCAAATACCCAAGTTCACTGAGCAAGAGACAAGGTTTAACTAAACTCCTGGATGACTAATTCATATGTGCAACTAAATTTACTTGGGCTCAAAATAATCCCAGAAGTATTGAAAAGATGTTTAAAACTCGTCCTAAGCACTTCCTCAATATGATGGGATGTTTTAGAAGAACAACTGAATTTAATTGTTCTTTGATGAAGAAAATCATCCTTAAACCAAACTAAGAACCTAGACGTCATAGGAGATGACTAGTTATAGGATTAGGAATTTGGTAGACAACCAAAACCCTTCCCTTAGCCTTTACCTAGGTATCTGTTGAAATATTTAAATGCCTTAACATGTGTTTTAAGTGCAGCTTGGGATGACGGGAAGACCCTCCAGGTACGCTTTTATTTTATTGTAATTTATTTTATTGCAATTTACTTACATACACTGTACTTTACTTTTCTTGCATGTTAAATAAGACTGTTGCATGAAAACCAAAACCATTGGGATAGTCCCTGAATTGAAATCAAAACTAAATTAAAAGTCATTGCAAGATAAAATTCACCGCCACAACATTCCAAAATATAAAACAAACCAAAATTTAATCACAAACAGAATAATAAAACTACAATTGCATCTAAATTAAAACGTCTCATTGAATGATCGGGAATACCTCAGATGATGTAACCCACATGTTGCTAACGGGATTTCCCACGGTCTAAATGAAAGTGTGGAACTCTTTCGACTGAGTTTAGCAAATTCATCCGGACTAAGTGAATTCGATAAAAATAATCTGGTAGCCGGGATGACGGAACCGTGGGATCTTAATCGGTTCTGTTTAAACAACTTTAAGATTTGTTTTAATTAAAATATTAAAAATACTTCGATTTTAAGATTTTCTCTAAACCAAAACACTTCTCTCATCTCCTGATTTATGACTTCTAAAAATTAAACCTCTTCAACAATAAGGAGCTCAGAGCATGGTGGGCAGCACGGCCATCGTCATCAGCAGAACTCGGGTCTACTTCAGCTAAACATTCTTAGAATTAAATAACAAAGCCATAGGATTTCAAGGTAGTTTGCCTAATGCA
Source organism: Papilionanthe hookeriana x Papilionanthe teres (assembly GCA_022702705.1). Lineage (NCBI taxonomy): Eukaryota > Viridiplantae > Streptophyta > Magnoliopsida > Asparagales > Orchidaceae > Papilionanthe > Papilionanthe hookeriana x Papilionanthe teres. The sequence goes on along the minus strand of CM040421.1, from coordinate 83,782,143 downwards.
ACATAAATCCTTAACTTTTCGTTAGGCATTTGCATAATGTTATGTAAATTAAGCCTTAACCGGTCTTAGGACTCCGAGGTAGTCGTTCCGTACGACATAAACCCTCATATTTTCAAGGCTATTTGTATGATCATGTCATGCAAATATAAGTCCTAATTAATTAAAAATTGGCAGGATGAAAACATTGAATAATTCTCTCAAATTGAACCCAAACAATATGATAGTTTGGGAAGTTGCCAAGATTTTTTCTTGGATCTCCAGCTTCTCCTACCTCTCTTCCATTGGACTCCAAAATAAACTGTTCCCAAATTGAGCTAACCCCTATTAAAATTCCAAAATCCAGTTTGTTTTAAACCTTAAACTATGAAATTCTTGAGAGCAAAACCACTGATCATTATCGAGAGTTTTCTTAAATGTTTCATGTCATTTAAGATATAATTAACTATAGGGGCTTGCCCTTATAGGGAACTTTAAGAACCAAGGTAATATAAACCCTATTTGATCCCTTTATATTAAACAGGGGAACTTGTCGGTTTATAAAATTGGTTCGCAGACCAAACGGATGTCACAAATCTTCTAGTTTATTTAATCGAGCATCATCAAGCGGTGTGTCTATTCTTCGGGATAAATACACGGTTTGTGGTATGGTGCTCGTTTATATAAACTATTTGGGATGTGATGTCGGTTTGACTTCATATCTTCAATTTTTTAAACTAAAAATTATTTTTTAAAAAAAATCAAACACTACTTTCCAAATTATATATATATATATTTAAACTAAATTTAAATCTGAGAATTCGCCGACAATTTCTGTAAGCGACCCCTTTTTAAGTATACAACACACACAACCTAAAAATATGCCGACATATATAAAATTCATATTTTATTGTATCTTCTCCATGAATTCTAAGTAGTCTCCCTTGTCTTTCTTCTTGCATAGAGATGTGATGATGGATTGATGTGGATTTGATGTGATTTTAATGTAATGAAGAAATTGTGACGGTTTTTCATTTAGAACTTCGTTTACTTTCAATTTGGCTAATTGAAATGTTAAAATATGTTGTTGAACATTAAGTTGTAAATGATTTAATGTTCTACAACAATAATGAAAGATCCATTCAACTTCTATGGATGAATTGTGTAGTTCATGGGGATTGAGTGCAAATAAATATGGAAATATTTTTTGATGGAATTCGATGTGGAGATTTTAGGGTGACAGGTTGAAATCCCCAAATTAGTTCTAAGATTAGTAACTAATATCAAAGGTTGGCCTTCGGGTGAATGGTGAGTGGGAGCTTCGAAGTGAGAGCCGGTATCCTCCTAGCCTAGCCTTAGAGTTAGTGACTAAACATAGAATATGTCAATGTACTTTTCTTACTTTGAAGAGGGGGTACACTTTTAAGGGTAAAAAATCATCTATGCTCCTATTTGGCACAATAATATAGATAATTATTCCATATCAATCCGTACATCATATTCTCATTGCAAGAGGAAAGATACTTTTATTATATATCGCAAACCTTTCAAATATTTAGTTTAGTGTGTCTGTTAGTTAATCCTATTCTTAAAGTTATTAGAAGTAATTGTAGTTAGTTAATTTTTACTGTTTTGTTGTTTTTACTGTTTCAAGCATAGTAGTAGTAAGTAGTAAAACTTAAATTTTGTGCTTAATACACATTGTGTAATGTTTTCTTAAAACTTCAATATTTCCCTGTGGGATCGATATCCAAGACTCCATTAGATTCCTGTATTACTTGATACGATACGTATACTTGCGTTATATGCTTGGACTTAGCAAAATTATTATAAATCTATAAATTTTAGTTCATAAATTCTTGCATAATATAAAGTCGAGCATCAATACATCTTTCTTATTCCATTTCATTTTTCTTTATTTTTTTTGTTTTCAAAATTAAAGTGTGTTTTTTCAAATTTATTACTTATTAATAATTTGATGAGTTTTATACAACTTCGAGATTTAAGTGGAATTTAGGAAGGTGCAGATTTGACCCGACTTGCGAATAACAAATCAAACCCGAAAAACTAGAAACAAAGGTGAAGATCAGGACCCAATTCTGGACCAACTTCACATCACACCTCACTCAAGTAAAAATAGTTCACCAACACTCCTACCGGGGTTTGACCCCACACAAAAGAAAAGCCTTAGAGATTCATAAACCCCTCTAATTAAGGCTGGTTAATCAAACGATCCTCGAATCGAGGGAAGTTGATCTTACTTTTCCAATAAAGAAATTGGCAAAGCATGTCAATGGAAGAAGGGTAATACGGACCATGAGGGACATGGACACACTACTGATGTATGAAGACAAAACCTCCTAATCATAATGAAGGTAGAAACTATTCCTTAGTGAAATCGTTAGAATTTTTCAGTCTCCAGATTAGGAAGGTTGTCGGTTTCTATAAAAATATGTTTGATTAATCTATATAATTTTGAAAAGAAATATTTAAATTTGAACATACAAGACTGAACCAATCCCATATATTTGGTATTTTAAATAAACAAGCACTACATCCCCAGCCATGCATCTACCCAAAGGAATAGACACATTGCTTGATGATGAAGCTCGATTAAATAAACTACAGAACTTATGACATATATTTTGGTCTATCAAACCTTATGCTGATCGACAAGTTCCTCTATCTAATATGGAAGATTAGATAGGGTTTATATTAAGCTGGATTTATAAATTTTCCTGAAAGGGCAGTCCCTTATAGTTAATTACATCTTAGACAACCGAAGTCACCTATAAAATCTCTCGATTTAAATCAAAGGTATTTTCTTCATGAATTTGAAAGTTTAGGGCTTTCAAGGTTAGACATAGAAAATCCAAATGGGTAAAGATCAAATTGGAACAATTATTACGGAATCCAAAGGAAGAAAAATGAGGGGGATGTCACGGATCCAAAGGAAAACATAGACGACTTCTCAAACTATCCTATGATTTAGCATTAAATTTGAAGAGATATTATTTAATATTTCATCCTGCCAATTTTTGTTATGTAGGGTTTACATTTTCATGATGTCAATCATACAAATAACCGGGAAAAGAGAAGGTTTTACATCTTACCAAACGACGACCTTAGAAACCTAAGATGTGTTAGAGCTTATATTATACAACATGGTTGCACAAATGGCCTAAAAGATAAACTAAGGATTTATGTCACACTAGGCAGACTACTTCGAAGTCCTATGGCTTGTTGTTTAAACTAAATAAAGGATTTGCTGTTGTAGATTTATTTGCTCTCTCAAAAATCTCCTTTTATAGGTCCTCGTCATGCTGTCCTTGGTGTATTCTCTAAGCTCCTCATTGAAGTAGCAGTCCTAAAGTCTAAGAATCAAATTAATTTATCGTGTATGTTTCAATGTTTTGGTTTTGGTTTTGGTTTTGCATGTAAAGTAAGTAAATGTAGGTAAGGAAGTACTATAAAGTAAAATGAAAGAAAGTGGTAGTACATAAATAAAATGCATACTTGGGCTTCTACTACCGCTGCATAGTTAGTGTAATAAAATATAATATACCTAGTAGGAAATTTTAATAAATTATATGAAAAAGAAATTAAGCGAAGCGAGAAAAATCTAGTACAAGAAAGGCAAAAAAGTACATCCCAAGAAACACGAGCAAGTAAAGAAAAATACGTACTCACATAAGAAAGACCAAGATTAGGCATAAGGCGTCAGTAAAGGTTGGGGCTCAGATTTGGACGGTGTGTTTTAAGGCCTTGGGTAAGAGCTACCAACCCGACAAACTATAGAGGGTAATCCTGACCTTGATCCATGCGACAAACCATGGAACTTTATAAATTTTCGCCAAAATTTCTTAATTTTCATACAAAAGTTGTTGCTTAAATTTTCATGAAGGGTTCATTTTATCAAGCAAACTTTGTTTTATATTTGAAAGTGGTGAAGTCCACATAATAGTCACTCTAATCAAGCTAGGACTACTTGCCTAAGAATGTCAGGGGCAAAAATTTCAGTGAGAGTCGGCGAATTGTATCATTGATCCTTTTCTCTTTCCTATTGTAGGTCCTTATAGTAGGGTATACTATTCTAAATGCTGGCATTATATTGTATCGCTCTTTTGGCACACCTTAGAATTATCATCATTTCCCTAGGCACTTAAACCTCAGGCATATATGAGTCTGATGATCTATAAGTGGCGAAAACAAATGTCCCCAGTTTCTCACAAGGGCTAAAATACTTTAGAGAAGACTCGATTCCTTGAGCATTTTGTTAACTTTGCATGTCCCTAATGATTTTAAGGATGATTTTCTTCATCAAAGCATAATAAGTTCAATTGTCTTTCAAAACATCCAAAAGGCCTTGAAAGTGCTCGGGGAAAAACCATAAACAAATTTCAAAATCCTTTGAATCATTTTGAGTTCTTCTAAACTTATTATGTTGATAAATCATTCATCTGCAATTAAATTAAGTTTTTTTGGTCATATTTAATCTATGCTCAATGAACCTTAATGTTTTAACTATCCCATGAGCGGGGTAACTAAGCATTCACTTGATGTTTTATTTTATTATTATGTTGGTGGATGCCCTTAAGGGCAATTTAAATTATTAAAATCTCCAGCTCATTCAATTAATGTTGGGCTTGTAGTGTTTTAAGGGTATTTAAAATTAGTTAAGTTTCATTTTCTATACCTCATTAAACAAGGTAGATTAAACCTAGCTCACTACTAAACCCTTAAGATTTCATTAATAAATTTTTAATTATTAGAAGTGTTCCTTTAAATGAATTTAACTTTTTATCAAAAGATTGCACCTATCATTTGACCTCCGATTAGGGCTTAAGATTAGTAAATTATTATCTCCCTAACATAAGCTCACTATTCTAAGCTTATCCAATTGCATTAACTTCCAAATCACAATAAATCAACACATTGTAATTTTACACTTATTGTAAATGGTTATGGATTGGCTTCAAAAACTTATAGAAAATTTATTTTATATTTTTTAAATTTTTTTGTATTTTTAATAATTTTTAAATTGAAAAGTAGGTAAAAATAAATTAATTCTTTTAACTTTGTTTTTATTTTTCTTAAATGCCCCTGGTCACAAGGAATACCCCAAATCACTTTTTATATTTTTCTGATTTTTCTTCTAATTTATGTAATTATTCTAAACTAAAATTCATATTTACTTAAAAAATGATTTTTATATCAAAAATAATTTTAATGGCTTTAGGATTTTTATAAGAACCTCATGAAGTAGTAAGCTTTAATTTGGCCAAATTTAATGATTATTTGAATTATTTTATATTTTTTTAATTTTAGGTATTTTTCTTAATTTTAAAATAGAAAAGTAGATTTTAAATTTTAAATTTTAATATTTATTTTTTTTAGGTTCCTCTGACCACAGTGAACCTACCAAACCTATTTTTATAATTTTTAGATTTCTATTTTATTTATTATAATTATTTTACATAGAATATAATGAATCACCTTGAAAATTAGGGTTTTCAATGTTAAAGATCCTCTCCGACTTTGGAGAAATCGGAGAACATCCTAAAGAATGAGAGGAATGAATCCCCAAAATTTCATATTTTACTAATTTCTACTTAATTATTATGATTTAAATAAGCTAGAATATTTAATTAATTAAAAAAATAAATACTGAATAAAAATATTTTATTTTTAGTTCATAATTTTCTTCTCTATTCAATAAGCATAGGAGTATTTTATTTTATTTTTCTAAATTTTGTACACCAAGTTATGATTTTTCAAAGTTTCAGTAATTAATTAAACAAAAAAATGACCTAATTTCCTACTTATCCACGAGACTGCCACGCAAACCTACGACGGCTCCGGAGCTCCAAATTGTGCTCTCCAATTCAATGTCACCTTCTGAGACAACAGCTATGGGGCTCCACGTTCAAGCATCATGTGCTTGTCTGGCTCCATCTAATCTGTACAACCGATACACACGCAGTTAAATGGTTGCAGGTCTTCATCCCTAACTTCCCTAACCCGTAAACCATCCACCTTCTAAACTAAGTTTCTCCCTAGATAATCGATGAAACTATATGAGATTTTTTCCTACACCTTCACCTAGTCCAGACAAAAACATCCACATGGCTAATCATGCATGACTTTAAACTTTTCTTCACAAAGGCTCAAGCTAAGCTCAGTTTTGGGGAAAATGGTGTATAACTTAGCCCAGTAGGTGAGGCCATGATTGGGTGTGTTATAAAGCTTCTTGTCAAGTGGGTGAACCTCCTCCAAGTGTTAAATTGGTCAGTGGATGGTTCTGTGTATGAAATATCTTGAGGGTGGTGCAGTCTATGTGGATGTCTAGTGCCGAGGGCTCTAGAGTTGGGGATTTTGGTGGGGAACTTCTTCTCTTGGTCTGGGCAAGCTTAAGAGCAAGTCAATTGCAAGTTTGGTGGAGTTTATGGAGATGGCTGACAAATGCCCAGTTTTTTAGCTTAAAAATTGAGCTTAGAGAGAGAGAATGAGGGCTGGAAGATAGTGGTATTCAATTCATGAAGGTCTGGAGAGGTTCTGGAAGGATTTTGGCAGAGTTTCTCTAAGGATTGGATGTTATCTCATTTTTTCATGAGGGGGTGGTGCTTAAATAGAAGGTGAAAGAATGGCCAATTGGACTGGCCAGTGGGTGCAAAGTACTGCTTAGGTCGAGGGCTGAACTGTACAAGCACCAATGGCAGTGAGGTGCATTGGATGGGTTAGTTAGGTTCAAACCATGGGAAACGCTCTCTTAAATATGGGTTTTCCATCGACTAGGCCGTCTTGCCAGAGCAAGGCTCATGGCTAGCCGGGTCATAGAGCTCAATGGAGTTTAATGGTGATGATTTGAGGCCATGGGAAGGTTTATGGCAAATTCCCCTTTGGTTTAGCCTTTTTAGAAGAAAATCCTAAAATTTAAGGGACCTTTTGTTCATGGCTCAATTAGTGGTCATTAAGTGATTTTATTAGTATCTTAGGGTGCTTAAGCATGACAGAAATGGTAAAGGCTTGGATCAATTTGAAAGATTTGAGGTGGATTTTGATTTAGATTCAATATGGGGGTTTAAACTTAAAATTGGATTTGGACTTGAGTTTGGCTTGGATCCCAACTAATTAATAGCTCAATTTGTTGTAGTAGGATGTCATAAAGATTTTAGGAAAAAAATTTCATTAAATTGAAGTAGTTACAATGCTCAATTTAGTGAAATTTTGATTTCGAGTTAATTTGAGGCATTTGACTTGGGATTTAGTTTGGATTAGGTTTTGGTTTGGATTTGAGTGGGTTATGTGAAGGTCCAATTTGGTTTAGAACTTTTTCATAAGAAATTTAAAATTTGAAATTGGGGGAAATGGATTGGTCATGAGGTTCAATTTTGATGGAATTTTGGGGTAGGGTCAATTTGGGGCAATTCATTTGAACTTCAGTTTAGTGTTTAGAATAGAGTTCAATTGGGCTAATATTTTGGTTCAAACTAGGTTTGGACATGATAAAACTTGACATGGATTTGAAATTAGGATAGTTTGAAATTAATTTGGTGGAAATTGAGAGAGATTTGGGGAACTTGGGTACTTAGGGGCAATTTAGGAATTTTGGCTAATTTTGTCTGATTTTAGCACAATTGGAGACATTTAGTGGATCAAATTGATTTTGGGGACATTTGGAGTAAATTTAGAGTTTTTGTTGAAATTTTGGAGCAATAAGGGTATTTTGGTAATTTTGGTAAGTTCGAGGGTATTTTGAGAATTTTGAAGATTTTGGAGTATTTTGGGCAATTTGAGATGTTTTGAATTGTTTGAAGGGGTTTTTTAAGAGAATTTAAGAATTTACGTAATTTTGGGAAAATTAGGGTTTCAGGGGCATCTTAGTGATTTTGGAAAATTTTGGGGCTAAAAAGTCAAAAATTGGGGATTTTTGCAAAATTGGATCAATTGAGGATTCTAAACATAAAATTCCCCCTTTTTGAGCCATGATACCAAAGGTGATCCTATTTTGGATCCTCCATGTGTTGGTCCTAGCCAAACCCTAGCATAGAGCTAAGGGTTTGGGGGACCACCCACATGAGTTTCCAAAAATGTTAGGAACCAAGCTAAGCATGCTTAGTTTACAATTTTAGGATGTGAGTGAAAGTGAAGTGCTCAAGTGTGTTAGTGCAAGACTGACTAAGGCCACACCACCTAGGGCTAACTTTAAGGCCATGCAATCCTACGGGAACCCTTCTTGATATTCCTCATACTTGGCTCCAGCCTACTAAGTGCTAGTGGTTAGAATCAAACATGTGGAACTCCAAGAAGAGTAAAGAAGTGTTTAGAGGGTAGGGTTTCATCCCTAGTCCTCTAGGATATTCAACAAGAATGTCCTATGGCTAAATCTTAGGCTTCTACAAAAAAAAAGTCTAGAAGTCAACAAAAGTGAGGCTAATAGTCATGAAGTAGACAATCCATCTCTAAACCCCCACCTCTGCCGTTTCATATACCTAGTATAGGTCTTCCATATGTGACTACGGGTTTTGTTAGCCCTATCTGTATTTTGTTACGACTCATTTTGCTACTTTTGTATGCTATTCTTCATATTTTCTTTTTCTACCATTTTTTCAGTTTCCTACAAATTATATTATGCTTTATGATCTAACCCCTAGGTACACATTTTCGTTTAAGTACTACAATTTTCTTTTACTTTACTTTTACTTTACAGTATTTTCTTACCTGCATTTATTTACTTTACATGCAAAACCAAAAGAAAACAAAAACAACAAAACAACAAATATACTTTTTTCAAAAATTGAAACTACACATTCAAAACAATGAACGAAAATAAACCATTCCCTTTGGATTTATGCGGATCTCTAGAATGTAGTAACAACAAGAATTTTCTGGTCTAAGGGAGCTTAACAATTTATTCTGATTAAGTAAATTTGAATGAAAATAGTGGTTTTGGAATGAGGGAACTGGGGGATTTTAACTGGCGTCACTCTAATTAAATTAAAATTTTGCCCAAAACACTTTAAAAATAACAACAACAACAAAACCAAAACACTGAAACATACACGGTAAAACCTTTTGAAACTTAAACCTTAAAACTCATACTTCAACGAGGATGGAGCATACACCTGGGCAGCACGAGAAGAACCTATAGAAGGATATTTTTGAGAGAGAAAATGAGTCTACAACAACAAATCTTTCCTTAGAATTAAATAAAAAGCTATAGGAATTCGTCGTAGTCTGCCAAGTGCAACATAAATCCTTGACTTATCTTTAGGCCTTTATACAACCATGTTGTGCAGTATAAGTCCTAACTCGTCTTAGGATTCTGAGGTCGTCATTCAGTACAATGTAAATCATCCTTTCTTCCAAGCTATTTTTATGACTGGTATCATATAAATTCATGCCCTGCACAATAAAATTGGTAAGATGAAACAATAAATAATATCTCTTTGAAATCAAAGCCAAACCATAAGATAGTCTGGGAAGTCACCGAGGATCTCCTCAGGATCTGTGATATCCCCCACCTCTCTTCCTTTGGATTATAAAAATTGTTTCTATTTGATCTCTTCCCACTTGAATTTTCCACGTCTGACCTTGAAAGCCCTAAACCTTGAATTCATGAAGACCATACATTTGATCAAAATTGGGAGTTTTCATAGGTGACTTCAGTTATTTAAGATGTAAGTAACTATAGGAGCTTGCTATTATAGAAAATTTTAGGAACCTAGGCAAATTTAAACCCTATCTAATCTTATAAATTAGATAGCGGAACCTGTCGGTCAACATAAAAATTTGGCAGATCAAAATGGATGTCATAAATTCTTTAGTTCATTTAGTAGAGTCTCGCTATTGAGTAGTGTGTCTATTCCTCGGGATAAGTGCATTGCTCATAAAGTTGTGCTCAATCATTTAAACTATTAAATATATTAGATCAGTTTGGTCTCATATTTTCAAAATTTATTTATTACTTTTTAAAAATAAATATATATTAAATTAAACACATTTTAAAGTAACTGACCAACTTCTCATTTGGCAATCGACATCTTTTTACACACTAGTTGCCTTAAAAAATAGGATCAGTTTTTGACAAAGAAGTTATTTAACTACTTATTTGTGGGTCAGTTCAGTCATGTACACATGCTACTTTCCTATGGTTTACTCTATCAAATGGTCATTGAAATTTATTGATTGCTCATCAAAGATTTTCGACATCAGTGAAACACCTGCGGCTACGTCTATAATCAATCATAGAGTACCTACTAGCCTGTTATAAAAAGTATGAATTATTAACCAATCTGATAATGCATGTTGGGAGAACTTTCTGAGGAGTTCATTGAATCTTTTTTGAGCTTCATAAATAGATTCAACTCCATGCTGGTAAATGATATGTTATATCATTCCTATGTTTGGTTGATTTTTATGGTGGAAAATACTTTGCTAAGAATTTCTGGGTCAATTCCCTCCATGTCAAAATTGATCCTGGGGCTAACAAATTTAGCCACAATTTATATTTATCCCTCCAGGAGAAATGAAAAACCTTTAATCTCACAGCATCTTTGGAGACACCCTTATCATGAAATGTGATGCAAAGGTTCTAAAAAACATTCTAAGTATAAGTTTGGATCTGCAAATGATGTTCTCCTAAACTGATTGTTCTATACCATTTGTATAATTGCAAGCTTTAATTAAAATGTAATAGCTTATACTATAGAGGTTTGCATATGAAGATGAATTTCATTTGTCGTACGGTTAGCATAATCTTTTAAAGGTCAAGGTGTATCCCAATATTCATGGGTTTCTTGGTTATTATGAGGTTTTTTCATCGTCTCTCATATAAGTTTTTGAAGTCTTTCTATTTTCTATTTTTTTGTAGTTCTTTATAGATCATAATCATACGGTGCAAGTCCAGAAGGTCCTGCACTATGCCTATGCTTGCCAGATACCACTTATGCTAATGATAAATAACAAACAATACAAACAAAAACAAATAACTCAAGAAAATTACTAATTCAAAAACAAATACACAATCTACAAATTTGAAAAACACAATATTTTACTTTTTACAAGTAAATAAACAATATAATTGAACTGGAAATAGTGAACATTACAATTTTAAATCGATAACTACAAAATTTCAACTAAAATATTCTTAATTCAAATTCACCGTCATTCCCCTATAAAGATTCTAACAATTTGACATGAATCAAGTGTTGCAAAGAACAGGTGAATCACGCAAGTGTATGTGATGTATCTGTAATACCTGAATTCAAGTCTGGATTGTCAACCCCATAAAGAATGAGATGAATTCTTACAAGAAAAGTTCTAGCCTATAGTTGTTAGTCTAAATCTGAATTTTTTTTTTTATTTAAGTCTTATACAGAAGATACTAAATTAAAAATAAATAGGTTGAAGGTTTCAAGCTCTTAAAGGTTCTCCCTTGAAATAGTTCAACAAGACACTTAAATATAAAACCACATAGAAGTAAACTATGGTGACTAATAGGAGCAAGACTCTTCTTTAACCCCTTTCTGGTGGCATAAAAAAGTTTCCCTAGGGATATTTTTATTCCCATAAATTCTATTACTAACACAACCACAACACTCTTCCCATATATTTGCATCATCCTACATGTTATATACCTATTTATATAGACTGATGTGATTAACTTAGTTTATTCCATCATAATCATTCCCAAGCCTTACAATTAACAATAATTTTTAACACATCACAAGGTCAAAATGAAGTGTAAATATAGTTCAAAAAGTTAACCATCACCATAAAATAATTTTGTTTAAATAACACTTTTACACCAATCTATCTTACTCATCGATCCCAAAGAAGAAATAGAAAGATTACTCTCTACTCATGCTTATACACACCAACGCATGCCTTTGATAAATATAGAAATTAATGTACAACAGTCTTACAAATAATAGATTAAAAAAACTACAAAAAGTCTTCTTTAAAATAAATATAAGATGAAATACAAGCACTTATCTCTAAGAACCTCTCACACCTCCTATGTTATACAGTTGATGATCTGACAGAATTTACCTTCACTCCCCGAGAGAAGAGAAGTTAGAAATGAAGTGAAGTAGAAGCCAAAAGCATCAATAGACGCTTCCCACATTGTCTCCTCCCTTTTTATATTCAATTCCCTATAATTTTCACTATCTTATGATATGGAAGTCTAAACTGCTACAACTACATAATTCAGATTTGGGGGCCTTGGCACTCAGGGGCTGGTGCCAAGCGCCAAGCTATGCTTAGAACTTTCTATTGGGTGCCTATGTGCTAAAGTATGCATTGCCTAATGATTTTACCTTAAATTTTACTATTTTTATGGATAAATTATTCTTTTATTTTTAATGATATTATTCTTTAATGAAATGTGTTTTTAATGTTTTTGGTTGCAGGTATACGAAAATGAGTTGAAGTACAAAAAGAAGCAAAATGGAGCAAAATTGGAGCTTTATGAAGAAAAATGAAGAAATTCAGTCTGGCGCCTAGGCTCCAGAGATGGTTATAGTGTTTAAAATTTGAATTTTAGTGGGTCCAAAGTATTCTAGAATACCTCAGATGATAGAGCACATTTTAAATGAAGAATACAATGAATATAGACACATTTTAACGAAGAGGTGTGTCCCTTGAAGCAAAAAGGTTGGTGTTGACCTCATTTTTGATGAGGTCTTCTCTTCTTCTCTTTAGTACTTAGGATCTAGCCTTAGGCTTTTCCTTTGACTATCTTAGAGGACTAGAATTGGAATCCACCATTTAGAAATTCAAACCACTTCTTAACTCCCTGCAAACTCCACAAACTTGACTGTAGACCCCTAATCACCTAGAGGGTTGAAATCAAATGTGGAAGTTTAAAAGGATGAGTTCCTATAGGACTCTTTGGCCTTAGGACTGCCCAGGTGGCTTCGGTCCGATGAAGGGGCTGACTTACACATACACTACACTTCCATACACCTCCTAAAAACCACATCTATACCTAACTTGACCTCCGACTCATGTAAGTGATTCACATGGATGGTCCTTAACCCCTAAGCCCTTGCGTAAGAGGGTTAGGAACAACATAGTGAATGCTCAAATGAGTCCCTTCATGGCTCATGTGGGCTTGATATGGCTTCATGGCTCAACCAAAATGATTTTATTCCACTTATATTCACCCAATCTTCAATTTTCCAAATTTTCAATTTTTGACCCCCGGGACCCTACACCCCGCTTAACCTACCAAATGCCCTTGAGAATAGCCCAAATTTCTCAAAAATTTCCAAATCACCCAAAATTCCCCAAAATCAATCCTAAACATTCCCACATCACTCAAACTGATCATCCATAACCAAAAATACCAAAAATTCCAAAAATACCTCCCAATACCCTTCAAATACCCAAAATACCCCTCTTAGCCAAAAAATCCAAAAATTCAAAAAATTCCCAGAAAATTCCAGAAAATCCCAAATATTCCCAATTTCATTTTGTTAAACTACACCATGGGCCAATTTTGTCAATTTACCCCACTTTTATCAAAACCCCCAATTTGACCCATTTTAACCCAAAGTAAACCCAATGTCAAACCTAACCTACCCAATTGACCTAAATTCTGGTCCAATTCAATTCTAAACTTCAATTCAACATCCCCAACACCAATCTAGACCAAATCCAAGCCCAATTTGATTGGCATTGGGATCCAATTTCACTTTTGGCCTTAAAGCCCAATTTGGACCTATGACCCAAACCTAACCCAAACTCACCCAATTCAACTCCAATTAACCCCAAATCTTTTCTAAACCCTCCTTGACATCCCCATAAACAAAACACTAACATGATTTGCCCAAAATTTAGACCCAAACCCCACTCAAATTCAACCCAAAATCAAAAAGCCCAATTTTGACCTAAACCTAAACCTAGCCCAAATAGACCCAAACCTCAAAATCAAAACCTAACCAAAGCCAAAACCTCTTTGAAACACTCCCATAAATATTTCCCAACATTAATTTTACATCAATTTCAACTCTAGCCCAACTTTGAACCATGGTAGCCCATTTTGGCCCACCTTAGCCTCTTTACCAAAAAGGCCCATATCCAACCCAATTCAAACCCAAATCACCTCAAATTTGTTTCAAACCTCTCATGACACATCCCTAAACCAAACTCAACAATTATTTGGCCCAAGCCTTTACCAAAATTTCATCCCAAAATCCATTTTAAAATTCAAAAGCCCACTTTCCTAAACCATTTTAAAAGCCCATCCTTTACCACATCCAAAGGCCCAAAATTGGTCCCAAAGCCCATATGACATTTCCCCTCATCATACTTTCAATTAAACTCAATACCTAAGTCCTAAATTCATCATCAAATCATTCCAAATCAAGTTCCATACAAATTTCCATCAAATTACCAAAAAAATTCCTATAATCCATTTTCATGAAACAAATCAACCTTTTCCCAAGCCAAATGGAGCCATGAACAAGCCATTCTCGAAGCCACATGAAGCCATGAGGGCTTTGACTTGTCATTAGTCCATTTATGGCAAGAAGAGGGGGTTCTTTCTTAAACCTCCTTTAACCCTTTTTTACCTTAATCATGTCACACACTAAACCATGTTTAGCCACCTCATCATGGATGGAGACTTCACCACTCCTTCTAAGCCGACCTAAATGATTCCCTCAGCTCAAAATCGGAGCTTGGAAGGGTGCACCAAGCCCAAAATGGTGGGTTGACCCAAACCAAGCCAAAGTAAGCCTTCTCCCATTCCATTTAAATCAAACTCCTTTACACATGTCAAACCTCGATTGATCGCACAAGCCTCCGCACCGACCCACTCTGAGCTTGAGGGTGACCTGACTCGGCCGGCCGGCCACCCGACCGCCGGAAAACACCATGCCCGAAACCTTGGGAGGAGCCAAATTTTGGAATTCCACCTTGCTGAGCTGCCTCACTCCAAATGGCCATTGCAGCTGTTCTTCACATGCCAGGAGCAACTGAACCCAACCATTAAACCCCCCTGGGAGAGCCTCCAGCCATGCCTATTTAAACCCCTCACCCTCTCGGCCAAAGGAGGTGCTGAAACAAACCTTAAGGAAACTCTGCCAAAATTGTTCCGGACTACTCCCCATACATAGAGCACTTGATCCCCACCGAAATCCCCCTACCATTTCTTCTCTGCGAGCTCGATTTCGAGTTGAAATCCAAGCCCAAAACCAGGACACTTCTCCGCGGTGGATCAATCCTCAAATTGATTGGTCCTACACCTTCACCGGACCAAGAGAAGGTGTCCACCGACAAAAGCCCCATCTCCGGGCCACCCGGTTGTTTCGGACTCCAAAGGTTGTGATCGGCCTTGGTGGAAATCACACCAGAGCGATTCACCACATCCCCAGGGCTTCATCCCTAGCCTCCTGCGGCTCCAACGAACGTGCCGAGCATCTCCGATCGAGGCTTCACCTCTCGCAGCTAAGGTATGAGCTAATTCTTCATCCCGAGCTTCCGGAGATTCTCCATTTCAAATGCTTTAATTTCAATGCATGATAACCGTATGGATGTGTTCGTCTTCTCGAGACGAATCCATAGAAGCATAAGAACACGAAAATCCATCGAGTATCGAGTGAGATCTTAGGGATTTAGTGTGGACGGCTCTCGGGTGAGGACGCTCGGGAACGATGAACGGATGCGCGTCCATTCAATACACGCGCGGACGGACGGCTCGGATGGCGTCGGACCAGAAGATGGTACGTGAACCGCGGGGCCCGGGCTACTGACTCAAGCGGCGGCGTCGAATGGGAGCGCGACGCGTGTGCGTTCGGAGATGCCGAGGATGACGCGGCGCCGACTCGGATAAATAGAAAAATAGGGTATTTTCTGATTTATTTAATTCCCTAAACTTGGAAAATTCATATCTTTGTGCGAGAAAAATCACAAAAATAAAATAAAAATACCCTCTTGCTCGGTGAACGAGAGGAGAATAATGTGGAAAAGAAATCATTTAATTTCATCAAGTATTTTATTTTTTATAATTTATTTACTCTCTGCATACATTTAATTCTCCATGCATGTATACAATTCACCATGGCATGAGACCATAGGGCTTTTGAAGCCTCCGAATTTGGGAACATTCCCTGAATTTTCCAAAGTCAGAGGTCATCCCTATGAAGAGTTATTGATTTTTCAAATGCATGTTGCTGTTTTGAGTATTTTAATTCCAAAAATTAGCATGTTGTGAAATAAATTCTAGGAAAATTTGGTGATGTTTCTTATGACCAGAGAACCCTAGGAAAAATAGGACTTGGGTTAGTTCACTCAAAATAACCCTAATTGGCTTAAACATCCAAAATAGACCCCTAATTAATTAGAGTTAACCATAGATCAAATTGACTTGAAATCAATTCTCCACTGACCTTTAGGATCAGAGGAACCCACCATAAAAATTTGAAGTCAATTGAACTTGGTTTGCCCTACTAAATGGGTTGATTAAGCCATTTAGTCATTTTAAACTTTAAAAATCCATAACTTTCAAAATATCTTTCAAAAATTCACCAAATTGGTTTTGGAGCCTCTCCGATATCAGGGGAATTTAAGAAAATTAAAATTTCAATTTTCTAAAAAAGTTGATTTTTAATATTATTTTAATATTTTTAATAATTAAAAAATAATAAAAATCACAAAAATAATAAAATTCACCAAAATGTCATATTTTGAAATTTAATCACTTAGGAACAAACCCCATATTTTTCTCAGGCCTATTTGGTGAAATATTAATTTTTAAAGTTCTAGGGTAATTTTAAAATTAAAAAATGTATTTTCTAGCATTTTCACCAAAATAATTATAATCAATCAAAGAAAAATCAGAAAATTGTAAAATTTGGTTCTCTGGAATCCTTGATATCAGAGAGAATTTTAAAAATTATGAAATTCATTTTTCAACTTATATTCTATTTTTAAATTAATTAATACTCCAGAACTTAAAATAATTCTAATAAATAAAATATAATTCAAAAAATCACAAAATTTGGTCCAAGTGGTCCTCTGGTCATTAGGAATGTCCCATAATTTTCTTAAGGACAGAAACTTTCCCTTGGTTATATTATTAAATTTTCCTTGGAAATCCTTATTTTCCACCAAAAATAATTATATAAATAAATTAAATATAGAAAAATCACATTTTCTCCTCTAATGTCTTTATTGACATATGAGTGAAGTCACATAAAAATTTCAAGTTCATTTGAGCTCAATTTAGTGAGTTATGAAATCATTAGGCTTGAAGGGCAAAATGATAATTAAAATCTTAACCCTTTAATCAAAACTTTAGGCTTAATAAAATTAATAGGTAAAATATTTGATCCTAATCTGATTTGGATGATTAAAATTTAATAATTGAAGGGTAGAAACCCATTAAGCAATTTAAAATGATTAAACTTTAATTAAATAATTGATTAAATTTGGAAGAATAATAAAATTGGAATTATTAAAATAGGGATATTATTAGGAAGAGATTCATTCTTTAATTTAAAAATCCCTAAATTAAGCATCTCATTAATGTTTAATTCTTAATTAAAATGATAATTCAAATTTAAAACATCAAAAGACTTAATCATTAAATTAAAATAAAGTTAAATTATTTAAAACAAATTCCTCTAAAATTAAAAATTAAATTAAAAAATTAAGAATTAGATTAAATTAAATTAAATTAAATTAAATTAAATTAAATTAAATTGAAATTAAATTAAATTAAATTAAATTATATTATATTAAATTAAATTAAATTAAATTAAATTAAATTAAATTAAAAGTAAATTAAATTAAATTAAATTAAATTAAATTAAATTAAACTAAATCATATTACATTAAATTAACTTAAGTTAAATTAATTTAAATTAAACCACATTACATTAAATTAAGTTAAATTAAATTAAACTAAATTAAATATAAAGACATGAAGAATTCAAAAATAAATCTAAAATAACTTGAACACTATTTCAAACTTAAATCATTAATTTGAACTTAAATTTGAATCACAAATCATTAAAATATCATTTTGCCCTTAGGAGCTTTTACTATTATAACTCCTAAATGGAGTATCAAGTGAAATGTTACTTCACTTATAGGACATTCAAATATCCTAGTTCACTGAGCAAGTTAACAAAACTTGAAAACCTCGGACGATCGATTCATTTACATAATTAAATTCATTTGGACTTAAAACAATCCTAGAAATATTGAAAAGATGTTTAAGATTTTTCTTAAGCACTTCCTCAATATGATAGGATATTTATAAGAACAATTGAACTTAATTGTTCTTTGATGAAGAAAATCGTCTTCAAACCAAAAACACAAGGAACCTAGACGTCATAGGAAATGACTAGCTATAGGATTAGGAATTTGGTAGAAAACCATAACCCTTACCTTAGCTTTACCTAGGAACTTGCTTAAATATTCTAATCGTGTTTTAAGTGCGGCTTGGGATGACGGGAAGACCCTCCAGGGTACGCTTTTATTTTATTGCGATTTACTTTACGGTAATTTATTTAATCGCATCGCACTTATTTTTCTTGCATGATAAACAACGAGTTGCATGAAAACCCACACCTTTAGGACGTAAACCAAAGCTGAAACCCATAACTAAATTAAAAGACACTACAAGATAAAATTCACCTCCACAACATTTCAAAATATAAGAGAACTCAAAATTTAATCACAAACAGAACACAAAATTACAACTATAACTAAATTAAAACGTCTTGTTGGATGATCGGGAATACCTCGGATGATGTAACATACGTGTTGCTAACGGGATTTCCCACGGTCTAAATGAAAGTGTGGAACTCATTCGAGTTGAGTTTAGCAAATTCATCCGGACTAAGTGAATCCGATAAAAATAATGATGCTTGGAAGGATGGAACCGTGGGATCTTAACCGGTGTTGTTATAATCAACTTTAAGATTTGTTTTAATTAAAACACAAAAAACACTTGGAAATTAAGACTTCTCTAAACCAAACACTTTTCTCATCTCCCGATTTATGATTTCTAAAACTAAACCTCTCGTAACAACAAGAAGCTCGGAGCATGGTGGGCGACACGGCCATCGTCGTCGAGCAAAACTTGAACCTACTTCGAGCAAAACTTTCCTAGAATTAAACAACAAAGCCATAGGACTTCGAGGTAGTTTGCACTAGTGCAACATAAATCCTCAACTCTTCGTTAGGCATTTGCATTGCAAATTAAGCCCTAACCGGTCTTAGGACTCCGAGGTAGTCGTCCGATACGATATAAACCCTCACATCTTCGAGGCTATTTGTATGATTTTATCATACGAATATAAGTCCTAACTAATTAAAATTGGCGGGATCAAAATACTAAATAAACATTAGGACCTTCCTAAATTCGAAGCCAAACAATAGGATAGTCGGGAGATTATCGAAGTTCACTTCGAATCCATAATTTCTCCTACTTTTCTTCCTTTGAATTCCCAAAATAAAATGTTCCAAACTTGATCCATTCCCTATTGAGATTCAAAAATTCAATTCTTTGAAGACTTAAACTTTGAAATTCTTGAGAGCAGAATTATTGATTATTATCGAGAGTTTTCTTAGGTGATTCCCGTCACTTAAGATGTAATTAACTATAGGGGCTTGCCCTTATAGGGAATTTTAAAGAACCTGAGTAATATAAACCTCGTTTAATGTTTTCATATTAAGCGAGGGAATTTGTCGGCTTATAAAATTGGTTCGCGGACCAAACGGATGTCACAAATCTTCTAGTTTATTTAACCGAGCCCCACCATCAAGCGAGTGTGTCTATCCTTAGGGATAGATACACGGTTTGTGATGCGGTGCTCGTTTATGTAAACTATTTGGGATGTGAGATCGGTTTGATTTCATATCTTAAAATCTTCAAATTTAAAATTATTTTCAAAATCAATTACTACTTTCTAAATTATATCTATATTTAAATTAAATTTAAAATTCGCCGACAACTTCTGTAGGCGACCCCTTTTCAAAATACAACACATAACCTAAAAATATGCCGACAGTTGGTAATTAAACATTTGACATAGAGCCTAGGCGGTAGGCTTGGCACCTAGGCGCCACAATTATTTTTAGAAGATTTGTTGAATGTGGCCAAATTTTGAAGAGCTGCCTTAAGCAACATCTAGTCATTTTTGAAGTTCTATAAATTTAGATTATTTTGGCTGCCAAGAGGAGTCGTTTTAGAGTCATTCTCAATTAACACTTAGTTTTTTCAGTTTAAAGTCAAGTTTTTAAGAGTTTAGTGAGTGTTTGTGATTCCCTGAAGTTTAGAGTTCCATAAAGCATCAGAGAACTTAGAGAATTTCGAAGGATTGCTTTGGTGAACATTCTAGATAAGTATTTGTAACTTAACTCTTAAGTTGTGTGCTTTAGATTTAATGATTTTGAATATGTTTTGTTGTGTTAATCCAATGCTTTCCTAGTAATTTTCATCTCTTTCTCCTTACAAATATCATGTAATTAAGTCAAGTGGTTTGAAATTTTTTTATGAACTTTTTCTTTTTCTTATTAAAAATTGTGATGATATTTTACCTAAACTTCTTTTACTTTACAACTTGGCCAATTATATGGTTAAAATCTATAGAGAAATCTTATAGACCTGACCGTGGGCTAAGATTTCTTAACTTGTAAGTAGCACATTTCACTTTAGAAGTTTACAAGTTATCAACTGAAGATGATGCAAATAGATAAGGAGATGAGATTTGAATGGCGTAGATTTGAATGTTTTTAGAGTGACAGCCTAAATTCTATCAAATTGGTTTAAAGTGAGGAAAATGGGTCACTAGTAGGTCCTATAGAGAGGGCACAGTGGGTAATCTAGAAGTGAGAGCCTAGAATCTACTCAGCACTACTAATAACACATCCTGCACCAACCTTTAGATTAGCCAATATTCATTATGCATGGACCAAAGAGTAAATAATATTTATGTTCCTACTCGTGACAATACAACATTTTTAAGTTCTAAACAATTTAAATTCCTCTACTTATTACATAAATATTTAAAAGGAGAAAGTATCTTAAATTAAGTATTTTATTCTCGTGCTTAGACATTTACTTGCATAATTGTGAAGTATTAGTAAGTTTAGTTTTACTTTTTTTTAGTGATTAAAATTAGCACATTATTTAGTATTCTTTTAATTTTCACCAATTTCCTCGTGGGATCGATATCTGGGGTTTTAAAAAGAAAATCCTATATTACTTGAAATGATACTTATATTTGCGTATACCCCTAGTGTGTTTGTTATTATTATTTATAAAATATTTAAATCTTGCACACTAGCCATTTATTTCTCTATCTTTGTAAGTTTAGTATTTTGTGTAGCTATGGGTTGGGCAAGTTTTTTGCACCGTTGCTGGAGAAATTAATTTTAAATTAAAAGAGAATTAAAAATAAAAAAATTAAATTAATATATATATATAATACTTAATTTTTTTTAGTTTTTTGTGTGCTTCTTTATTTTCAAAAATCTTTTTTTTTGTGTGTAGTTCAGGATCTGA
This sequence comes from Papilionanthe hookeriana x Papilionanthe teres, assembly GCA_022702705.1. Taxonomy (NCBI): domain Eukaryota; kingdom Viridiplantae; phylum Streptophyta; class Magnoliopsida; order Asparagales; family Orchidaceae; genus Papilionanthe; species Papilionanthe hookeriana x Papilionanthe teres. The sequence goes on along the minus strand of CM040421.1, from coordinate 83,760,638 downwards.
AAGTATAGAACCTTACGATTCTGAATCAGAACAAACTATAAGAAAAATAAGAAAAGAGAAGCAACTTCAAAATATTCAAAAATGAAAATTATACCTCGAAATAATCCTAAAATTACAATTGAAGATAATGAGCATCAAAATTTACAAATACCTCTAAGACAGTATGTTAACCCTACAGCAAATCGAAATTCATTTAAGTATACAAATTACTGTAGTAGCTATAAACTCATTTAAACTTAAACCTGCTATTGTACAAATGGAGCAAAATATTTAATTTGGGGATCACTAAATGATGATCCAATTTTACATCTTGCAAGTTTTTTAGAACTCTATGCTACTTTCAAATATGATGGTGTATGGAATGATTCTATAAGACTTAGACTTTTTCCTTTTTCTTTAAAGGATAAAGCTAAGATGTGGTTAAATTCATTAGCTATACGATCTATGAAAAATTGGAGAGAAATGGCACAAAAATTCCTAGCTAAATATTTTCCTCTTTCTAAAACTGCTAAACTTAGAAATGATATAACTTTATTTTCTCAATATGAGGGAGAAACAACTTATGAAGCTTGGGAATAATTTAAAGAACTACTTAGAAAGTGTCCTCACCATACATTACCAGATTGGTTAATTATTCAAACATTTTATAATGGATTAGTAGGTTCTCTTAGTTCTATAATTGTTGCTATTACTGGAGGTTCTTTAATGGCAGAATCATTTGATGAGCTTATGTTTTAATTGAAAAAATAACAACTAATAATTTTCAATGGCCTTCTGAATGATTACATCCTAAAAGAGTGGCTAATATTCATGATAATGATGCATTTTCTATTTTAGCTTCTTAAGTAGTAGCAATATCTAAGAAATTGGGTAACTATGCTATGAATCTATCCCAAATACCTCAAGTTAATAATGAAAATTTAGGAGATATGAATGCTTCTCAATCGTTTGAAAAATTGCAAGCCATAACTAACAAAACTAATAACCCATATTATAATTACTATAATCCAGGTTGGAAGAATCACCCAAATTTTAACTGGAATAATGGAAATCCTCAATGGGGAAGTAATCAGATAAACCCAACTGGAAATTTGAATAATTAAGGAAATTCAAACTATCGATCTCCTTATCCTCCTAGTATTAATCAGTAATTTAAGGAAAATAAGTTGTCTATAGAATAATTAATTTTACAAATGGGTAATCAGTTACAAAGTCAAAATGCAGTGATAAGATATATTGAGAATCAAATGGGACAAATTGCTAATGCAATTAGTAATAGACCTCATTGAACACTCCCTGCAATGTGAAAATAAAAAATGAAGATAATGTGCAAGAACAAAGTAAAGTTATTCAAATGAGAAGTGGAAAGGAATTAAAGGAAAGAACTCGAAATGAAGTTGAAAATGAGAAAGAAATAGAACTAATAGAGAAACCTAAAGAAATTGATTCTAAAAAGAAGAGAAATTTGTTTCTTCAAAAAAATGATGTAGAAAGAATACCACCTCCTTTTCCTCAAAGACTTAGACAATAGAAGCTTGATCAACAATTTTCAAAATTTTTTGAAATATTCAAAAAGCTTACAATCAACATCCCATTTGCTGAAGCTTTAGAACAAATGCCTAGTTATGCTAAATTCATGAAAGATATTTTAAATAAGAAAGGAAATTTAATGCTTACAAAATTGTTACATTTAGTGAAGAATGCAGTGCAATAATTTAGAAAAAGCTTCCTCAGAAGCTTAAAAATCCTGGAATTTTCACTATACCATGTGCTTCTAGAGAAAAATTTTATGGTAAGGCCTTATGTGATTTAAGAGCTAGCACTAATCTCATGCCTTTATCTATTTTTTGAATGTAAGATTTAGGAGAGATTTCTCCTACTACTATAACCCTAAAATTGGCTGATCGATCTATTTCTTATCCAAAAGGAGTTATTGAAGATGTACTAGTTAAAGTGAATAATTTTATCTTCCCTGTAGACTTTGTTGTACTTGATATGGAAGAAGATAAAGAGATTCCTATTATTTTAGGAAGACCTTTACTTGCTACTGGTGGAGCTATGATTGATGTGCAAAAAGGAGAGCTAACCATGAGAGTTAACGATCATGAAGTAACATTTAATGTTCTTAAATCCATGAAGTATTTTGTTAACGAAAAGTGTTATAAGATGGATATTTTTTATTACATAACAGCTAAGCATTATCAAGAAAACTGTGAAATTATTTTTGAGGATAAAGTTGAAAAGTTAAATGATCATGAAGAAATACAAGATATAAATAAAAGTGATTCATAAAATTGAAATTATATTTATGAAAATTAGGAAGTTTTAAATACTACTGAAAAAATAGTCAATCTATATTACCCTCTATTGAAAAGGCTCCTAAACTTGAATCAAAAGTATTACCTACTCATTTAAAGTATGCTTTCTTAGGTAATTCATCAACCTTACCTGCAAAACTATCTTCTAAATTAACTAAAGATTAAGAAAATAAATTATTAGAAACTTTTAAAAATTATAAAAAAAACTTTTGGTTGGACATTAACAGCTATAAAAGAAATAAACCCTTCTATCTGTATGCATCGAATTGTAATGGGAGAAGATTATAGACCAAGTGTTGAACCTCAAAGAAGATTAAATCCAATAATGAAAGAGGTAGTAAAGAAAGAAATTTTAAAATGGTTAGATGCTTGAATTATTTATCCTATATCTGATAGTTCTTGGGTTAGTCCAATTCACTGTGTTCCGAAGAAAGGGGGAGTAATTATTGATATTAATGAAAATAATAAATTAATTCAAACAAGACAAGTCACTAGGTGGCGGATTTGTATTGATTATAGAAAACTGAATGCTGCTACTAGGAAGGATCATTTTCCTTTACCTTTCCTGGATCAAATGTTACATAGATTAGCTGGACACTCATATTATTGCTTTTTGGATGGATATTCGGGTTACCATCAAATTCTGATAACTTCTGAAGATCAAGAAAAGACTACATTTACTAGTCCTTATGGAACTTTTGCTTTTAGAAGAATGTCTTTTGGGTTATGTAATGCACCTGCAACTTTCCAAAGATGTATGATGTCTATTTTCTGTGATTTAATTAAGAAAGTAATTCAAATTTTTATGAATGAATTTTCTATTTTTGGAACCTCTTTTGATTCTTGTTTGGATCATTTAACTAAAGTACTAAAACGTTGTGAAGAAACAAATTTGGTTTTGAACTAGGAAATATGTCAATTTATGATTACAGAAGGAATTGTGTTGGGGCAAAAAATTTCTAAAAATGGTATGGAAGTAGACCAAGCAAAAATTCAAATTATTTCTGGTTTACAACCTCCTACTTCAGGTACAGCAATATGAAGTTTTCTCGGACATGTTGGATTCTATAGGAGATATGTTAAGAATTTTTCTAAAATTGCAAAACCAATATGCCATCTTTTAGAAAAAGACATTAAATTTGATTTTAATGAAAATTGCTTAAAAGCTTTTAATTCATTAAAAGAAAAATTAATTACAACACCTGTTCTTATTACCCCTAATTGGAAAAAATCATATGAATTGATGTGTGATGCTAGTGACTATGCTATTGGAGCTGTTTTAGGTCAAAAATATGATAATAACTTTAAAGTTATATACGATGTCAGTAGAACCCTTAATGAAGCTCAAATTAATTATTCTACTACTGAAATAGAGCTATTAGAAATAGTATGTGCTTTTGATAAATTTAGATCGTATTTACTTAGAGCAAAATTTATAGTCCATACTGATCATTCTGCTATAAAGTATTTAATGACAAAAAAAGATGCTAAACCAAGGTTAATTAGATGGGTTCTTCTCTTACAACAATTCGACTTTCAAAAAGTGGATAGAAAAGGTACTGATAACCAAATTGCTGACCATTTGTCTAGAATTGAAAATGATAAGAATTTTGAAGAAGACATTAATGATTATTTTCCTGACAAACAACTTTATACAATTTCTAGTTGTCAAGTTTCATGGTATGCTGATATGGTTAATTACATAGCTAGTAATATTTTACCATATGGATTAACTAGCCATTAGAAAAATAAATTCATACATGATTCAAAATTTTATTTTGGGATGCTCCCTATTTATTTAAACAATGTAAAGATTATATTATTTGAAGATGTGTACCTAATAATGAAACTAATGAAATTATTCACAAATTTCATAACTAAAAATTTTGAGGACATTTTGGTATTATAAAACTGCATTTAAAATTTTACAATCTGTATTTTATTGGCCTACATTATTTAAAGATGTTAAAAAATATGTAAAAGCTTGTGATCGATGTCAAAGAATAGGAAATATTTCTAGAAGAGATGAAATGCCTCTGAATTTCACCTTAGAAGTTGAATTTTTTTATGTATAGGGTTTGGATTTTATGGGACCATTTGTACCATCTTTTGGAAAAATTTATATATTATTAGCTGTTGATTATGTTTCTAAATGGATTGAAGCTATAGATTTACCCTATTTTGATGCTAAAGGTGTTTCAAAATTTTTAATCAAAAAGATTTTTACTAGATTTGGAATACCAAGAATTATTAGTACTGATGGGGGAAGTCACTTTAAGAATTTTAAAATTAAGAAATTACTTAGCAAATATAGAATTAAGCATCAAATTGCTACAGCTTATCATCCTCAAACTAGGTAATGGCAGAAGTCCCAAATCAAGAAATCAAAAGAATATTGGAGAAAGCTGTAAATCCTAAAAGAACTGATTGGGTTGACAAACTTTATTCTGCAGTATGGGCATATAGAACTGTTTATAAAACTTTTATAGGTGTGTCACTGATCCATTGAAAATTTGATAGCTTTTTAATGTCTAATTCATACCTATTTTTGATGATATTGAACTATAAAGGAATGTACTTTGTATGTTTTCTAATTTTTGGTACAATAAATGGATTTGGGAGAAAAAGAAACAAAAATGGTACAATCTGGAGTAAAAACGAGCAATAAAATAAAATTTTGGCCTGACACCTTTTGATAAGTCTTTCTTTGCTTAATCTCTTTTACACTTCTTACATATTTTTGAATGAGATTACACTTTAAAGAAATTTTTTTTTATATATTTATTTTGTAAGGCTATCTGTTAGGAACGCAATGCAACTGAAACGGGGGGAATCGAAGCTGAAACGGAGCCAAAAGAAGTAAAACAGTGGAGCTACACAGAATAGAGCGCCGGACGGTGCCCTATCTAGTGTCGGGCCGCGCCAGAAGACAGAAAGCTTGAATATTTAAAAGAATAATGCGTCGAATGACACTCATATTGTGTTGGACCACACCCAAACATTTTGGACATGATTTTGGATAGTTTGGGATGAGATTCAACGTATTTGGATGCTTTTTGAAAGGTTTCTTGTGGCAACTCTTCAAACTTCATCCCTACACTTTAAAAGAACAATTTTAGGTCAAAAAAAGTGGTGGAATGTTAGGAAAAATATGGAGAATGCTTATAGATCTTAGAATAGGAGTAGATATGTAGATTTCTACCTTTTTGGAGAGATTGGTGAGAGGATTTTGAGAGAAATTGTAAGGGTTTATTCTAGCATTGCATGGATCAACGGGAAACTTTGTGGGAGAGATCTTCTTCTTTCCATCAAGGGGAAAAAACTAAGTATTGTGTTCTACATTATCTTATGATTTTTTAAACACTTTTTTTGTAGATTTGGTTTGAAATGAAGTTTTCTGTTGTGTTTTCTTCGTGGTTTGTGATGTCTTTCTCTTACTCTTTCTTCTTATTTGGAAATGGTGGCATGAGAAGATTATGTCATTATTTTCCTTTTACTTTTCTTTTGCAATAAGTAGGATTCAAGTTTAGGATATTATGATGCATGTTAGAAAATGTTTTAATTATAAATGTGATGGTTTTACTTGCACTTCATTTACATTACAAAAAGAGCTCATTATAGTGTTAAAATTCATTGTAATTGCGCTATGATCCGAGAGGGTGTGTAATTCTCAACAAAGTGGAGCCACATTCAAATTCCATGGATGGTAAAGTTCATGGGAATAAGTGTAAATAAATAGGAAAATATACTTTGATGGATGTGGAATTAGAGATTTTAGGGTGACAGACTAAAATCGCTAATTTGGTCCTAGTGTTTGGAAACTAAAGCGAGAGTTAGCCTTTAGACGCTGAGAAGTGGGTGCTCTGGAGTGAGAGCCTGTATCCTTCCAGCCTAACCATGGATTTAGGGAATAAATCTAGGATTAGATAATATTCTTTATGCACTCGGAGGAGGGTAAAGAATAGGATTGCTCCTATTTGGCACATACAATATTTAATTCTTCTCATTCCTTTACATTATCCAGTTCACTACATAAGAATACTAGCTTTTATTATCTCAAAATTCACCAAACTAACTCATCCAGAAAGGTTTTCTTTAGAAGTAATATTTGCATTCAGCAATAGTTATTATCCTTACATATATATTCATTTGCATTTAGGAGTAGTTGCTAGATAAAACACCACTTATATCGACCCTCCAATCTAAAGTCCAATAATAGTAGACTAGAATTTAACTAAGAAACTCTTTCCTCGTTTCCCTGTGGGATTGATAAACGGAACTCCACTAGAGCCTATATTACTCGAGTGATATGTATACTTGCGTTTGAAATTGTGACTTTACAAAATCCTTATAAATATATAAATCCGGGTTCATAAATTCTTGCATATAAAAAAGTCGCATCAAGTTTTTGGCGCCGTTGCTGGTAGGCTTCAGTAAGAATTTTAGGTGAAGTAAAGTGCCTTAGAATTGGAAAACTTTAGTGTCGTAAATATGTTTTTGTTTGAAAAGTGTTTTTGGTATGAAAAAATGTTGTGAAAAAACTGTTTGTGTGAAAAATAAGGTGTTTGTAAAAATGTCTTGTTATGTTGAATATATTTTTTGTTTTATTTATTTTATTGTTATTGTATTGTTTGTTGTGTTATGTATGCAATTTAAATGATCTGTAGGACATGTGCCTTATGGTCCCGAGATAGAAAATGGAAGAAAATTTAAAAAAATAGATAAAACTTGAAAAACAGGAAATGAAAATGGAAAACATTCAAAAACATAACTTAAAAAATCATTGTAAATCATTGAGGGATTATGTAAATCCTCTGATAGATGTAATTCACTCAAGTATACAAAACCCTATCGCAGAAGCTGACTCATTTAAACTAAATCTTATGATTATCCAACTTGTGCAGAACAACCAATTTGGGGGAACTCCTTTGGAGGATCCCTATTTACACTTATCTAATTTTCTATAACATTGTGCTACATTTCGTTATAACGGCATGTCAGACGATGCTGTTAGGCTAAGGCTTTTTCCTTTCTCACTAAGGGATAAGGCTAAAATGTGGTTATACTCATTAGCACCTGGTTCTATAAAAAATTGGGAAGAGTTAACTCAGAAATTCATAGCTAAGTATTTTCCACCTTCAAGGACTACTAAACTTAGAAACAATATTATCTCATTTTGTCAGTATGAAGGGGAATCAATATACGAAGCCTAGGAAAGATTTAAGGAACTCCAAAGAAAGTGTCCACATCATGCTCTTCCAGATTGGTCAATCATTCAAACTTTTTTATAATGGATTAGTAGGATCCCTTAGGATCTTTATTGATGCTGCTACTGGTGGTTCATTAATGAATTAATTAAAGAAATGGCTACAAATGAATTTCAATGGCCCTCTATAAGGGTAAATCATAAAAATGTAGCCAGTGTTCATGATACAGATATGATTGCAATTATTGTACTCAAGTTGCTGCAACATCATGGAAGTTGGACCAGTTTGGAATGAACCAGCCTCAATTTACTCCTGTAAGTGAGGAAAGTTCATTAGGCCATATGATTGATTCTAACTTATTATTTGAGACTTTAAATATCATAAACAGCCCATGTTCTAACTTTTACAACCCAGGTTGTGAGAACCATCCAAATTTTAACTGGAATTATACTACTGAGGGTGGAAACCAACAATGGGAAAACAATCATGCAAATCCTAATGGAAGTTTGAATAATTTGGGAACATAAGCTATAGACCTTCATATCCACTAGACTCTAATAGTGATCAACAATTTGAGGATGAGAATATGTCTAAAGAAGAAGTGGTATTGCAAATGAAAAACCAGTTTCAAAGTCAAAATGCTACACTTAGAAACATAGAGAATCAACTGGGACAAATTGCTAATTCACTTAGCAATAGACCTCAAAGAACACTTCCTGGTAACACTGAGAACAGACCTGAAAGGAATAATAATGATCTAGCTGAGAGAAAAGATGATTTTTTTTTATGAATGAAATTGATTATCTACATAATGACCATTTCCAACAAAGTTTTGAGAGTAAGTTAATGGATGAGATAGAAATGAACATTCATGATGAGTTGAAAACATTATTTAAAGAAGACTGTATGTATGTTCAGGTGATGTGTGAAATGATGGATGCTACAAAGGAATAGTGAATTTTTAGGTCCATCTGCTGAAAAATCTCATGAACTTAAGATGGATGTACCCCATAAAATTTTAAAGTCTACCTATTTAGGGAATTCAACTACATCACCAGTCTTTATATCTTTAAATTTGACTCAATCACAAGAAAAACCTGAATTGAATGATGAATAGGATAAAGTTATAGAACTAAGACTTGGAAGAGAATTTAAGGATATATTTCAAAAGAACTTTGAGTTGAGAAAAGAGGATAAGGATATTGAAAGACCATTGGAAGAAATTACTAAAAAATTAGAAAAATCTATTTCCTCAACAAAGATAGATATAGAAAGACCTCCTCCACCATTTAATAATTATCAATGGTAAGAATTGGAAGATATCTTGAAACAAAAGAGTGGCATAGAAGAATTTAATCTAAAATTTGAATTTTCTAGAGAGAATTCGATCCAAATTTTGGGAGATCTTGAATTATCATATAAAGATCCATTTCTTATAAATTTCAAGGATGAGATTAATATGCAAATTGAGAAAATCAATAAAGAATATTTGATCTAGAAAGAAATATGAGGAACAATGATATAAATCAATCTAAGAAGGAAGAGCTGAATGAAAAATTAAAATTTGAGGATATTGTATGAATCCCTAGATCTGAAAAAGATTTGGCGATTGATCGAGGATTACTTAAATGAAATTTTGATTTAGGAGGAATCATTTGTCGAGCCCGCGATGATATAACCAAACACTTTTGTGAGGCAACCCATAGTTATCAATGTGCTTTAATTTAGTATGGTTAAGAGTCTTGATTGTTAGTGTTGTATTGTGTTTGCTTTAGAGTGGACTGACTAGATCTTTATGTGTCATTATGGAATGATCACTCTGATTATTAATTGGTAGATGTTTAGATTGTTAGTTGTTTGATTTGATCTTTGTGTGTCATGGGGGAGATGATTACATAACTTCTTATTTCTGTTAGACTTTTATGTTCTCTTGTAGTAGTTGGATTAACGAGTAAACTACAACTCGGGTCTTACACGGACTTGAGTTTTACAACAGATATCATGAATTTAAACAGTGACAGATCCATCTTAATTTTTTTACTTCCTTTCTCTGAGTTTGATTTCATTTGATAGGAGTCATGAACCTATTTGATGAATAACTTGTGGATGATCTTACACTACGATTTATAACTATTAGAGGTGCTTAATTAAGGGGATTAGATGATGCCTGAGATTGGTGTCCGGAAACTAATACATCAGGGATAATCTTACCTTTGGGATTATAATCTATAAAATCATTTAAAAAGTACCTAATCTACTAGTGTAGTGATTCTGATAGAAATTGGAGGTAAGTAGTGAGATGTGATGAGTTAAAGGATAAATTGACCTCATTTATCATGTGTGTTTGTGTTTGTGTTATAACTTTATATAAGATTTGAAGAAAATTTTTATATTCCCTTGTTGATACCTGTTATGCTAATTAAACTTTTATTTACTGAATTTCATTCCGGCATGATTAGTTTAGATTTACTTTATGCTGCATATTATTCTGTTTTGATAAATAATTGAAGATGTTTTTTATAGACATTTGTGGTAGATAGAATTTCTAAACTGCTTTTCTTCTTTCTTATGTTTTTTGTACTAAAAGCTATATATGTTAAAAATTAAGTTTAGGGGTAGGAAAAAAATAAAATTTTAAAGTGAGAATACTTCCTTTTAGTGTAATAGTATTGCAAGCATGTTTTAGGCTAGATTTACTTGCTCCTACAGTCATTCTATGCTGATTATGCATGTATATGAATTTGATATGATGTTGTAGTAATAAGTAGATTAAACCTTTACTTTTTCTTCCTGCCATATTTTATGGAATTAATTGCAAAATATTTTAAAATTTATGTTTGGGGGAGAGAAAGAAAAAACTATTAGTTGTTCTCATTTAAAAGTATTTTCAAATTTATTAACATCATTTAATGTGATAGGGCTTAATTTCAAATAACTGTATTTTGAATTATTTGAGTACATTAGTGGACTTGAATAAAAGTTTTTGGTAATGAAAAGTAATTTTGTAGGATAAGATATTTGGTATAAGAGAATATGACTATAGTCAGTTATTCAAAGTAAGAGAAACTGTATTTTTGAAATATTAAGAATCTTAAAACTTTATGTGAAAGGAAAGGATTGGGACTCTATGATGAATCAACAATAAGTTAAATAAATGCATATAAGGTAAATGATTGTGGTAAGTTCCAAATTTAGGGTGAAGTTCAAAATTATTACATGCTATCCAGATATAGTAATTCTCACATAAAAAAAAGAAAAGGAAAAAATAAGTGAAAAAAAGGGGATTGAAAATGATCCGTAAGAAAAAGAAAAGATAAAAAGAAGAAAAATAAAAGAAAAAGTGAAGAGAAGCTTGAGGAGATACCTAATCAAAAACTGGCTTCACTTAGATCTACCTAAAGGGAAGAACTTAATTACTTTCCTGTACTTATATGTATGGATTAACAACTTTACTAGTGTTTTCATAAACTTATTTTCATGCAATTTTTTTAGGTGTCTTAATAGGACAATCTACAGTCATTTTTGAAATAAATAGAAGGCTAGAACTGTTAGACTTGATGACTAGATAGCATTATACCTGCAAAATTTACATTAATTAATGAAAGATCTTTCTGAAAATCTTATTAATGTACTTATCTAAGTCAAAATCATGGTATTCTTGAATGAAAGTTCATTGCAGTGGATCATTATTTTATGTATTAACTTAATTACTTGAGGACAAGTAATAGTTATGTTTGGGGGATCTTGATCCATTGAAAATTTGATAGCTTTTTAATGTCTATTTCATACCTATTTTTGATGATATTGCACTATAAAGGAAGGTATTTTGTATTTTTTCTAGTTTTTGGTACAAGAAATGGCTTTTTGGAGAATAGGAAACAAAAATAGTGTAATTTGGGGCAAAAACGAGAAAAATAACAAATTTTGGCCAAGCACATTTCGATAAGTCTTTCTTTGCTTAATGTCTTTTACACTTCTTGCATATTTTTGAATGAGATTACACTTTAACAAAAGGTTATTTTTATGTTTATTTTGTAGGGCTATTGTTAGGAACGCAACACAACTGAAACGTGATGAATCGGAGCTGAAATGGAGCCAAACGAAGCAAAACGGTGGAGCTGCGCAGAATAAGGTGTCGGACGGCACCCTATCCAGCGTCGGACTGTGCCAGAAGATAGAAAGCCAGAAAATTCAATGGAATATTGCGTCGAACGGTGCCCAGACTATGTCGAATCATGACCAAATAGTTTTGATGTGATTATTGTCGGTTGAGGGCCGAGATTCAACTTATTTGGATGCTTTTTGAACGGTTTCTTGTGGCAACTCTTCAAACTTCATCCCTACACTTTAAAAGAACGATTTTAGGTTAGAAAAAAGTGGAGGAATGTTAGGAAAAATGTGGATAATGCTTAGAGATCTTAGAATAAGTGTAGATATGTAGAGTTTAGCCTTTTTGGAGAGATTGGTGAGGGGATTTTGAGGGAAATTGTAAGGGTTTGTTTTAGCATTTCATGGATCAGCGGGAAACTTTGTGGGAGAGATCTTCTTCTTTCTTTTAAGGGGAAAAAAGCTAAGTATTGTGTTCTTCATTATCGTATAATTTTGTAAACACTTATTTTTTGGATTTTCTTTGAAATGAAGTTTTCTATTGTGTTTTCTTCATGCTTTGTGATGTCTTTCTCTTACTCTTTCTTCTTATTTGGAATTAGTGAAATGAGAAGATTATGTCGTTATTTTCCTTTTACTTTTTTTTTTGCAATAAGTAGGATTCATGTTTAAGATATTTTGATCCATGTTAGAAAAAGTTTTAATTATAAATGTGATGGTTTTACTTGCACTTCATTTACATTACAAAAAAAGCTCGTTGTAGTGTTAAAATTCATTGTAATTGCTCTATGATCCGAGATAGTGGTGTAATTCTAAACAAAGTGGAACCACATTCAAATTCCATGGATGGTGAAGTTCATGGGGTTGAGTGCAAATAAATAGGGAAATATAGTTTGATTGACGTAGAATTGGAGATTTTAGGGTGACAAACTAAAATTACCAATTTGGTCCTAGTGTCAGAGTTAGCTTTCAGGCAAAGGGAAGTGGGAGCTTTGGAGTGAGAGCCAGTATCCTCCCAGCCAAACCACATATTTAATGACTAAATCTAGGATTAGCAAATGTTCTTTATGCACTCAGAACAGGGTAAAGTATATGATTACTCCTATTTGGCAAATACAATATTTAATGCATCTTATTACTTTACATTATCCAATTCACTACGTAAGAATAATAGATTTTATTATCTCAAAATTCGACAAACCAACTCATCTATAAATGTTATCTTTAGAAGTAATATTAGAATTTAAGAATAGTTATTATCCTTACATATATAACCATCTGCATTTAGGAGTAGTTGCTAGATAAACACCACTTATATCGACCCTCCAATCTAAAGTCTGATAATAGTAGACTAGAATTTGACTAAGAACCTCTTTCCTCGCTTCCCTGTGGGATCGATAAACGGGAGTCCACTAGAGCCCTGTATTACTTGAGCGATACGTATACTTGCGTTTGAAATTGTGACTATACAAAATCATTATAAATATATAAATATGGGTTCATAAATTCTTGCATATAAAAAAGTTTCATCAGTCACCATATAGGCTCATATTTGGAAAACCCTGTCATTTACCTGCTAAATTAGAACATAAAGCTTATTGGGCGATAAAAGATTTTAATTATAACCTAAAGGATGCTAGAGAAAGGAGATTATTACAAAATGAGCTTGATGAAATCAGAAATGAGTCTTATGAGAATGCTAGAATTTATAAAGAGAAGATGAAGAATTTACATGATAAAAAGATTTTAAAGAAGAATTTTGAGCCTGGACAAGAAGTTTTATTATACAATATTTGATTGAAATTATTTCCCAGAAAATTAAAGTCCAAATGGATTGGGCCTTATATTGTGGAAAAAGTTTATCCTTATGGAGCAGTGAATATAAGAGATCTAAAGACTGATTATTTATTTAAATTAAATGGGAAATGATTGAAACCTTATATTAGGGAAACCATGTCATACTATAAAGAATCAATATAACTGAGTTAATCTGAGTAAAACTTATGGATAAGTCGAGCTGACAATGTTAAACCAAGCACTTTATGGGAGGCAACCCATATTTCTATTAATTTGATTTGATTTATGTTGATTTTTTTAGGATATGATCATCCTTTTGATTTATAATAATATTTAACACCTTATGAAGATTTAAAAATGCTTAGAACCTTTCAAAATTTGACGTAAGGCGAAACAATATTTTTTTAGACACTGGCTCCTAGGCACCAGAATTGGTGCCTAGGCACCAAACACTTGGTACACTGGCTCCTAGGTGCCAGAATTGGCGCCTAAGCGCCCTAGACATGGTAAAAATCACCAAATTACAGTTTTAGCCCATTCGTTTTCTATAAAATGGCCTATCTTCATCCTCAATGAGTATCCCCTCCATTAATTGACTAGTAAAGTCGAAATTTAGAGATAGATAAGGATTTGTTAGATTACATGGAGAATAAAATTATGGGTTTTGAAAGAAATGATAAGTTTGTGCATAAGGATTCACAAACTTGTTTCAATGGATATTTAGCAATGAGTTTGGAGAGGATGATCAACCATTTTGAGAATATTGAAGAGGATTTACTACTTCTAAACCATTGGATGCATGAGATGTTCATCAATATGAACATATGGAATGGCAAATAAAGTGCCAAGAACAATTGGATTGATGAGAAAACTGCCTTGCAATTTCCTCGTGCCCCTTTCTTTCATTCCTTTGCTCGTAGTAATCTACCATGCAATGGGTAAAATGAAGTTTCTGATAACATTGAGTGAAGAATTGAAATGATGAATTGTACTATGTAATTATTTTATTGTTTGTGTTGCCTAATTGAAGTTTGATCTTTATGATGATTGTGTAATTGTGAAACTTATTTGTAAGTTTAATCTAATGTTAAAGTGTGTGTTTGTATTTTTTGTGTTTGTTGAAGTCAATATTGAATATCTGGAATGAAATTGAAGTGATTTGTGTAAATCTTGTGCAAGAATGTCGAAATTTGATTTAGCATTGGAATTCCTTTTTGTTGATAAAATTAGAGGAATTGATTGAGTTTACTAATAAATATTGGGCTTACAAGTGTTAGACTTTCTTAGGATATTTAAAATAAATAAAAATTTGGAATAACGAGAAATTTTTAAGTCTGGCGCCTAGGCGCTGGTTCACCTGAACCAGCTGAATTACTCATTTAAACCAGCCCACGCCATTTTTTGACGCTTAAGCTCCTTCTTCCTCCTCCATTTCACAAAAACCAGTCCCAGGGTTTCTTCTAGAGCTCGATTTCTGAAGTTTTCAAGGATTGAAAACACTGAATCTCATTTTGAGGTTAGATCTTTACTTCGGCTTAGTTATTTTGCAAATCAACCATGGATTTCTCAAACTTTGGAAGATAACTGAAATTTTCGTAAATTTTTTATTTCTTAAAGAGAAATCCATGGATTTAAGATTCATTTAGTTTGAAAAAGTTTGAAGGAGATCTATTATCTTAATTATAGAATTTAATTAGAATTTCTGTTGATTTTTAGGATGGCCCCTAAATCTATAAGAGAGAAGGAGAGAGAAGATTCTTGATGGATATAAATTTATTAATATTAAAACACATAGGCATTATAATGAGTTTGCCGCCACCAGAAAGTTTATTATAGAGAGAAGTGTTTTATCACCCTGGTGGAGCAATAGAGAATGTTATTGTAGCGCGCTACTTGGAAAACTTCTGCTATTTCACCGCTGTTGTTATTATTCCCGTTGTTCGTGAATTTTATGTGAATGTTACCGCATCAATTCATAATGAAGTATTTGTTCAAGCTAAGGAAGTTGATTTCACACCAGAGAGGATTAACATGCTATACAGTCTGCCTCTTGTTACTGGTTGTTTCTATTCAGAGTATACTACATCTGAGGATGAGCTTGATAGTATTATCCATTATTTGACTGATGGATCTGGAGCGTGGAAAGTGAGAAATGCTAAGAAGGTAAATTTTTCTTCTGCTTCACTCGATGCTACTTCCAAAGTTTAACATTATTTCATTTCTACTCATCTCTTTCCCTCTAATCATTTAAGTGAAGTTACAAAAGAACGAGCTTTTCTACATTATTGTATTCAAGTGATGAAGCCAATTGAAATTGGGTCAATTATTTGTGATGCTCTTAGTTTTTCTGCAAAAGGTAGTAGTATTTTTGGGCTAGGGTTTCCCACTATTACTTTCTTCTTATGCAAGCAATCTGGTGTGAAATATGATCACTCTTAAGAATAGTTTAAGCCTTTAAAATCTATTGGGAAGGCTAATGTTGATGTTTATGGATACCTAGAGGTCGAGTACCTAGTGCAACTTCTACTTTAATGCCTTCTACTTCAATGCCATCTACATCTACTGGTACTAAGCCTCCACCCAGATTTTGGGATGTTTTAAGTGAATGATATCTGGAGCATCAGAGTGACATGTTTTTGATGTAGATTCGTCTGAAAGATATGGATAAGAAACTTGATCGTATGGCAGATTATGTTTAGAGGAAAAGCGATCATGATGTTGATTATGATGAAGCTTTAGTAAAGTTTCTGAAGGGAAATCAGACTGTGAATTTCCCTACTTGCCCTATATTTTCACCCTATTCAGACCCAACTACTATAGATGCTGATATCCAATATGATGATAATGATGATGATGAGGAGGAGGAGGAGGAGACTGAGGCTGATGACTAGATGTCTTACTATGATGTAGTACTTATCCTTTATGTTGTTGTTTTTATTTCCTGTATCCCTTATATTATATGTTTAGACTCTGATGGTTGTGTGGGAATGTTTAAGGACTTATGTTATTTATCATTGTGACTGTTTGCCTTTGTGTTTATTTAGTATTATTTCAGTGCTAGAAAATGTGTTAGTTTTTAAATGCTATACATAATGTTACTTTTCTCTATTACTTTCTCCACCTGCAATTATTCTCCTGCTTAAAAATACTTTAAATATTTTTCCTTCTTTATGCTTATTATAAACTTTAAATTACAAAATGATTTAAAAATAAAGTTTGGAGGGGAAAATGAAAAATATTTCAAATTTAAACCTTACTCCAAAAGTACTACAAATACTTTGTACTTTATTTCCAATGATTATTGTTATGTGGAGTCATCTGAAGAATGTTATAATTTTAAGTATAAAAATGGAGTAGGATAACTTAGTTGAAATTTTTAGTGAAAAGGGTGAACCTAGAGTTAAGGATATTTAATAGAAAACCAGGGAAAATGAATACTATCTTTAGTAGGAAGTATTATATTTTTAGAAAATGAAGGATTCTTAGAATTTTTATTTTTAAACATTTAAGGCTTTTTTTGAATATATATATATATATATATATATATATATATATATATATATATATATATATATATATATATATATATATATTAACGAAAGTAATAAGTTTTAACTTCAGTAAAGGATAGTGAAATTTAAAATTATTTAAGGACTTCTCCAGATATAGTAATTCTCACACATATATATAAAAAATGGATAAAAAAGATCCTAAAAAAAAAAGAAAAAAGAAAATGTAAAAAAAAAAGAGAAGTGACGAGAAGCTTCAGAAAAGGTCCTAATTAAAAATTGATTTCACTTGAGTCTTTCTAGAGTAAAGAACTTAGAACAATCCTAAGCTAGGTTTTTACATTTGTATTAGTATAAATAGTTTTTAAAAGTGTTTTTAAGTCTAGAAAGTAAAGTTTATAGAATCCGAAGTTTGAAAATCTGAATATATTTCTGAATTAATTAAGAAAAAAATTCCTAAGTTTGAAGATAAATATTTGAGACCCTAGGCAAGTCTGATTCACTGTAAGTTCTTCTAAGTTGAACAATCACATTTTTAGAACAAAATTTTAGCAATTCTAAACGATGGCCCATTAACTGAAATCTACATAAATTATTTTAATTTTAAGTGTCACTTGAGGACAGGCAACGTTTTAGTTTGGAGGAATTGATCTACCTTAAAATTTACTATTTTTATGTATAAATTATTCTTATATTTTTAAGGATATTATGCTTTAATGAAAGGTATCTTTTATGTTTTTGGTTGCGAGTATAAGAAGACGAGTTGAAGTACAATAAGAAGTAAGATGGAGCAAAATTGGGGCTTTCTAAAGAAAAATGAAGAAATTTTGTCCAGCGCTGGCGACTAGGCGCCAGAAATGGTTAGAATAGTTAAATTTTGAGTTTTGGTGGGTCCAACGTACTCTAGAAGACCCCATATGATAGAGCACATTTTAAATGAAGAATACAATGAATATAGACACATTTTAATGAAGAAGTGTGTCCTTTGAAGTAGAAACGCGGGTAATTGAACATGACCTGGCGCCTAGGCACTAGACTTGTAGACTAGGCGCCTCAATTATTTTCTAGAAGATTATTTGAATGTGGCCGAATTTTGAATAGGTACCTTAAGCAACCCTTGGTCAATTTGGATGCCATATAAATTTAGATTATTTTGGCTGCCAAGAGGAGTCAGTCATTCTCAATTAACGCTTAGTTTCTTTCACTTTAAAGTCAAGTTTTAAGAGTTTAGTAAGTGTTTCTAATTCCCAAAAATTTAAAGTTTTGTACAGAGTTAGAGAAGTCAGATAATTTTGAAGGAATGCTTTAGTGAACATTCTATATAAGTATTTGTAACTTAACTATTAAGTGTGTGCTTTATATTTAATGATTATGAATATGTTTTGTTGTGTTAATCTAATGCTTTCCGAGTACTTTTCTTCTTATTCTCCTTACAAGTAAAATGTAATTAGGTCAAGAGGTTTGAATTTTTGTTTCAGAACTTTTTCTTTTTCTTATAAAAAATTGTGATGATATTTTACCTAAAGTTCTTTTACTTTACAACTTGGCCAACTGTATTGTTAAAACCTGTGGAGAAATCTTATAGACCTAACTATGCGCTAAGATTTCTTAATGTGTAAGTATCGCATTTCACTTTAGAAGATCAAAAGTTGTCAACTGAAGAGGATGCAAATAGATAGGGAGATGAGATTTGAAGGGCTTAGATTTGAATATTTTTAGAGTGGCAGGCTAAATTCTATCAAATTGGTTTAAAATGAGAAAAATGGGTCACTGGTAGGTCCTATAGAGGGCATAGTGGGAAATCTAGAAGTGAGAGCCTAGAATCTACTCAGCACTACTAATAACACATCCTGCACCAACCATTAGATTAGCCAATGTTCTTTATGTCTGGACCAAAGGGTAAAGAATATTTATGCTCCTATTTGTCACACTACAATATTTTTAAGCATAGAAAAATTTGAATTCCACTACTTATTACATAAATATTTATACAGAGAAAGTATCTTAAATTAAGTATTTTATTCGCTTGCTTAGACATTTACTTGCATAATTGTAAAGGTTTAGTATGTTAAATTTTACTTTTCTTTAGTGATTAAAATTAGCACTTTTTTTAGTTTTCTTTTAATTTTCACCAATTTCCTCATGGGATCGATATCTGGGGTTTTAAATAGAAAATCCTATATTACTTGAAATGATACGTATACTTGCATAGTACCTCAAGTGAATTTATTATTATTATCTATAAAAATTTTAAATCTTGCACACTAGCCACTTATTCTAGGGTCAAGTTTACCCATCTTTGAAAGTTTAATTTTCTGCATAATTGGGGGTTGGGTCACGTAAGCGCTAGTGTCAGATCGCATAGGTGCCAATGTCCTAGTACCTAAGCACCCAGTAGCTGAATTTTATTCCAATCTCCATTTAGTTCCATTTTGATTAATGTGATTCGTTACATGTTGCAACCTATAAAATAAACACAAAAACCTTCCTCAAAAGTACAATATCATTAATTAAATTATATAAATGCAAATAACATTATTTTCCAAAATTTTAACATATCAATAAGCATGAGCATAATATTATATGTTGTTGAAAATAAATATTAATGTCAAATATGATGATCACTAATTTTTTTCTATTATTTTTGCTCTCTTTAGTTCCTAGATTCCTACAGTTTTTAAGCTAATAATTTTTTCATCGGATGAGATGGATGTTTACCTTAAAATTTGAATAAAACTTAGGCTTTATTTTCTAATATGTTTTTAAACCCTTCAAATTTTCAAAAAAAAATTAACTTTGTAATATTTTTTTTTGCTTGAAGTTTCCAAGACAAGTATTACATGCTCACCATTCTTAGTTTTTGAGAGATGAGAAAAACTTGTATATCCTTGAAACAATCTTCTACACAAAATCATTCTGACACATAAGAGCAAGCCTAAAGTAGTAAACCAGATTCAGGTTCATAGTTGTCTTGCATTTCTGGGCTGTAGACATCTCAAACTAAAGAATACACTTGGTTTATTAGTATGTATTTAATATTTAAATTCTTTTACAAAAATTTCTAATAATGTTATGATAAATTTTATTAATACTATTCTCACTTCAATAGATGATTACGGTGCCCCAATTAGGCTTATGGATCCCACTACATGCACATATTTTTAAAATCAACCTCAAGGTATCACGTTCATATTGAGGCGTATGAGAATTACATGCATTGTGACATCCTAGAGTCCACACTAGTATCCTCATTTCTAGGATTTGTAACTAAAAATTCAGTTTTAGAATTAATATCATTAAAAGATTAGTAAAAAAGCATTTAGAGACAGTTAAAGAAAAGATGGTCATCAAAGGATTCTAGACTTATATGAGTTTAATTTTTCATTTAGATACGCTCTCATTTATAATGAATACTTCATTTTCATTATATGTTAGTTTTTTATCTTCTATAGGGGTATGCATGTGAGCTCTTATAGAAAATGGAAGAACAACCAAGGATGAAAATATTGATGCAAATTTAGTTCTATGGATATCATGGGTCATTGGCACCCTGGAAGAGTACATATAAGGATTCAGAGTTTCTCCAATCCATTACTTTTCTTACAGTAGTACTACTACCCGAAAAAGTAGTGGAGTTAGTAACCTTGCTTGAGTAGCCAGAGTGGAATATTACATACAAGATATAAGACATGAGATGCATGACTTTGTCTCATTTAATGATGAGATGATATGTTTTTTGCAAGAAATTAAGACAATGCATCCGCAACCAAGCCATTCTCATGTTGTCCGTAAATTCTTACATTGTAAAATTTTGAATTAATTTTGATCATTAAATTATTTATCACTTGATAACTATAAATTTGTTATAGGAAGGTGACAAATAATCTCTTTAAGATTAAAACTAAAGAAGACATCAAAGGAGGCATTTGGTAAGGTAGTGCAGGCTTATAGTTGGGTAGTTTTTGCACTAATGTTATTGTAGTAGTAAAATTGTTGCCTTAATGTTAGCATGACTTAGAATGAAGCTTATTTATATTTACAATGTAATTGAGTATAGTTGATATTCATCACTAATGGATTGAACTTATTATTTATGATTAGTATATTATTATTATGCTTATGGTATGCATGCAATTGCCCCATTTTGAAAGATTATAGAACAGTTATCAGATAAAGCTCTCACCTTAGATGTTTCATTCCAATAACAAGCCGATTTTTATATTTATATTTACATAAGATATGTGTTGTACTTATATAAGCACCCAAAACATAATATTGAAATTAGTTGGAAAGAAATATTATCATCAACTCTATGCAAAATTCCATCATTATTTACTAGTTATTTGTGCTTTAACTCCATTATGTACAACATTATTTTCACATTGCTTTTATTTGCATGTGTTGTAAGGCTACAGAAATGTACAAATATTCATTAAATGACTAATACTTCATTTCTTCGCTAAATTGAGCTTGCTTAATCTGTTGAAGTTAGAGGTTTACTTTTGTGTGATGCAGTATAAATAATTTAAAACTCTTATTGCTTATTACAACTACTAGTATGAATGAATGTAAGACATCTAAATTAATTGCAAAATAAAAGTATGATGATTAATTTCTTATTTTCATATAAATATAATGGGATGAAATTTTACAATAATAAAATATAGATTCGCAAACCTCGATGCAAAACATTACATAATTAATAGCCTTAGCCTTCCCCATCCTTCCAACTCCCAAACACAGCTGCACTCTGGCATGTGAATGCAATGTGTTTATTTATCACTTAAATTCCACATTTTGAACGTTTATATTATGCTTTTTGGGAAGGTTTTTGTACTCTATTGTTGGAATAAAATAAAGCGAGCAACCAAAATTGAAATAAGGAGAAATGAGCAGAATAGTGTTCTACCGCATATGCACCAGGACTAGGTGCCCAAGAAGTAGAACCAGTCCAAAGAGAAGTGAAAATACAACAATCTAATAGTTGGCACCAAGAAAGTGGTGTTGGAATACTGGAAATATAGAGTCCTTGCACTGAGCTTGAGCAGTTAGACGTTTGGAAAGAAGAACTTCCAATCTTTTTTTCTGAGCTTGTAAACCTAGCACTATAAATGTAGCGCCAAGACACTATAGTGCTTCCTTAGGCATTGTGACTTATGAAGATCTAGAACACCCTATTGCAAACCATCGGCTCCTAGTTGCCAGCCTTGCTGTTTTGGAGATTTTCTCAGTTAAGATGTGAAACTTTACGAAGAAGGTTATAAAACCACTAAATAAGATGAAGAAAGGAGTTTTTGCTCATTTTCTGCCATTTTGAGGCATAAGAACTTGAAGGAGAAGACAAAATAATATCAACAAAGTGTTTGTGCATGAAGAGAAGTGAGATTGGAGAGGATTTGTGAGACTTTGTGGTTTTATTTTCATCATCTCAAGCATGAAGGGAGATAAGTATTTAGAGATTTTACTTTTTGGTTTAATATCATTCCATCTAGTGAAGACTTCTATATTTGATTTCCTCTAACAATTAAAATGATTCTTCTAATGTGTATAAGCATTGGTAGTGAATAATTCTATCATTCTCCCTCAGGTTGGAGATGTAGGATTGATGTGTGTTAAAGTTTCTAAGTATTTTGTGCTTAAATTTATATGATGATAATTAACTTTCATAACTTCATTTTATTTTCACTATGGCCATGTGAATTGTAATACCTAAAGTAAATTATGAAAATCGAAAATATTATAATGGAACCAAGTGGGTTAACTAGAATAAAGCAGGAAAATAGGGATATACCATATAGTTTAATGAAAACGTAATAAGAGAAATTATTGAAATAGGTTAGTGATTGAAATTAAGGAACTAAGCCAGATTTGTAGCCAAACTTGTTTAGATTATTTGTGGGGTAAGGAAGAGTAATACTCTTACTTGTCACCTGCATTTTTATCATACTTTCAGACTCATTTTCTATTGAACCATTCCAGGAGAAAACTTAAGCACTTAAAAAAAATCTTAACTCTCTACTTTTTTTAACATAGGATCTTATTAAATTGATAACTTAGGATTAAACACTTAAGAAAGACATCAAATAATCATGACTCAAGCTAGGCCTAACAATTGCAAGCTGGAATGTTTTCACAATTGGGTTTACCTAGTTTCCTGTGGGACAACTGAACTGCAAGCAAGTACTACTGATATTCTACATATTCTTATGTGAGTTGTCAGTGCTTCGTAGCACATGAAGCATGTCAAGTTTTGGGCATAGTTTTTGGGGAGCAATGGTGAAATCCAATTAGGAAGGACTTGGCTAAAGTTTAAGGACTTAGACTTAAAACCTATTTTGTTAATCTGTAAATTTTTTATTATTTCTTGTTAAAATATACTGCTAGTATTCAGTTTAATTTTTTCTTTGCACCCTACTTTTTAATTATTGCAAAATATTTGTTGATTGATTGTTGAATATTGTGATTATTATGTTGTTGTTGTGTTGTGTCATTTGGAACTTATTCAATTTCTTATTAGTTGAGGGTCCTTTAATTTTATATCTTATTAGTGTATGCATTGGTCAGGATCTTCTGACCATGAATCCTTTGGCATTGATTTAGAGAGAATAGTTAAAAAAATCATAACATTAAAAAGAATTGAAAAAGAACTAGGAGAGATGAAAAACAAGCTTCAGAACAACCCAGATGCCCATGAACAAAATGACATGCAAAGACCTCTTAGAGATTTTACAAAACCTACAGTAGATGTAATCCACTTAAGCATCAATAGCCTTAACATTGAGGCCAATTTTTCTAAATTGAAGCCCATATCTTTCTATGGTGAAAACTAGCTGGTTTGGGGGCACACCTTTAGTAGACCCTACTTTACACTTAGTGAGCTTCTTAGAAATATGTACCACCTTTTGTTATAACGGTGTCTCCAATGAAACCGTAAAAGGGTAAGGATTTTCACTTTCTCCTAGAGAGATAAAGCCAAAATGAGGCTAATTTCTCTAGCTCCTAGATCTATTAGAACCTAGAATGATCTACCTTGGAAGTTTCTAGCAAACTATTTTCCACCTTCAATAATGGTCAAACTTAGGAACAATATTACCTCCTTCATTAAGCCTAAAAAGGTTTAAGGAGCTCCTTTTGAAGTGCCCCTACCACACACTATCAAACAAGTTGATTATTTAGACTTTCTATAATGGGTTGGTAGGGTCCCTTAGGTTGATTAAAGATTCTTCAGAACTTCCCTTCTGTCATTAGCCCTAAGTTCTATCAAGGTGAGATCTTTGCTGGTAGAACTTGAGGAAAAGGGAGATCTAGTAATATTTGGGTGAGATTTTTTTCTCAATCTTTCTTCTAGTTTTCTTTCTAGATCTTGAGTATTGTTGATTTTCTAAAATTTACCATTGAAATTTTTTCTTAGTACATCCAAAGAGTTTACAATTTGCATTTATGTAATCCTTGGTACCCTTGTTACATTATTCACTCGTACTTATAGTTTTGATGGCTCCTTAGACTAAAGGTGGACTTAAACCTAGAACTTCTTTTAACAACAATAAATTCATTAGAGCTAAAGCAGAAGAGTGCAACAATGAATCACTTGTGTGAAGGAGGTTGATTCCTGAGCGAGATTTTAATAAACAGAGGGATATGGTAGAATATGAAATTTTCTGAAGGGATTGGGTAACCTATTATATTAAAACTTGGTGTGGCTAATATTCATGAACTCCTTGCAAACCTAAAGGAATCCATGTTTAATAAAATTTATGTAGGGGAGAAGGGGATGTGTACGTTTACGGAGTATATTAGTATTATTTATGCTTTACCTGATAAACTGAATAGTTTCTATTCTAATTTCAGACACATTGATAAAACATTAGATGAGATTATTAGTTTTTTTTTTAATGAAGGGAGAGGGGTGTGGAAAATTTATAATAATAAGAAAATCAATTTTTTATCTGTTTTCATGAATGTTGTGTCAAAAGCTTGACATTATTTCATTTCTGCCAAAATTATTCCTTCGATGAATTTGAGCAAGGTAACCATTGAGTGTGTTATCCTTAATATAATTTATGTTAGGGAAACCATAAATCAATCAATTAAAAAGATGTCGAAACCTGGGTCCACCATTGGATTGAGGCACCATTTCACAATTTCTTCCTTAGTGTAAAAGTTTGGTGAGATATGAGAGTTGGGGGGAACCTTTGCCTCTTATTAACGGGAAATAAAAGAGGAACATAAGGATTTATTGTCACACTTCATTTAAGAGGGTGAGTGTTCTTCACAACCTACCTCATCTTTGAGGTCTCACCCTTCATCTTCTATTGCTTATATCTTTGTATGTTTAGATACATTGGTCAATGATACTTCCATCCTCTAATTAGAATGTAGGACTTGGCAGATCACTCTCATCACATGAATAATAGAATAAAGTCGGTTTGATTATATTGCATATTTTCATTCAGCACAACTGGAGATGTAATAGAGAAACAAGTGGTTGAGAGGACCCAACTCAGTGGTTTTTCTGACACATACTCCATACAATATTTATGACAAAACCTGTGGACCGATGGAGGACGATTCTGATGAAAAAAAAGAAGAAATGTTCTGATTGAGTTGATTTGGGTGTTTTCTTTTCTTCCATTGGTTGTGTGTTATTTATGGGGTAGAACTTTTATGTGTTTTAAATTATGGATGTTTTGTGTGCTTTTTGATGTGATGTTGTAGTTCTTGATGTGAAACTAGCTTGTGGTTATATGTCAATTCTTTAATTTTCTATCTCCATTTATAGTTGAGATTTGAGGTGTTGATACTACTTAATATCATTCATTTACTTATTCTGGAGAGCAGTTATATTCATATGTATGTTTTATTCATTCAACGTTGAGTTTTTATGTTGATTTTTGTAGACATTTGATGCATGTTCCTTTTGTTCACTTCCTTCTAGTTTCGTATATAAGTTTGGGGGAATGTTAACTTACTTGAAGTTATTTGCCCACTTAGTGGACATAAACATTAAACTTTGACTTTATACTTATTATACGTGGGTTTTGGTTTAGGGTTGAAGTAGTTTGAAATCTAAAGAATAAATAAATTTGTATCGAATGAATCTACATGAGTTAAAGTGAATAAGTTGGAACTTTGATATTAATATTTGACATAAGAAAAGTAAACTTGTAATCTATTTCATGTCATCTAGTTGATAGGGTAACGATTTGTAAATAATTTGCCAATTTTAAAAGTCCAGTCTCTATTAAGTAGAGTTTAAGGTTATCAAATTATAAGTCACAAAATATTGCATTGGGAAAGAATTGTAATGAAAATTTATTATTTGGAATGGATATTGCAATTCAAAATCCTTAAAGAGCTAATGTTGATAGAGAAATCCCTATTGATGAATTGAAAAAGGGAATGGAAATAAAAATGATTAAAAGAGGAGGAAAATCTAAGTAACAATTCACTATAAAAAAAGAATTGAAAGAACCTTTGAGGAGAAGCTAGAGATGCAACTCTACTTAATTGATTACAATATCTTTTTCTTAAGTGGTTGAACTCTTATAATCATTTACTCTATTTTCATTTTTTTCAGCCTCAAGTTAGTGTTTAAAGATGATTCTAAAAATTTGGATAGCTAGTGGAGAATTCAAGACTCTAAGGAATAACTTTGAATGGTTAACTTGATGGAGACATATGTTCATTGATACATATATAATCTTGAAGTGAAGATTGCATTAGGTTGATAATTACTGTCATTTACTCTATGAAATTCTAAGGAATCAAATTTAATTCTTTAGAGTTACTTGACGTTAAGTAACCCTTATGCTTGGGGGATTTTGACTCGTGAATACAATGTGTTTATTTATCACCTTAATTCTACCCTTTTGAATGTTTACATTACTCTTTTTGAAAGATTGTTGGTCTTGCTTGGTAGAAATCAAGAAAAGGGAGCAACTGGAATTTGAAACAAGTCAAAAACGAGCAAAATAGTTTTCTAACACCTAAGGACCAGGAGTGGGAACCTAGGCGCTAGAACCTGTTGATGCACCAAAACATACCCCAAAGTACGTAGGCTGCAAAACACAATTATATGTGTTAATTAATAATGCTATTAAAGAGTGTTGTGCATCGATCCTACGAGGAAAGGTTAAAAAATTATTTTGGAGGGACAATATCTAGTTTACTAAACTTTTAAACCTAGTTTAATGGATCAAAAAGAGGAGATAGTTTCCTATAATCCTACTTGAAAGCAAAAATAAGAGATTGTGCGTTCTGAAAAAATGAATAATGGCCGACAAATCTTATGATATTTCAAGATATGTGAGGCTCGTGTTTCTGTGTTTCAAATAATCTAGTGATTCATGATTTCCTAGAATTTCCTTAATATAATTGTTGTCAATAGGGATAGAAAGTCCTCATGTCCTTGTCTAGGTCAAAAGAAGGCTAGAACTATGAAGTTGAGGCATGCTCAATCTTCATGGCATATTGCAGATTTATTTTGATCCCTTTTCTAGGTTACACAACCAGGATAAAATATGTATATTGTTATCCATATTCTATAGTTAACCATTTCGTTCCTTAGTGTGGCATGTAGCAGTCACAGATCATTAAATGTGTTAACAACCTAATTGATTGGATTAGGAGTGAATGAAGCTCTTGCTTAACACAACAACCAAAAGCCATGGTGTCTCAAAAAAATGATACAAAGTAAGAAATCTTATGAGAAAATCATAAATCCCATCCCATAAAAAATAAAGGCGTGAAAGAAAGTTTGGCTACACATGATAGAAAGAATCTTGAAAAAGATATCTCTTTAAAACCATTATTTAAGAAAAGGTAAACTTTAAATAGTTAGAAAATGATTTGTTCCCTCTTCAACAGTAGCCAACTCCTCTCTCATACAATAATCTCTCAAAACAAATAAGATCAATACAAAGAAAAAGGTAGATAAAACAATTAAGACCTCAAACCCAAGAGAGGAAGAGGAAACCTAAGGAAAACCCTCAAAAACCTCAGCTTTCGTGCCCAAGCCACCTCCATGTCTCTCCTTTCCCAAAAGAGTCCTTCTACCCGTACCCTAGCTTCCCCTTTTGATCAAGCAAAAAACCACATGAAAATAATTTCCAAAACTTGATCTGGTGGTCCAGCGGTGTGAACACTCCCGCCTAAATCTAGCATGGGCACACCATTTCTAACATGGTCATTCCTAGATTAGGTGTGGTCATGCCCACATTAAGCATAACTACGCCGAATAGCATTAGTTTGCATGTTTGGACTCTATTTACGTGTTTGACATGTATAACAAGTAAAATAGTATAAAGAACCTTCTACAAGCATAAAATCATGATAATTGAGGTGAAATAGCACGTACATAGAATGATAACATGCATGTAAGATCATATAAAATTCACTCATGTCACAGTCTAGAGAGGAGTGAAAATAAATTGGCAGGAAAGTTGGCGCCGCGAAAGTTGTGATTTGGTGGTGGAAATATTGGCTCCTTGTCACTTAACTCACACACTTAGGTACCTGGAATGAAGGACTTCTGATCATTTTCTTCCTGAGAGCTTAATAACCTAGTGCTACAAGTGTTGGGCCTATGGCTAAAGTGCATTGTCTAGGCGCTGCGAACTTTGAAGATTTACAATGTCATGATCTGACGAAGGGCGCCTAGGTGCCAATCTTTTGGTTTTGTTGTTTTTTGTGATTGTGATGCAAGTCATCCCAAAGAAGGTTATAAAACCACCTAATACGATGAACAAGGGGCTTTTCCTCATCTGATCTTTGCACAGAAGATTATAAACCCACTAATAAAATAAATAAAAGGCTTTTACTTTTTTTTTTTTTTTGTCATTTTGGAGCGTGGATCCTTAAAAGAGAAAATAAAATAAGATCGATAAAGTGTTTGTGAATGAAGAGAAGTGTGTTTGAGAGAATTTCTGAGACTTTGTGTTTTTATTTTCATCATCTTAAGTGTGAAGGAAGGGAGATAAGTCATTTAGAGTGTTTACTGCATCATGTATTATCATTCAAATCATTGAAAACTTCTATATTTGATTATGTTGATGTGTACAAGTATGAGTAGTGAGTTATCTCATTCTATCTTGGGTACGGATGTAGGATTGATGTGTCTGAATGTTTCGAATCGTTTTGTGCTTAATTTTATATGGTGGTAATTAACTTTCAGAACCTCATTTACTTTGTGTTTTCTCCTTTCTTTTCTCTTTTTTATTTTAAACAGAGTCGCCAGCTTGTCATTCTTCGTATACATCCCTTGTTCGAATAAATATCCCTCTCGAATTAAATTAGTGTTTCGAAGAGGAGAGGAACCAAATAAGAAAAGATATACGACAAAGTGACAAACAAGAGAAAAGAAAAACACGGAGAGTCTACATGTGATAAAAACTCACAAGGATAGGTCAAGCATGTCCGCCCAAACAAGATCAGGCGGAGGTACCTTGAACCAATATCTATGTAAGAAGTATCTATGAAGAATAACCATAACTAGAGAGTTAGGTGTATGTACCTATTCTGGGGTCAAGAGCACTCCCAGAGGAACATATTCTCACTGGTTAATTACATCTTTGGGGACACCCAAGAATACTCTCAATAAAAGGAGTTTCACTTTATATTATCATAGACCTGGGGTATAGGCATTCAAAGGGAGGTTATTCCGTGTGGGAAAGTCCCAATGCTTCAACCACCCTAGGCGCACTAGACAACCACCTATAAAGGTATGTTGGCTAGTCAGGTTGGAGAAACACGGGGACTCCTCCTCAGTACATGCAAATATGAATGCAGTGATCTAGAGCGGTCCTTAAATAATGTGGTGGCCCTATTAGTATGACTTGGGTGATAGCCATGCAATGCAACCCATTTAAAATCTGGCCCGAAGGCCATGCAAGAAAGTAAAAGTGCAGATTTTAAAATCTTGAATATTTTAATCCTAAAATTTATTTATCTTGAATATTTTATTAGGATTATTAACGTATAAAGTTTACAATTTTAGGGTCCTAAAGAGCCTAAATGGTATTGCGAAATCCCATATCACACAAAGAAACAAGGAAAACACATGCAGGCATGCAAATATGCAATAAAAGCAATAATGAAAGCACTCCATAATAAAATAAAAGAGGCAAAAATGCCGCTAGACCTGCAACATATCTCATGAAAGAGAAAAATGCAGTCGGACTCCGCATATACATGCCTGGTCCTAATTCTATACATCAATTGTAAAAATGCAGAATTAAGATACGGGGCAGGAGCATCAGCTCCTAATCCCCTTCATGTGGTTCCTATGCTAAACGCCTCGAACCCCGTGCCCGTATCTTATTTCTACTACAGGACTCTCCTATACTCTAAAAGAACAAAGGAAAAGAAAATGACTCAATCCTGCACGAAAATAAGTGTTAGCAGAAAAGCTCACATGCAAATAATGTATAAAGAGCCATGCTTTATAAATGGGGAAGCTAATAGCACCTGCAAGAAAAAGTGTAAGAAATCATTACGTGCTCCCCCCATAACGGTACCTGTGTGTGCATATAAATAGGCATGGATCCCTATGGAAAGCGTCCTAACACACTGCCACACATATGAAGCATGCAGTCACACGATAAGCACAATGCAAAAGAAAGATGTCTGACTAGGGCAACCAATCCAACAATGAACAATAGCCAGTCATCAAAAAGACTACCTAGCAACCTAATCCTAGCCTAGCACACCATCTAATGGAGAGTGCACAAACCTAGTGCCTAAATGCAGGGTAACTCTGGGTAAGTCTGGTCACTCTCCTAACAAGTAAGACAAGCCATCAAGGAATGGATAAGCAAACATTCATGCAAGAAACCCACATTGTGACTGCTCAAATGAAGTACAAAGTAATCACAACTCGAGCCCAAAAGGACGAACACACAACATGCAAAGGAATGCAAGGATGTCACATGCGACATGAAACACACAAACATGATGTACCGGTGAAAACAGGCTACCTATGAAGAGGGATTACACTTGCCGGTGACCTAGGGCATCATGCAAATAGCAGACACCGGCTACATTTGAGTTTGTATCGAGTAAATTGATACATATTAAGAGGATTTAAACCTTACCCAAGAGGCATTCATCGAACACACATGCAAAAAAATAAAATATGCAACAGTCATATGATAAGTACACCATAGTTGTGCAAGTGGAGTACGCCGTGAAGGCGGTGACTCAAACGGAGTGGGCATGCCATAGCGGCAGCAACCTAAGGATGGCTATGCCAAGTGGGCAGTAACCCGGAGTGTGGCCCGAGCAAATGGGTATGCCAATGAGGTAGTGACCTGGAGGGAATGGTGATCCTCACTAAGGAGAATCACACCAGTGCAAATGCAAAATGCAGACACATATGGAGTAAAGTTCAATATGTAAGTAGGCTAACATGCAACATGATCATGCACAACATGCAAGTGATCGGTCGATCAAGCCGTGCTGGCTGGTCGGACCGAAGAAATGGGTGGATTAGTTCGGGATAACCAATCTAATCCTAAAGGATAAGTGATCCATTCGGGACAGTCGATTGAACCTAACTGAGGATCGGGGATCGGTCCAAGGCGACCGATCAACCCGAAGTGCTCACGCGAACATGTGTACAATGCAACAAGTGACTACATGAAAAAAAAAAATGCAATGAACGGTCCATGCACATGCAATGAAATCCAAACGGTCCACGACACGTCGAACTCGTCCTAACGACCTCACATAGGTACTCAAGGTTGACACTCTTGGATCTGCGGCATCGCCACCTCCAGCTTTGGCGTAGCTATGTGGAGGGCTTTCCCCTCTGATTTCTCGTAAGAGAAACTCTCCACCATTCATAGGGCGGACTAGCTACAAAGATTTTCTTGCTCTATAGACACCCCGATCTTATAAGGCGGACAAGCTACAAAGCTTTTCCTGTCCTCTAAGATTGAACTCAACTAATCCCTCTAAGGGAGATTAGAAGCACCAAAACCGTGGGAAATTGGGATTTCAACCTGGTGGGGCTAAGGCCTAAAGCTTACAACAGGAAATCACTTGGCTACGAATAGGACTGGCCAAGGCATAGAATTCCTAACCTATAGCTCACTCTAGGTAAATCAAAGATCCATCACATAGGCAGCTCGACCGGTCGACACATGTCGTTCGACACCTCCACCCCACATGAGCGATCAAACCCACGGGCCTAAACCGGACTAAACCTAGGGTCGGCTAAGAGATAGGGAAATCTCAACACCGTGAAGGTTGAAGATGTGTTCTCTTTATGTTGAAGAAGAGCCCACGTTTCCGGCAAACTCTGGCGGTGCTCCGGTCTACATGCCGATGTACCTTGCAATATGTGAGAACCAGGAGAAAGAGCCAATGTGATGCACTTCCCGGCGGATCTCGTAATGACACAGGGAAAGCAAGAACAAGTGAGGTATGCGACGTACCAAAAATAAATGATTTTGGCATATAAAAAAATATGACCGAAACGTACCTTTATGTGAGTTGTCGCTCGACGAGGCACTGAGAGGCTAAGGGAGTTTCAGTTAGAATCACTGTTGGTAGGACAATGATGTGATCATCGGAGGAGGAGGACATCGAGGCGAGGGAGATGTTATCTTGCTCTCGAGTATGAAAGATATATATATATATATATATATATATATATATATATATATATATATATATATATATATATATATATATATATATATATATATATATATATATATATATATATATATATATATATGGATCTCTTATACGTAAACCTGAAAGGAGGTCGGGCGACACCGACGAGGAAGATCTGGTAGCAAGGAAACACCTCCGGCGACAAGGCTTCAGCTGCCGGCTAGAAGGGAGCTGGCACGAGCTTCGGTTGAGGGGAAGAAGTGGATGAAAGTCGAACTGAGAATGGCAGTCGATGAGGGAGGAGCTAAAGTTGCCGGTGGCTGGAGGAGAAGCTCAACGCACGGCCGACAGCATCGGGCTTCACCAGTGAGGAGTTCAGCAGAGAGAGAGCACTCGGGCAAGCTCTTTCGCAGCAGCAAGAGTGGGTGTCAAGGGTGGCTCGCAGCTTCAACGGCAAGGTGGTCAGCGCTTCAACAACGACGAGGGGATGCCGACTGATAGGTGTTCACTGGCTAGGCTTGCCAACCGGAGCGGGAGAGAGGCGCGATGAGAGAGAGGGAGCTTGGGAAGAGAGATCACGAAACAAGTCACGAGGGAGGTGGTGCTGGGCTTTACCAGCGAGGAGGGGAGCTCCGGCGAAGGGAGGACGTCCGGTGGCGGTGAGCTTCAACGACGAGCACGCTAGAGTTCGTGAATGGAGCTTGGCCGCTACTGTGTCGCGATGGATCGGGGATAGAGGGAGGATACGATATATATATATATATATGATAATATATATATATATATATATATATATATATATATATATATATAAATATATAATATATATATATATATAATATAATATATATAAAAATGGAGCCGGATTTTGTGGAGCATTCTTGGTGCGATTCTTGATTTCCTTCTCAGTTCTCATCTGTTTCCTTGATGTTTTGATAAATTGAAGACTATTTCTATTAGTTTTCATTCCGTCATTGCATTTTCTATTGATTCGTCCATTTTCTCGCTTTCCCGGTTTTGTTCTTTTTTGAATTTTTCATTTCGAGGCTTCTTGATTTCATCTGGATTTTTATGGTCGATCAAATTCATTCCCAGACAAAGACTTTTGCTGAAGTGACTGGTCTTGATTCTTCGACTTCCTCCGATAAACTGGTTTTTCCACAGCTTTATCATGATGCCGTTAATGGTAAGGGTGATTGCCAATTTATTAAGAAAATTTAGAAGAAGGGAGGTAAGCCTCGCCTTAATTCTTTCGGACCATGAAATCTCTTCACTTGTGGATGTTCATAAATTTACTTTAATTGGTAAATTTCAACTTGGTCATCCTAAAATGGAAGTCATACGAAAGTGCTTTGAGAATTTTAGATTATTGGGTTCTTGGAAGGTTGGAGTTTTTGATGGAAGGCATATTATGATCCAACTTTCTAAAGAAGTGGATTATGCTAACTTATTCTCCAAAAAATTCGTTTTGATTGATGGAATTCCTATGAAACTTCTAAAATGGTCTCCTTCTTTTGATCCCCATCAAGAACCACCAGTCATTCCTATCTGGTATAAATTACCTAATCTGAAACTTCATCTATTTAATCATCAAATTTTATATGCTATTGGAACTGCCTTAGGAAGACCATTGAAGCTTGATATGCCTACCTTTCAACTCACTAGTGCCTTCGTGGCAAGGATTCTTGTAGAAAGAGATGTATCTCTTGCTGATGTTGAAGAAATTTGGATTGGTACACCTCATAATGGATATTGGCAAAATGTCATAATGGAGAATAAGCCATATTACTCGTCACCATTGTAAAATGTTTGGACATTCCAATGGTAATTGTTTTAGGCTTCATCCTCACTTGAAGACAAATAGGATTAAAGATCCTAAATTATCAAATCGGATCGTTATTGTGGTCGAGAAGGAATTGCAAACCGCTATTAATTACGTTAAATCTACTATCATCGTTTCTCCCGGAGAAGAGTTACAATTAACTACTAAGGAGCCCGATGTTCAAATAATTAATTCTCGTTATTGAGCCCGTTATTATTGCTTCGATGCCGAACTCCGTCGATCCAATTTCTATTATTGCTAAGGAATCTACTGTTGAATTTGTTGATGAGCTTATTGTTGATCAAACAATCAATTCTGCTACTGAGTCTATTATTGAACCTGTTGATGAGCCTATTGTTGCTGAACCTGTTCAGGTTTCTGGAATTATTAATTCTGTTAATGTGATTGGAGAAATTATTGGACA
Source organism: Papilionanthe hookeriana x Papilionanthe teres (assembly GCA_022702705.1). Taxonomy (NCBI): domain Eukaryota; kingdom Viridiplantae; phylum Streptophyta; class Magnoliopsida; order Asparagales; family Orchidaceae; genus Papilionanthe; species Papilionanthe hookeriana x Papilionanthe teres. Next base: position 83,725,836 of record CM040421.1, on the reverse strand, counting down.
TACTGTCAAATCATCTATTTCTTCTGCTGATCATGGTCTCACAGTTCAGAAACTCCAATTACTCATGAATCTCTGCAAGAAGATCCTCTTACTCATTATCAATCAATTGAGGTTCATCCTAAGCCTACTTATTATCCTGTATTTCAACAACCAACTCAGATGGTTACTGAAATATCAGCAGGTATGACAGCCATTAGTAATGAAATTAGTAATGATTGGATGATCCAAAAAGCAAGAAAGAAGAAATCACTGGAGTTAAAGAATCTTTCCGAAAGTAACATTATTCATCACAGCAGACAAATTCTTCTTCTAGGATGACTAGAGGAGGAAAAAATATTATTAATGATTAAATTCTTATGTTGGAATATTAGGGGGTGGCTGATCCCGGCTCCCTTAATAGACTTCTAAATTTAAACGAGGATTCATCATTTTTGGATTATTGTCATTCTAGAGCCTTTGGTGAAATCTAACTTTGATAGATTCACTAAAAAATTTCCTGGTTATACTTTTCTAGCTAATTGTTCCAATAAAATTTGGTTACTCTATAGAAAAGAGCTGAAAATTAATATCTTGTTTACTCACTCTCAGTTGTTGCATTTTCACTTTGAATTGGATCATTTCAATGGCTTTGCTTCTTTTATATATGCTGCTACTCTGAATGCTGACAGGATTGATTTATGGAATATTTTACATCATATTAGTAGTTCAATGACTGATGGTTGGATTGTTGGTGGGGATTTCAATTCCATTTCACACCCTAGTGAGAAAAAGGGTGGGAGAAATCCTAATCTAAATGCAATGCTGAACTTCACTAATAATATTACTTCAGCTAATATTTTTGATATTGGATTTGAAGGATCTCCTTTTACATGGAGGAGAGGTAATATTTATGAAAGAATTGACAGAATTCTGGTTAATCAACTTTGGTTGAACATGTTCCCTATTACTAAAGTTAAGCACCTTACAAGGCTAAACTCGATCACTCTCCTTTCTCGATTACATGTGTTCTTTCTCCAAGCTGTTAAGAATTTAGTTTTTAGATACCTTAATGTATGGTCTTCTCATCACGATTATAATCGATTAATTGCTGATAATTGGAAAGCTCCTTTGCAAATATTTTATTCGATCCTCTTTCTAAGCTTTGGCAATTACACAAAAGGATTGCTAATAAGCTGAAACATTGGAATAGAGCTATTTTTGGAAATGTACATCAGAAAGTTACTGAAGCTGAAGCTATGGTTACTGATTTAGAAAAGCTGGTTGAGGATGGTTTAGATTCTGATTATAATCTAAATGAAGCATATAGTAGATTAAACTCAGCTTATTATGAATGAAGAACTCTTCCTTCGACAAAAAGCAGTTGTCAATTGGTTTAAGCATGGAGACGAAACTCAAAATTTTTTCATGCAGCCATTAAGTTTAAAAGATCTGTTAATGTGATATTGAAGATTAAATCTGCTGATAATACATGGTTATTCAACTCTATGGATATTGCTAATGATGCTATTGCTTATTTTTCCAAACTATTCTCTTATCAGCTTGTGAATTCTGCTGCTTATTCTCCTAATCTCATAAGATCTGATTTCAGTAATATTAATATGGATTATTTGGTTCAACCTCCTGATGCTAATGAAGTTTTTTAGGCTCTTAAAACAATTGATGGAGGTAAGACAAGTTGGGCCGGATGGATTTACGGTGACTTTTATAAAAAAAATTGGTTGATTATCAAATCGATGTGGTCTTGGCAATACAAAGTTATTTTCACGGGAAATGATCTCCCTAAGTATTTTGCTTCCAATACTATTGTTTTAATCCCTAAGGATAAAAGAAAGTCCAATCGGCGAGGATTTCGGACCCATTAGCCTATCTTCCACCTTCTCCAAAATCATAAGTAAAGTCTTAGTTGCACGGTTACAGCCTTTATTGGAGAATCTCATTTCTGAAAATCAAGGTGCTTTTATAAAGGGAAGATGCATATGTGATAATGTTCTTTTAGCACAAGAACTGTTAACTGATATTGATAAATGCTGCAGAGGATCAAATATTGTTTTTAAATTGGATATTGCTAAGGCTTTTGATTCCATCAGTTGGACTTTTATTCTTAATGTTCTTGCAGATAGAGGATTCGACTCTAACTTCGTAATCTCATTTATAGATGGTTAAACAATAATTATTACGGTGTGCTTATAAATGGTTTTAGCCATGGATTCTTTAAATCGGAAGGGGCATTAGACGGGGAGATCCACTTGTCACCTTATATTTTCATCCTTGTTTTTGATTATCTTTCAAGAATGTTGAATCATATGCGAGTTTACTCATCGGTACACTCAATATCAACATAGATCTACTCATTTAGTCGGCCATTTAGCCTTATGCCGATGATGTAATAGTTTTCTCTAATGGAAGTAAACAATCTATTAAATGTCTCATGAAAGTTTTGTCCGATTTTGAAGAAATTTCTGGAATGGTTTTTAACAAAGCTAAATGCCAATTTCTTACAAGTTCTAGAATTACTTGCCCAAATGAAAAATTGGATTTCGATTTCACTAACTATAGAGAAACTCAATATCCTCTAAAGTATCTGGGTTTCCCTCTAATCAAAGGAAGAAGGAAACTTTCTCACTATGATGATATCATTGCTAAAATATCTTCTCAACTTAATTGTTGGTCCAACTCTTTTTTATCCAATGGTGGAAGATTAACACTTTTAAAGAGTGTGTTAACCGCATTTCCTCTTTATATAATGCGAGATGATAAAAATGAAGAAGAGTACACAGAAAATGCTTTCTATTATGTTTAATAAATTTGTTTGGGAAGGACAACATAAGCAAATGCATTGGACCAATTGGGAGAAGTTATGTAAGCCTCTTGATTGTGGTGGCTTAGGTTTTAAAAGCTTTCGAGCATCTCGGCTTTACATTCTACTGCAAGCAATGGATTAACTTCGAGCACAAAAGTCATTGTGGGCAAGATTTATGCATGCTTAAATATTGTCTTAACAATCATCCTTCTCAAGTCGACCTTAAACCTGGAGATTCTAAAAGCTGGAAGGAGCTACTTAAAGTTAGATTCCATGCTTGAAAAGATGTTCACATGGGAAATAGGTAATGGTCAAATTAGCTTACGGTTTGATAATTGGCTATTTAATGAGTCCTTTCAAGCACATTTTAATCCAAATTTTCCTATTCGACACATTCTTGATTGTTGGAGTGATGGCATTTGGAATTTGCATAAATTTCAAGAATATGTCCTCAGATTTTCATAATATGATCTTAAATACTCCTTTTCATATTGGAAAAAAAGATAGATCGATCGTCAAAAAGCCTCATAATTATAGTTTATCTAAATTCATTTATCAAACCTCTTTTAATTGGCAAAAAAATGATCGGGGTGCTAAACTTTGGAATAAATACATCACACCTTCTATGTCCTTTTTCTATTGGAAATTGTTTAAAGAGATGCTGCCAACGAGATGATATTCTTAAACTTAAAGGACTTAGAGGTCCATCCGGGTGTCATTTGTGTCTTTGTGACGAAGAGACCATTGGGCATATCTTTTTACATTGTAGTTGGGCACAAGAGGTATGGAAAGGTGCGTTAGCTGTTATGGGATTGCAAACTCAATTATCTCCTTGGAGTTCTATTAAAGCTTGCTGGGCAAATTGGAAAACTTCTCCTTATTATTTCATCCCTTTTGTGATTTTTTGGTTTTTATGGCTAGCCAGGAATGATTTAATTTTCAATAATAAGGTGTTCTCTTTTGATCTTGTCATCGAAATTGTATTACTTTTCTTAGTAAGATTCGAATTCGTTCTTTCTTCAACTCAAGGCATCAAAAACAAAGTTATGCTTGTTATATGGAGACCACCTAAGAATCCATGGCTTAAAATTAATATTGATGGGAGCTTCGAACTTCTTCAGCTGGTATTGGAGGCCTATGCAGAAATTATAAAGGACATTGTATATGGTTTTTCTCAGCACCTATTATCGCATTTAATGCTTTGGAAGCTGAAGCAATTGCTGCCTTTTGGGGTTTAAAAATTGCTATTATGCAACATCATCATTTTGTTCACTTGGAAATGGATTCTCTGTATTTATTGCAAATCATATTGTCTCAAGTTGATGTACCTTGGTTTCTTCAGATTTGGCTGAACAAAATTAACCTTCTCTCTTCATCTATCACAATTCTATGGAGCCATACTTATAGGGAGGGAAATCAACCTGCTAATTGGCTAGCAACCAAGGCTTCTTCTTCTCATGATGTTATTTATAGTGCCAATTACTCTTCCTTTCCTTTATTTAGTTCTCTTTTGCATGGGGATTTAATTGCAATCCCACATGTTAGATGTAAGACGAGTTTCTTAAATAATATTTTTGGTTTTTTTGGTAATATATATATATATATATATATATATATATATATATATATATATATATATATATAATACAAGTAATATTATAATTATCGTTAGTGAATTTTTAGCGCGTACATGTCCTCGTAGCGAAGTGGATGGCCCTCTTTACTAAAATCGACAGTCCGAACGCAATGGCGCTATCAGTTTCATCGTCCGAGGTTATTCAGGGTCTTTCAGACTGTTTTTTGAGCAATTGGCCAAAAAATGATAATTCTCATATTTTAAGCCTGTCCGTGGTGTCGTAGCAAAATGAACATCCTCCATAGGTAAAACTGACGTCCCGGACACAATCGTGTGATCCATTTCGTCATCCGGAGTCGTTCAAGAGACTTTTTAACAATCATGCCAAAAACAATAATTTACATACTTTTACCCTGCCCGCAAAGCTGCAGCGAAATGGACGTCCTCCTTAAGTAATAGCGACATCCCGGACATACTCATGTGATCCATTTCGTCGTTCGAGGTCATCTGAACAAGCTCACTGGTGGATGGGCCAATTTGAGCCAATTTCCTGCGTGACATGGCGAGTAACACATGTCGGTCTGACCAAAGCCATCTGATGTGTGAAATGTCAACTGGCTTTCCCCTAGCGAAAGCCAAAGCCTAACAGAATGACCCTGGCTATGTGCCCTGTGACACGCACCGAAAGGTCATAAATGGATTTCTGGAGCTACGGGTGAATTATTTGCATAAGGTATGACCACGATGCGCTCGAGTGGACATCCCATGCATGTGGTATATAAAAAAATGATGTCAACAAAGGACCCCCAACAAGTGTGGTGCGCTGCTGAGGCACAGTGCAGTTGTTGGAAGCATCCTTAAAGGAGAGTATCTCTTGGTAGTCGAGGTGACATCCCATGAAAGAGTAAAAGAAACCTCGAGTAGGCTAGATAAACCAAACATGGTATGGTCGAGGGTGTGGCTAACCTGTCGTGACTGGTCAATCACCAAAAATGGTTCAGTGGCTGTAAAGGCATAACCTAAAAGGAGTGCTTCAGAGGTTGTAAAGGCATAACCACAACAATAGGTTTAGAGGCCATAAAGGCATAACCTAAAAGGGTGGTTCAGAGGCCGTAGAGGTATAACCACGAAAATAGGTTCAGAGGCCATAGAGGCATAACCTAGGGGGTGGTTTAGAGGCCATAGAGGCAAAACCACGAAAATAGATTCAGAGGCCGTAGAGGCCTAACCTAGGGGGTGGTTCAGAGACTGTAAAGGCATAACCACGAAGGATCCGAATGATGCAATGTGACTTTACATATGCTTTTAAATATAAAAATTTGATACCACTTTTTAGAATGTCTAATTCCTGGTAAATGGCTTCAAAAACTTGATGTGCGATGTTTACTTTTACTTATGAATTTATATTTAGATTTTATAATAATTATTGTAAAAGTTACAATTTTAAACGCAAGTATACGTATCGTTCAAGTAATACAGGGCTCTAGTGGAGTCCTGATTATCGATCCTACAGGGATAGTGTTTTTATAAAAAGTAAAAAAAAGATATTTTGGAATTTATTAATTAAAAGTAATTTATATATAGTATATATATATATATATATATATATATATATATATATTATATCAAATTTAATTTACTAACAATTTTTTCTATAAGCAAGTAAACAATAAGCAGTAATTAAAATTCAATGCAAGTATAAAAATGACTTTCTCCTTTTCAACTAATCCAAGATTTTTAGAATAATTATTCTTTGTGGGGAATTTAGATTATGGTATTGTGCCAAATAGAACATTCTTATTCTTTACCCTTTAGTCCAGGTGCAAAGAACATTGGCTAATCTATAGATTGGTTTAGGATGTTTTATTAGTAGAATGGGATAATCTAGGCTCACACTACTAGATGTCCAAGGGTGGCTATGGTCAGCCCTACCAGTGACCCGTTCCCTTAATATAAACCAAATTATTAGAATTTATTTTGTCACTCTAAAAACTAATTTATTTTACACCCAATAAATAATATCTTCCTATTTATTTGCACTTCACCTTGAATAACCCGCATAAAGCCTTCGACTACACAAGGATTCATGGGATATCTACTAGTTCAGAATTTTTCTCCGGATATGTCTCAAAATTCTTCAACAGGTTTTAACAATTTAAATGGCCAATTTAAAAAGTAAACTAAGATCAGGTATTAATATCATCACAATGTTTTAAATATTTTAAATTTAATTCCCCTACAAAATTTAATTAATTCATTATATTTTCATAGTTGAAAGGAGAAAGATAACTAACTACTCAGAACACATTGAAATCACACAACAAAACATATTTATAAAACTTTGAACCAAGGTATAAATACTTATCTGAAGTGTTCATTCAAGTGATCCGCTGACTTCTACTGACTCCAAAAGTAATGATGAAAGACTCCAACTGCAACAACACACAAAAAATACTCAAAATAAACTCACTAGATACAAAGTAAATTGGCACCCTAAGTGTCGAAGAGACTAAGTAAAACTAGAAGGGAGAGAGAATGTGTCCGGGGACTATGTGGTGTGAATTTTTCAGTAAAGTGGACTCCTATTTATAGAGCTGTGAATTTGACCAGGGGTTGCTTAAGGCACCTCTTCAAAATTCGTCCAAATTCAATGCATCTTCTAGAAGGTAACTGTCGCGCCTAGGCGCCGGGATCTGGCGCCTAGGCACCGGACTCCATGACCAGGGCTTCGTACCTCTTCACTTTGGATCACACCTCATCGCAATCAAAACTATTTCCTTTGTGTCTAAATGCTTTGTATCACATGTCCTATATATTAAGAGTAACTTCTAGTCTTCTATAATTTCCAATAACCGCTTAACTTTGTTAAAATAACTCCCCAAAATCATCAAAAAATCTTAACAGCGTCTGTATCGAACGGGCGCTTAGGCGCCGGATTCTGGCGCCTAGGCGCCAGGCCAATAATTCCAATATTTTGCTCCATAAGTCCATTTTTTCTCCTTTTTGCTCCTTTTTCTTTATTTTTCTTTCTTGGACTCTTTTTTTAATCATCTACATCCAAAAACATGAAAATACCTTTCATTAAAGTATAATATCCTTAAGAATTAAATCATAAATAAGGCATAAAAATGTGTATTTTTTAGGTAGATCAAATTCCCCTAAACTTAAACGTTACTTGTCCTCAAGTAACCCTTTTGATTACATAAAATAGATAACATTTGGAATGAAGTTAAAAAATTTAAGATTCCTTATAATTTTTGGTTTTATAAATGCTTTAGCAAATCATTAACCAAATTTCACTAATTAAATTTAATTTTAAGAATTAAAGAACATTTAACTACCGAATCATAAGACTTCCAATTTTTCATTTATTTCAAGAATAATTGTAGTTCATCATCTTAAGGTCACATAGAATATTTACAAGAAAAAGATTTTCATGAAATATAAATTTTTTTAGTAAAAAATATTTATACATAGAAATTAAGTTAAAAATGTAATCAGTTTTCTTCCTATAAGATAATTCAAGTGAAGCCAATTTTTTATTACGCATTTCCTCAAGCTTCTCCTCACATTCTTTTTTTTTCTTTTCTTTTTTTCTTTTGGATTGTTTTTCAATCCTTTTCTTTTTCTTTTTTTTAAGTGAGGATTACTATTTTTGGATAGTCTGTTAATTATTTTGAACTTCACTATCCTTAGCTTATTTTCAAAAACTTATACATTCTTACTTAATAAATATGACATTTTTAATAATTTATTATTTTTCAAAACTTATTTCAATCTTTTCTTTTTCAAGAAATAATCTTGAATCCTTAGTATTTCAAAAGTACAATTCTCTTTACTATAAATAGAAAAATTTTGATCTTATTATTCTTTAAGTTAAATAATTCTTATCTTAAAATCAACCAAAATTTTTAAAATTTTAGTTAAGTTTACTAAATTATTTATAAATTCAAAAATTTAGGTAATCTAAAGCAGATTTTTCATTCCTTATGTTATGTTAATGTAATTTTAAAGAAAATATTAGTTCATTAAGGACAAATAATGTTTAAATTTGATAAATGTTTTCCCTTCCCCCAAACTTCAGCTTTAATATAAATATGAATCATGAAATTTTCTAAAGCATGAGTGAAAGAAATAAACACGAATTAATCTAAGTACAATAATGATGTAGTAAGGAAAAACTAACTTCTACTTCTACACATGCTTTAATATAAATATAACATAAATGATTAAGCATATATAGAAAAGTTTTGCAGAGCAGGAGTTAATTAATTTTAATTTATTATTATTATTATTTTTGAACATGCAAACTTACTAATTATTCATGAACACTAAACAGTAGGCTGAAACATAAATAAACTTTTATAAAAATTTATTCATATTTCAATCTCAAACACACATCAGATAATCTAAAAACAGCTTCAACATAAAAGTGCACATCAATACTAACAAATAACATCACACTAAACAGCACAAGAAACAAGAAACATATTAAAAAACAGAATCAACACATCTCCAGAGGTAAGTCAAGCTACTAATCACTATCTGTAGCTTCATCATCGTCATCACCAAAAGAAAACTCCATATCCTTTGGATCAACATATGGTGAATATCTGGGACAAGTAGAGAACTGAACATCATGCTCACCCGTCAGAAATCTCACTAAAGAATTAGAATACTCAGCATCGTAATCACTCTTTCTTTGTGTATACTCAGAAAGATGATAGATCTTCGTATCGATCGTATCTATTATATAATGAGTTAGGAATAACTCATTCTGCTGCTCTATAAACTGATCATGCATGGTTTCCCAAAAAGTAGATAGTGGCTCAGCAGAAGTAGATGGTATAAAAGTAGAAGCTCTACCTGAAGTAGGTAATGAACCAGAAGGTGCAGTAGAACTCTTACCTCGAAGTTGATCATAGATACTAACGCTTTCTCTTCCTATAGGCTTTGTCGACTTGAGCTTTTCCTCAGATAGCTCAGAAACTACTCTAGCACTTTGACATAGAGAATAGATCAGAGATGGAAAACCAAGTCCAATAGAAGTGCTAGAACGAGCAATAGCCTCTACATAATCATAAAAAATGCTCCCTACATCAATAGGCTTCCTCTCTTGAATGCAGTAGTTAAGGATAGCTCTATCTTTGGTAACCTCACTCAGATGATTGGATGGAAGAGGACGAGCGGAAATAAAGTAGTGTCTTGCCTTTGAAAATCCATTAAGCTTTGAAGATGAAAAATTTACCCTTTTTCCATTCTGATTCTTCCAGGCTCCAGTACTATCAGTCAGGTGGGCAATGATCATATCCAAATCTCCCTCAGATGGAGATAATCCGGAGTAATAACACTCAATATTTGGCGACAGGCCATAGAAAATATTGATATGTTCAGGAGTGAATCCTACTCCAACTCCTCGAACAAAAATCTCGTATTTATCAGCATCCACTAAAATTAGCATAAAACTCTCTAACAACTGGGATAACGACAACAGTAGTGAAATAACAAAATCGTTGTCAGTTGGGTGCAACGATTGTATCCTCAATTCTACCTCCAGGATTGTAAAAACTTCGCTCTGAGATAAATTTCCGAGTCGTAGCAAAATCATTGTATCAGAAGTGTGCAGCAGCAGTGACGAACTTGCTACGATCAAAATTTTCTCATTCCTTTCCTCGCTTAGATTTGGGTGCCATCTAAACGTGAAATAAAAATGCGAAATAAATTTAACGGATCTAGGAAAATAAACTAATTTAAGTTTTTCAAAATTGAAAGAGCTTAAAAATTTCATGGATTTAACCTTAATAATCAAAATTTTTCTCAAAATATTGGTTTTTCTCAATGAGCAAAATCCATGGTGAAAATCGAAAATAATGTGTTTAGAATGTAGATCTGACCTCGGGATGAAGAAATCGGGTGGTTTCAAGCTCCAAAACTTCAAAATTCGGCTTTAAATGGGATCTATAGAGAGCATTTTCGCGAAAAATAGTGGAGAAGGAAGCTTAGGCGTCAAAAATGGCATAGAGGGTTTAAGAAGATGATTTTTCAGGTTCAGGCCGAACAGGCGCCTAGGCGCTAGACTCACATTTCCAAAAATTCAATTTAAATTTTATATTTTCCACCAAATCTTATCAAATTTGACTCCTAATTACTCTTATGAGAGTATTAATCCAATTTATATCCTCCAAATAATTTCACAATCAGTTTAAAATGATAGTTTAGATCCACAAAAATATATCCAAATTCTCCAATTCCAATCCATAACTTCTATTCCAAATTCAATAAATTTCAGTACAATACTGTATCAAGGTTCATAGTTTTATAAATAACACAAACAAAAACATATTCAAAGCAAATATTCAAATCCAACAACACATATTGAACAATTAAGCAAACACACAAATTCAATATTAAACACACTAACACATGACTCGATCACACCTAAAACACATATAAGATCTATTTATCACTGATCTTCAATTACCATCACTTTCGCAATGAAGTTAGCTAGGACCCAAGGGATAGAACACTAATGCCCTTGGAAATTCCAAAGCCGTCTTTTCATCGATCCCCTTGTTCTTTGAGTACATTTCTACTTGAGCGTCATGATAGGCTGCCATATGATCAGATTGAAGTTTGGTTTGCCATTCCAAGTGTTCGTATTGGTGGTACAACTCATGGAGATGATTACCAATACTTTGAAGTTCCGTTTCAATCTTCTGCAATCGACTAAAAAATTTCTCCATACTAATAGCAATAAAACCATTAAATTAAGATTGAGGGATCTTTAGGAGATTTGTCTCTTACCTCATTTCCATGATTTCAACTATCCATTACTGCCATCCTTCTTATCTCCTCCAAAATGGATTGCTCTGGTCAAAATTAAGGTTTTTATGGGATTGGGGACGAAGATAAGGCAATATATAAAGAGATTTTGTGTGAAAAACTGAAGATTTTCAGTTTTTACATGATCTATAACCGTGGCGCTTAGGTGCCAGAATCTAATTCCAAGGTGTCAGATCATCAATATGCAGCCCATTCCGGCGCTTAGGCACCAACTTTTGGTGCCTAGGCGCTGAAACTCGATCGACTCAGATTCGCCTATCGTCAAATTTTGCAAGTTTCGATCGTAAAAATAGGTCTAAAAAATGTGTATGATCAACACACAAACACAATTACAAAAAATTCAAATCACAAACAATCACAAACGAAGGTTAACTTGATCTCCTTTTTACTCACATTAACATGGATTTTTCCAAGTCCAAATTCTATTTACTTCAAGATAATGTTTAGCTTAAGCCAATACAGACTTGTTAGCCTTCTATTTCTAGAAGTTATATGCAAATTAGTTAAGACCAAGGCATAACCTTACAACAATAATTTAACTCACACTAATAAATATGGGTTGCCTCCCACAAAGCACTTGGTTTAACGTCGTCAGCCCAACTTAATTAATTGAATTAATCTGGTACACTCAGCTCTTAAGCCTATTTGAAATTTAATTTCATTTCTCTCATAAGGCTTCAGTCTAAATCGATTAAATTTAAATACTTTTCCAGTGTTGGGATCTTTAATATCCACTGCTCCATGAGGGTTTACTTTCTCAATTAAAAATGGTCCCATCCATTTAGATCTTAATTTTGCAGGAAAAAGTTTTAAACGAGCATTAAATAATAATATTTCTTGTCCAGGCTCGAATATTTTCCTTGAAATCATTTTGTAATGCAATTTCTTCATTTTTTCCTTAAAAATTCTTGCATTTTCATAAGACTCATTTCTTATCTCTTCTATTTCATTCAGTTGTAATAATCATTTTTCTCCTGTAGTATTCAAATTATAATTGAATTCCTTTATCGCCTAATAAGCTTTATGTTCAAGTTTAACAGGTAAGTGACAATGTTTACCCTAAATTAACCGATAAGGTGACATTCTGATAGCTGTCTTATAAGCTGTTCTATAAGCCCATAATGCAGAATAAAGTCTATCAACCAAGTCAGTTCTTTTAGGATTAACAGTCATTTCTAATATTCTTTTAATTTCTCTGTTTGATACTTCAGCCATTCCACTTGTTTGAGGATGATAAGCAGTTGTAATTCTATGTTTAATTCTATATTTTTCCAGCAATGATTGAAGTCTTATATTTCTGAAGTGACTTCCCCCATCTGTGATAATTATCCTGGCCATTCCAAATCTTGTAAAAAATCGTTTTCTTTAAAAATTTCGAAACACTTTTGGAATCACAGTTAGGTAAAGCTACAACTTCGATCCACTTTGAAACATAATCAACTGCTAATAAAATATAAATTTTTTAGATGATGGTATGAAAGGTCCCATAAAGTCTAAACCCCATACATTGAAAATTTTGATTTCTAATATAAAGTTTAGAGGCATTTCATCTTTTCTGGATATATTTCCCATTCTTTGACATCGATCACAAGTTTTCACATAATGTCCAACATCTTTAAATAAAGTAGTCCAATAAAATCCAGAATTTAAAATTTTAAATGCAGTTTTATCTACTCTAAAGTGTCCTCCAAATTCAGAATTGTGACATTTTTGAATAATTACAAAAGTTTCTTCATAAGGTACACATCTTTGAATCACAAAATCTCTTCCTATTTTAAATAAATGAGGATCTTCCCAAATATATGATTTACAATCATTCTTGAATTTCTTAATGTATTTGATATTCAACCCACATAGTAAAATATTGCTAACAAAATAATTAACTATATCTCCATACCAAGGCATTAGTAATCCTTGAATAACATATAATTATTCATCCGGAAATTTCTCATTTCTATTTTCTTCATAAATCTTCTCATTATTATTTTTGATACTTGATAAATGATCAGCAGTTAAGTTATCAGTTCCTTTTCTGTTAACAATTTCAAAATCAAATTCTTGTAAAAGTAAACCCCATCTGATCAATCTAGGTTTAGCAACTTTTTAGACACTAAATACTTAATAGTAGAATGATCAGTATGTACGATACATTTTGTTCAAGAAGATATGGTCTAAATTTATCAAAGGCAAATACTATTGCTAACAACACTTTTTCAGTAGTAGGTGATTGAAGTTCAACAACGATATTAGGTGATTGAAGTTCAACAATAATTTTCACTTTTGCTGGATCAACTTCCATTCCTATTTGTGAAACTTTATGTCCAAGTACACTTTCTTTTGTGACCATAAATTGACATTTTTCCTAGTTTAGAACTAAACTTGTTTCTTCACATCTCTTCAAAACTTTCGTTATATTTTCTAAGCAAGATTCAAAAGAAGTTACAAAAATTGAAAAATCTTCCATAAATACTTCAATTCCTTTATCAATCAAATCACAGAATATTGACATCATACATCATTGAAACGTTATAGGTGCATTGCATAAACCGAAAGGCATTCTTATAAAGGCAAATGTTCCATAAGGACTTGTAAATTTTGTCTTCTCTTGATCCTCAAGTGCAACAGGTAATTGATGATAACCAGAATATCCATCCAGAAAAAAGAAATATGAGTGTCCAGCTAGTTTATTACTACACCTAAAATATATAGTATTTTTATGCACATTTTTATACCTATTTTTAATGATATGCACATTAAGTGAAGGTATTTGGTGTTTTTCTTGCAGGTATGATGAAAATGGATGGTCATGATGAAAGGAGTAAAATTGGATCAAATTTAGAGCAAAAATAATGAAAAATCAAAATTTTGGCACTAGCGGCTAAGCGCCGCTGCGCCGGTGCTTAGCCGTCACAGTTATAAATCGAAATTCAAATGAATTTCGTGCCAATTTCAGAGGGGATGGGATGCAAATCTTGGTGGTAACTACCATAACTTCCTTTGGGTGGTAATTTTGAATGAGGGGGTGCTTTCCTTTGTAGATACATTGAATATGGAAACATTTTGAAGAGACACCAAGGCACCTTTTGGTACTATTTAAAGAGAGGCTTAAGAAGGCTCTTCCACTGCATTTTGAAGGAGAGGCTTTAGGAGGCTCTTCCACTGCATTTTAAAGGAGAGGCTTTAGGAGGCTCTTCCACTGTCTTTTGAAGGGTACTTCCATTATTTTTCCACTGCATTTTAAGAATTTTTATTAAGAGTAGGAGTAGAGAGTATAAAGGAGAAAAGGGTCAGAGTGAAGTCTTCTTCTTCCCATTTCTTTTCTTTCTTTTAGTATAGTTTTTATTGAAGTCTGAAGTATGTATTCTGAGTCATCAGAGTTGGGAGACTTGCTCTGAGGAGTAGTTTAGCGAAGAGTCAAAGTTTCAGAGGAACTTCCTTAGTCTTGTGGACAGGATTTTCAGATAACTGTTTACTTTTAATCTTTTTTATTAATACTTGTTTCGTTTGTAATTTTTTTTATTGTTTTTAATTTCAAATCAATGTGTTTTTGTATTTTCCCAATGCATTCTGAGTAGTTTACTTTATATTTTTCTTTCTTAAATGGAGAAGTAATTAATTTCTAAAGAATTGTTGTGGAAAGTATAAGTGTTTAAAAGTTGGAAGAATTTGTGAAGATTGATTCTGAAAACTTTATTTACTTCTTAATTTGGCCTGTTAAGTTGTAGAATTTTTTGAGATTATGTAAGATCCAATGCGGTATTATCTCATAAAAGTTAGTAAAAATCACCGGCAATTATATGGGTGAGAATTGTAGTCCATATAGTTGAATGTAATATTAGAAGATATTTTTATGAAAGGGAGTAAAATTAGAGGATTTTAGAGTGACAGGCTAAAACCCCCTAATTTAGTTTGAAATTTTGAGTTTTGTTATGAGAAGTTAGCCTCCAGGTGGTGCGAATCGTGGGAAATCTAGAGTGAGAGACTGGTATCTTCCCTGGCTAACCATGTTCAAAATAATAAAATTTCAAATTAACCTATGTTCTTTATAGAACCAAGTAAGGGTAAAGAAATTATTTACTTTTATCTATCACAACAAATTTAAATACTTCCACAATAATATTTTAATAATTATTACTACTTCATAAAAGGAAAGAAAAAGATATTCTAGTTAATAGTATTTTACATCCACTGTTATTAGTTATTATAATTTTAATTTCAATGATTAACATTTTATTAAGGAAGTTTTAAAAGACAAATCAACTTTTAAAACTTTTCAAAATCAAGACATACTTTTTCAAAAACAATTAAAGAAAGTAAAAAGATAATTTTCTAATTTCTTTAAAATTTTTCATATTTTCCCTGTGGGTTCGATTTCTCGGGACTTAATCAGAAAGTCCTATATTGCTTGATAAATAATATGTATACTTGCGTAGTATCCCATATTATAAAATCATATATTTCATATCTAAAATCATCAGTGCATTTACCAGATGGTACCAAGTTTTTAGCACCGTTGCATTTATCAGGGATCAAGTTTTTGGCGCCGTTGCTGGGGAAAATTAATTTAAATTGCATTTTAAAGAGAATTAAGAAATTTTAAATTTTTACTTTTATTTGTTTTTGTTAGTGTGTTGTGTTTTTTTTGTTTTATTGATGTATGCGTAGTTCAGGTTCTGAAGGACTTGTGTCTTACGATTCTGAATTAGAAAGAACTATCAGAAAAATAAAAAAAAATGAAAAATACAGAAAAAGATAAAAATATTCAAGAAATGGCAAATCATCAAGATCAAAATGTTGGCATCCATCAAGAATTAAGACCTTTAAGAGATTATGTTAACCCTACAGTAGATGAACTTTGTGCTAGTATTCAAACCCTCGCTCAGTAACCGCTAATTCTTTTAAGCTTAAACCTGCTATTATCCAAGTGGTGTCTAATAATCACTTTGGGAGAGCAACAACTGAAGATCCTAATTTGCATCTTGCTAATTATCTAGAGTTATGTGCTACTTTTAAATATGATGGTGCTTCAGATGATGCTATTAGGCTTAGACTTTTTCCTTTCTCACTAAGGGATAAAGCTAAAATGAGGTTACATTCGTTAGCACCTGGATCAATTAGAACTTGGGGTGAACTATCACAAAAGTTCCTTGCTCAACATTTTCCACCATCTAAGACTGCTAAGTTGAGAAATGATACAACATCGTTTTGTCAGTTTGAAGGGGAAATAATTTAAAGATCTCCTCAGGAAATGCCCACATCATGCGATACCAGATTGGTTAATAATTCAAACTTTTTATAATGGATTAGTTGGATCTCTTAGATCAATCATCGCTGCTGTTGTTGGTGGATCATTAATGTCTAAACCATTTTCTAATGCTTATGCTTTAATTGAAGAAACATCTACTAATAATTTTCAATGGCCTTCTGAAAGGTTAAATCGTACAAAGGTAGCCAGTGTTTAAGAAAATGATGTTTTTACAATGTCAGCAAATCAAGTTGCTGCTGTATCAAGGAAGATAGACCAATTTGGGATGAATTTTTCTCAGTCAAATCTCATGATTAAAGAGAATTCATTAGGCCAAATGGTTGATTCTTATTCTTCACCAGAAACTATGAATGCCATAAGTAACCTTAACAACCCATATTCCAATTATTATAACCCAAGTTGGATGAATCATCCAAATTTTAACTGGAATAACAATAATCAGGGTGGTGTTAATCAACAATGGGGGAACACCCAAGTAAACCCATTGGGCAATTGGAACAACCAAAGTAATAATAATAATAGATTAACTTATCCTTCTAGTTATAACAATGCTTTACAATATAAAGAGAAGAAGTTGTCTATGGAAGAAGCAGTATCACATATGGGAAATCAATTACAAATTCAAGGAGCAACCATCAGAAATATTGAAAATCAATTGGGACAAATTACAAATGCCTTAAGTAATAGATCCCAAGGAATGCTTCCAAGTAATACTGAAGTGAATCCAAGAGAAAAGAATAAAGAACAAGTAAAAGCAATTCAACTAAGAAGTGGAAAAGAATTGGAAGGTAGAGTTTAAAAAGAAACTGAAGTAGAGAAAGAAGAGACTGAAAGACCTAAAGAGGATGCTCCAAAAGGTTTTGAAAGACCTATTTCTCCACCTAAGTTTGATTTAGAAAAACCACCACCTCCATTTCCTCAGAGACTTCGTCAACAAAAGTTGGATAAGCAATTTTGAAAATTCTTGGAGATATTAAAGAAGATTACCATTAATATTCAATTTGCTGAAGCCCTAGAACAAATGTCAAGCTATGTGAAGTTTATGAAGGATATTATTAATAAAAAGAGGAGGTTTGAAGAAAATGAGACTGTTTCACTTAGTGAGGAGTGTAGTGCGAAAATTCAGAAAAAGCTTCCGGAAACACTAAAAGATCCTGGTAGTTTCACAATTCCATGTGCAATCGGAGAAAGATTCTGTGGAAAAGCTTTATGTGATTTGGGTGCAAGTATTAACCTTATGCCTCTATCAATATTCAAAAGACTGGGACTAAGAGAAATAACCCCAACTACTGTAACTCTGCAATTAGCAGATCGTTCGATCACATATCCTAAAGGAGTTATAGAAGATGTTTTGGTAAAAGTGGATCGAGTTTATTTTTCCTGTCGATTTCATTGTGTTAGATATGGAGGAAGATAAAGAGATACCCATAATCTTGGGGAGTCCTTTTCTAGCTACAGGCAGAGCCATTATAGATGTGCAAAAAGGGGAATTAATGATGAAGGTTAATGATCAGAATGTTACATTTAATATTTCAAAATCGATGAAATATCCTGCTAGAGGTAATGAAGATGAGTGTTATAGGATGGATGTTATTGAATATTTAAGTGAATGTCATTTCAAATCATCCTATGAAGAGAAAGCTGAAAGAGAAGAATTTAAATATAAGCAAGAAGAGGAGTTATTTGATTATGAAGATTTTCAAGAGGAAAATCTAAAGTTTGTTCGTGAAAGTTTTGAATTGTTGGATATGACTGAAAAAGATAAATCTTATGGTCCATCAATTGAAAAACCTCTTGAACATGAGTTAAAAATGCTTCCTGATCATTTGAAGTGTGTTTTTCTAGGTGAATCCTTAACCTTTCCTGTTTTAATTTCCTCTCAATTAACTGAAAAAGAAGAAGAGAGTTTGCTTGAAGTTTTGAAGAAGCACAAGAAAGCCTTTGGATGGATTAAAGGAATCAGTCCTTCAATTTGTATGCACAGAATTCTTATGGAAGATAATTGCAAACCGCTGGCTGATCCCCAAAGGAGATTAAATCCTATCATGAAAGACGTTGTTAAGAAAGAAACTTTAAAATGGTTGGATGCTGGAATTATCTACCCTATTTCGGATAAGTGCATGGGTCAGTCCTATTCACCGTGTTCCTAAGAAAGGAGGAGTAATCATGATCGTTAATGAAAAGAATGAAATGATACCGACAAGATAAGTTACAGGGTGGCGAATATGCATTGATTATAGAAAATTAAACCTTGCCACAAGCAAAGATCATTTTCCACTCCCTTTTCTAGATCAAATGTTGGATAGACTGGCAGGGCATAAATACTTTTATTTTCTGGATGGATGTACTGGTTACCACCAAATTCAAATTGCTCCTATGGATCAAGAGAAAACTACGTTTACCAGTCGCTATGGTACGTTTGCTTTTAGAAGAATGACCTTTGGTTTATGTAATGCCCCTGCTACATTTTAGAGATGTATGATGGCTATTTTTTGTGATTTAATTGAAAAAGGGATTGAAGTTTTTATAGATGACTTTTCAGAGTATAGGATTTCTTTTGAATCATGTTTAGAACATCTATCTAAAGTTCTAAAATGCTGTGAAGTAACTAATTTGGTTCTAAAGTCAGAAAAATGCCAATTTATGGTAGCAGGAGGAATTATTTTGGGACATCAGACTTCAGAAAAAGGTTTGGAGGTAGATCCTACAAAAATTCAAGTTATATCTAATTTACCATGCCCAACCAATGTAAGGGGAATTAGAAGTTTTTTAGGACATGCTGGATTCTAGAGGCGTTACATTAAAGACTTTTCAAAGATTACAAAATTGTTATGCTATTTACTGGAAAAGGATGCACATTTTAATTTTGATGATGACTGTCGTAAAGCCTTTAAATCATTAAAAGAAAAATTAATCACTGCACCTGTAATAATTTCACTAAATTGGGAAAAACCTTTCGAATTAATGTGTGATGCTAGTGATTATGCTATTGGTGTTGTTTTGGGTCAGAAATATGATAAAATTTTCAAAGTAATTTATTATGCTAGTAAAACTCTTAATGAAGCTAAAATTAATTATACCACTACTGAGAAAGAGTTGTTCGCTATAGTATTTACCTATGTTAAATTTCGATCATATTTAATTGGAACTAAATGTGTTGTGAATACTGATCATTCTGCTATGAAATACTTAATGAAGAAAAATGATGCAAACTCGAGACTGAAAAGATGGATTCTTCTTTTGCAAGAATTTGATTTTGAGATAGTAGATAGGAAGGGTTCTGATAATCAAATTGCCGATCATTTGTTCGAGCTTGAAATTGAAAAATCTCTCTGTGATATTGAAGAAATTAATGAATATTTTCCTGATGAAAAACTGTTCACTGTTAAAGAATGGCATGTTCCGTGGTATGCAGACATAGTAAACTTTATTGTTAGTAATATTATACCTTATGGTTTGAAATATCATGAAAAGAAGAAATTTCTGTCTGATGCTAAGACTTATTTTTAGGATGACCCATTTTTATATAAACAAGGAAAGGATCTTATAATTCGAAGATGTGTAACATTGAAAGAGACATATGAAATTATTCAAAAATCTCATGATTCTGATTATGGGGGACATTTTGGAAGTGATAAAACTGCATATAAAATATTACAATCAGGATTTTATTGGCCTACAATTTTTATGGATGTGAATGTTTATATTAAAAATTGTGATAGATGTCAGCATGTAGGCAATATTTCTAGAAGAAATGAGATGCCCCTCAATTATATGTTGGAAGTTAAAATATTTGATGTTTGGGGACTAGATTTTATGGTACCATTTACACCATCTTTCGGAAATGTTTATATTTTGATAGCAGTAGACTATGTTTACAAATGTATTGAAGCTATTGCTTTACCTCTATGTGATGCTCAAATTGTTGCAAATTTTTTAGAAAAGAATATATTTTGCAGATTTGGAATACAAGAGTAATCATAACTAATGGGGGAAGTCATTTTAGAAATGCGATTATTGGGAAGTTGCAAAGAAATATCATAATAATCATCGCATTGCTACTGCTTATGATCCGCAGACAAGTGGTTTGGTTGAATTATCCAATCATGAAATTAAAAGAATATTGGAAAAAATTGTTAATCCAAATAGAAAGGATTGGTCAATTAAACTGGATTATGCTTTGTGGGCCTATAGGACTGCTTACATAAAATCTATAGGAATGTCCCCATATAGGCTGATTTTTGGAAAAGCTTGTCATTTACCTTTTGAACTTGAGCATAAAGCATATTGGGCTACTAAAGAGTTCAATTATAATTTGAAAGATGCTGCTGAAAAGAGATTATTGCAATTGAATGAGCTTGAAGAAATAAGGAATGAATCTTATGAAAATACTAAGATTTATAAGGAAAAGATGAAGTTATGGCTTGATCGGAAGATTTTTACCAAATATCTTGTACCAGGACAACAAGTTTTGCTGTATAATGCTAGATTGAGAATATTTTCTAGAAAAATTAAGTCCAGGTGGATGGGTTCATTTATTGTGATAAAAGTTTATTCTTATAGAGATGTAGATATTCAAGATCCTAAGACTGGAAAAATATTTAAAGTTAACGGACATAGACTAAAACTATATTTTTCAGTCAATAAATCTAAATCTGATGAGAATTTGATGTTGGTTCACTCAGAATGAGTTCTGGGTATGTCAGGCTGAAGACGTTAAAACAAGCGCTTTGTGGGAGACAACTCATATTTATCAGTGTGTTTTACTTTATGTTTGTTTAGTGTGTTTTGTTTGCTTTGTTTGGTTTGTTTTTATGTTTTTAGTGATAGTAATTTGGAGTTTTCAAACTTAAGTAGAGTTTATTTGACCTTAATTGATTATTTAGAGAAGTCGAAATGAAAATTTGGACACTTAGCAGACCTGTGCTAAATTGTGCACTGGCGGCTAAGCGCCGACTAGTAGGCGCTTAGGCGCCGCAGTTATAAAAAACATGAAAAATGTGGATCTAGAAGCCTAGATCATGGGGGAAAAGTTTTGGGAGTTATTTTGGAGTTTCTAAACGTCTTGGGGTTGTTCTAACATTTCCCAAGTTTATAAAAAAGGACCTGACTTTAGAGAAACACTTGCCCCAAGTCCTACTTTCTTTCTGAAGTCTTAAGAAGAGAATTTTGAGTGCATCATGTCTTCCTAGGAGAATGAAATGAAGAAGAAGCAAGATTCTGACAAAAATAAGTTCATTAGTGATAGTGCTAAAGAGTTATTTAATGGATATCTTGTTGTTAGTATTCAGGGTATTGCAGAAATGATTGCAAAAATTGATGCCCTAGTGACTTCAATCGAAGCAAAGATCAATGATACTAACTTACATTTGGAACACATGGGATGGAAACTCAAGATGCAATTCAGTCATTCAAGGTACGTGGAAGAAATAGATAAGACGATGTTTGTGAAGAACAAACGGATTGAAGAAGATGATGCAAGAATGAACAATTATCGCCCCTTCTTTCAAATTTATATTCCAGAAGGGTCAAATGGGAATAATAGTGGTCCGGGATATATTCCGCCTAATTGAGAATGGAATTAAGAGTGTTTTGTTTGTTTAATGTTCTTATGTGTTATGTTTAGTGTTCTTGTGAGTTCATGTTTGGTGTGTTTAGTGTTTTCATTTAAATATTAACTAAGCCTGATGATGTGATGGTTACATCCTAGAGATGTATACTTATCAGTTTGAGATTAATGTCTCATGAATTTAGAGAATTTCATCCTTTATGTTTGGATAGAAATTCTAGTATTGTATTAAGTGTTATGTTTGTTTTAATATAAGTTTCTGTTTTTGTGAAATTTGTGTGGAATCAATGGTTATTAGATTTTAATTTGGAGTATTGGAAGAATTGTGGGGAGAAATAATTATTTTGGGGTAATTAAGGGTGATTAACCAAGTGATTTAGTGCATATACCTTAATTTTGAAAGTTTGGGTATTGACAGCTAAGCGCCAAATTGCCGGCGCTTAAGTGACAGATTTCACGGCTAAGCGCCGAGAGTTCGCGCTTAGGCGCCAGTTCGCAAAAATTGGTTCCAAAAAGTAAAAAACCCAAAAATTGCCATTTTCAACCACCCCATCGTCTTCAACCTTAGGTTTACCGCCAAAGAGGAGCCTAGGGCATCATATTGTGGATCATTTAAGAGCCGACCTCAACAAAAATTGTTATATTTGGATTCCTTGAGGTAAGAGCACTACTCCTAAGTAAAATTTTTTATTTTCACCATGTATTTTGACTACATTATGGAAAATCATAAAATCACTATTCTTGGTGAAAATTTGAGGAAAAACTTGAGAAATTGCTTGGATTTAGTGAAAATATCTTTTGGAAGATAATTTAGCAAGTTTAGTTTGATTTTGGAATTTATGGTGAATTTTTAGAGATGACTCCAAAGTCAAAGTGTGCACGAGAAAAGACAAAGTTTGATTCTGACAAATTTGTTAGTATGAGGGCTGAGAAACGATACGTTGATGCATTGCAGTCACGTAAGTTGATTCCTGAGCTTGTGCTTAGTAAGCCAGGAGAGGTGATTAAAGATATGATTGCTAGAAGAAACTGGGAGAATTACTGTTGCTTCTCCGCTGTTGCTATTGTTTCTCTAGTTAGAGAAATTTAAGCAAATTTACCTGCTGCAAAAGAGAATCAAGTGATGGTCAGGAGGCAAGAGGTCAACTTTTCTTCTGGGGCAATCAATACTTTTTATGGACTACCTTCTAACATATTCTATTTTTATTCTAACTATCATCCTTCAGAAAGGGAATTAGATGAGATCATGGAATTTTTTACTCATGGAAAAGGATTATGGAAATAACAAATGATAGAAGAGTGAACTTTCCTGCTTCCAAATTGAATGTCATTTCTAAGGCATGGATATATTTTATCTCATCTAATTTGTTACCTTCGAGTCATACTAGTGAAGTAACGAGAGAAAGAGCTGTGTTGAACCATTGTATTCAGCAAGGGAAGCCTATTGACTTTGGAGGAATAATTTTTTATTATGTTTTGAACTATGCTAGATCAACCACAACTGTAGGTATGGGATTTCCTTCCTTGATTCATTCACTGTGTGAACGATCTGGAGTGAAGTTTGATACCTAGGAAGAGGTACTTCGTCCATTGAGACCAATTACCAGTGTAAAGGTTGGTGCTTACACTGTACATTCAGAGTTTGGTTGGAGAGGAGGATTTGGTAGGAATTATACTGTTTCTGCTTTCGCTGCATCTACTTCTCGTGCTACTACTTCACGTGCTTCGTCATCTACTGATTCACAGACTGGTTTATTAAGAAAGATTTCAAAAAAAGTGAGTCTTACTCGAAAGCATATGAAAGATATGGATGGTAAGTTGGATAATGTGGAGAGATATATTATAAAACATGATGAATATCAGGAGAGTTATCAGCAATATTTGGATAGAATGATTGGATGTGATCAGAGTGCTGAGATGTCACCTCATCCATTCTACATACCTTATGTGCCATCCAGGGATTGGAACGAGCAAGATGATGATGATGAGGATGAAGAGTAGATGTATGTTGTTTGTTTTAGTTATTGTGTTGTTATATTGTGTTACTGTGTACTTTATCTAGTGTTTTGTTTGATGATTGTGTTGTGATGTGAACCTTGATAGTATGCAGATTGTAGTTTTACTATTTATCTGTTATGCATATTCAGGTATTGTTGTAGTTTTATTGTGGATTTATATGTTGCTTTGTGATAGTGTGTAATAGTAAATGTTTTTATGTGTATGTTATGTCAGAGTTTTTAATATTGTGTACCTTAATTCAAAAACTGTTAGGAGATTATAAACCACTATTAGGAACTTCTATTTAGGAAACTATTTGATTAAAAAATTTTCAAATTCTACTATCATTTATTATCTGTATCAGTGTGTTATTCTAGTTGGTGTGTATTTGCTTTGAAAACCTCCACTATCGTAGAAGTCTTCTCGAAATTTTTACTTTTCTTATTATATATATATATATATATATATATATATATACATACATATATATATATATATATATATATATATATATATATATATGTATGTATATATATATATATATATATATATATATATTGTTTTGGAAAAACTAAATTTGATTTCATTTTACTCCTGTTATTTAAATTGTTATACTTGCATTGATATTAAAAATTTCTGCAAGCATGATATGTTAGTTTTTATTTCTCACCCGTATATCATTTCTTATGCTTAAATGTTTTATCTTAATTAAAAAATTAAAGTTTTGGGGGGATTTTTTAAAGCAAAGATTTTCAAAAACCTAAAATTTTATTTGATTCTCAAGAATACTTAAAAGTAAATATTATTTTTTATTGAGAACAATTGTGTACATAAAGTTATATTAGGGGAACAAAATTTTGAATATAGAAATGATTAAAAGAATTTAGTTAAAATTTATAGTAATCATGAAAAACTTAAAATTAAAATTTTTTTAATGAAGAAGTGTTAAATAAAGTTAAACTATCTTTAGTAAGAAGTTTTGTATTTTTGGATAAATAGAAGATTTGACTTTTATTCTTCAAAGCATAAATTTCTTTTATTGAAGAGTAATTTTCAAATATTATTATTATGAATTTTAAGTGAAAGATGTATATCTGACCTTTATTTTAAATGGAAGGGTGGAATTCAAAATCATTAAAGGCCTATCCAGATATAGTAATCCTTGCCTTATTAAAAAAGAGAAAAAAAAAAGAAAAAGTGAAAAATAGTATATGAAAAGGGAGGAGAAGCTTGAGGATTTAAGGGCCTAATCAAAAATTGGATTCATACCTAAAGTTTAAGATATAAGTTCAGAGAAAATCTAAAACTTAAGGTTATAATATAGTAAGTAAAATTATTTTTAAAATAAAGATTTTTAAGTGAGAAAAATAAATGTTTGAATCATATATTTTGAAGAATCTACAAATATATCTGAAATAGATAGAGACTTATATTTGTCTTTTTTCTTTACTTAAGAACTTTCTAAACTTTAACTTGGTTTTAATTACTAAATTTTTTTCTAAACTGGACTATTCCATTTCAACAATAAAATTTTGTTATCTTCCTAAGAAACTCATTACATAATTTGCATGCAAAAATATTCTATGAGATTAACTGTCACTTGAGGACAAGTAACATTTTAAGTTTGGGGGATTTTGATACACCTAAAATAGATAGTATTTTTATGCACATTTTTATACCTATTTTTAATGATATTGCACTTTAAGGGAAGGTATTTTGTGTTTTTCTTGCAGTTATGATGAAAATGGATGGTCATGATGAAAGGAGCAAAATTAGATCAAATTTGAAGCAAAAATAATGAAAAATCAAAATTTTGGCACTCGGCGCTAAGCGCTCGACGAGCGCGCTTAGCCGCCAGCAGCTTAAAAATTGAAATTTAAATGAATTTGGAGCTAATTTCAAAGGGGATGGGATGCAACTCTTGGTTGTAACTACCATAACTTTCTTTAGGCGGCAAGTTTGATTGAAGGGGTGTGTTCCTTGGTAGAAACATTGAATCTGGACACATTTTGAAGAGACGCCAAGGTATCTTTTGGTTTACTATTTAAAGAGAGGCTTTAAGAGGCTCTTCCACTACGTTTTGAAGGAGAGGCTTTAGGAGGCTCTTCCACTACATTTTATAGGGTACTTACATTGTTCTTCCTCTGCATTTTAAGAGTTTTTATTAAGAGTTGGAGTAGAGAGTAGAAGAGAATAGGGTCGGAGTGAAGTCTTCTTCTTCCCACTTCTTTTCTTTCTTTTAGTTTAGTTTTTATTGAAGTCTGAATTTTGTATTCTGAGTCATCAAAGTTGGGAGACTTGCTATGAGGAGTAGTTTAGCGAAGAGTCAAAGATTCAGAGGAACTTCCCTAGTCTTGTGGAGAGGATTTTCAGATAAGTGTTTAATTTTAATCTTTTTATTAATACTTGCTTTCGTTTGTTATTTTTCTAATTGTTTTTAATTTCAAATCAATGTGTTTTTTTATTTTCCCAATGCATTCTGAGTAGTTTACTTTATCTTTTTCTTTCTTAAATGGAGAAGTAATTAATTTATAAAGAATTGTTGTGGAAAGTATAAGTGTTTAAAAGTTGGAAGAAGTTGTGAAGATTGATTCGAAAACTTTGTTTACTTCTTAATTTGGCCTATTAAGTTGTAGAATTTTTTGAGATTATGTAAGATCCAATGCGGTATTGTCTCATAAAAGTTAGTAAGAATCACATACAATTATATGGGTGAGAATTATAGTCCATATAATTGAATGAAATAATAGAAGATATTTTTATGAAAGGGAGTAAAATTAGAGGATTTTAGAGTGACAGGCTAAAATCCCCTAATTTTGTTTGAAATTTTGAGTTTTGTTATGAGAAGTTAGCCCCCAGGTGGTAGGAATCGAGGGAACTCTAGAGTGAGAGACTGGTATCTTCCCTGCCTAACCATGTTCAAAATAATAAAAATTTCAAATTAAGCTATGTTCTTTATAGAACCAAGTAAGGGTAAATAACACGTTTGCTTCTATCTGTCACAACAAATTTAAATACTTCCACAACAATACTTTAAGAATTATTACTACTTCATAAAAATAAAGAAAAAGATATTCTAGTTAATAGTATTTTACATCCAGTGTTATTAGTTATTATAATTTTAATTTCATTGCTTAACATTTTATTAAGGAAATTTAAAAAGACAAATCAACATTCAAAACTTTTCAAAATCAAGACATACTTTTTCAAAAACAATTAAAGAAAGTAAATAGATAATTTTCTGATTTCTTTAAAATTTTTTATATTTTCCCTGTGGGTTCGATATCTCGGAACTTAATCAGAAAGTCATATATTACTTGATAAACGATATGTATACTTGCGTAGTATCCCATATTATAAAATCATAATTTTCATATCTAAAATCATCAGCGCATTTACCGGACGGTACCAAGTTTTTGGCGCCATTGCATTTATCGGGGATCATTTATCCAACATTTGATCCAAGAAAGGTAAAGGAAAATGATCCTTTCTAGTGGCATTGTTTAATTTTCGATAGTCAATGCAAATACGCCATCCAGTAACTTGTCTTATTGAGATTAATTCATTTTTTCATTAACAATGACAGATACTCCTCCTTTCTTCGGAACACAATGAATAGGACTCACCCATTGGCTATCCGAAATAGGATAAATAATTCTACCATCTAACCATTTCAAAATCTCTTTCTTAACAACCTCTTTCATAATTGGGTTTAATCTTCTTTGAGGTTCAATAGTGGGTTTACAATTTTCTTCCATTAAAATCCTATGCATACAGATTGAGAGGCTTATTCATTTTTTATCTGCAATAGTCCAACCAAAAGCATTCTAATAATTCTTTAGAACTCCTATTAATTTTTCTTCTTGATCTTTGCTTAATTCTGAAGGTATAATTACAGGTAAAGTTAATGAATTTCCAAGAAATGCATACTTGAAATGTGTAGGTAACATTTTTAATTCCAGTTCAAGGGCTTTTTCAATTGAGGGTAAAAGTATATCATTTTTAGTTGTGTCTAAAATTTCCCAATTTTCATGAGTATAACGAGTTTCTTCAGATAAATTTTCTTCGTTTAATTTTTCAATTTCCTCATTTAGTGACTCATTATATAACATAGATTCTTTATCTTTATCATCAAAAATGACCTTACATTTTTCTTGATAATGCCTTTCAATTAAATAATCAAAAATATCCATTTGATAGCATTTTTCTTTATCAGGATACCTCATTGATTTTAGAAGATTAAATGTTATCTCTTGATCATTAACTCTCATCGTTAATTCTCCTTTTTGCACATCAATCATAGCTCGTCCGGTAGCTAGAAAAGGTCTCCCTAAAATAATAGGTATTTCTTTATCTTCTTCCATATCTAGAACAATGAAATCCAGAGGGAAGATAAATTTATCTACCTTAACAAGAACATCCTCTATAGCTCTTTTAGGATAAGTGATCGATCGATCAGCTAACTGAAGAGTTACAGTGGTAGGAGAAATCTCTCCTAAATCTAACCTTTGAAAGATTGATAATGGCATGAGATTAATACTAGCTCCAAAAACACATAAGACTATTCCACAAAATTTTTTTCCGATAGCACATGGTATAGTGAAACTTCCAGGATCTTTAAGTTTCTGAGGAAATTTCTTCTGAATTATTGTACTACATTCTTCACTTAATGCAACAGTTTCATAAGCTTCAAATTTTTTCTTCTTGCTTAAAATATCCTTCATAAATTTTGCATAGCTTGGCATTTGCTCCAAAGCTTCAGCAAAAGGAATGTTGATGGTAAGTTTCTTAAAAATTTCAAAGAACTTAGAAAATTGATGGTCAAGCTTCTGCTGTTTTAGTCTTTGAGGAAAAGGTGGTGGTGGTCTTTCAAATCCCACTTCAATAGGTACTACAGTCTGATCTTTATTTGGAGAAAGGGTATCTTTAGGTTTTTCAATCTCTTCAAATTCTTTCTCTTTTTCAATCTCATTCCATGTTTTCTCTTTTAATTCCTTTCCACTTGTAAGTTGTACAGCTTTTGCTTGTTCATGTTCTTTTCCGGATTCTTTAGGATTAATTTCGACATTGCTAGGCAGTGTTCCTTGAGGTCTGTAATTAATGAAATTAGCGATTTGACCCATCTGATTCTTAATATTACGAATAGCAGTGTTTTGACTTTGTAGCTGATTGCTTAGTTGCAAGATCAATTCTTCTACAGACAACTTTTTCTGCTGATTGTTATAACTAAGAGGATAAGTTGGTCAATAGTTTTAATTTCCTTGATTGTTCCAATTTGAATTAACTTGATTATTATTCAATTATTGATTTACATTACTCCAATTAAAATTAGGATGATTTTTTCAACTAGGATTATAATAATTAGAATAAGGGTTATTAGTTTTACTAGCAATAGCTTGAAAATTTTCCATTGTTTGAGAATCATCAAAATTTGGAGAATTATCATTACTTACATGCGATATATTAATAGTAAAATTATCTAACTTCTTAGATATCACAGCCACTTGTGAAGCTAAAATAGAAAAGGCTTCATTATCTTGAATAATGGCCATTCTTTTAGGATTAACCCTTTCAGAAGGCCATTGAAAATTATTATTAACCATTTCTTCAATTAAGGTGTAAGCTTCTTCAAATCTCTTAGCCATTAAAGAACCACCACCAGCAGCATCAATAATAGATCTAAGTGATCCAATAAGTCCATTATAAAATGTTTGAATAATTAACCAATCTGGTAAAGCATGATGAGGACATTTTCTTAATAATTCTTTAAATCTTTTCCAAGCTTCATAAATTGTTTCTCCATCAAATTGCGTAAATGAAGTAATACCATTTCTCAATTTAGCAGTTTTAGAAGGAGGAAAATATTTTACAAGGAATTTTTGTGCCATATTTGCCCTTGTTTTAATAGAACAAGTTGCTAATGAATTAAGCCACATCTTTGCTTTATCTATCAAGGAAAAAGGAATGAGTTTAAGCCTAATAGCATCATAAGAAACATTATTATATTTAAAGGTAGCACAAAGTTCTAAAAAACTAGCAAGATGTAAATTTGGATCCTCATTAGGTGTTCCTCCAAATTGATTATTTTGAACCATTTGAATAAGGTTTAAGCTCAAAAGAATTAGCATCTACAGTTGGCATTTTAATACTAACATGAAGTTCATCAGCTGTAGGGTTTGCATATTCCCTTAATGGTTTATAAATATTTTGTTCTATAATTTCGATTGGATTTTGATTATTATTATGTAAGTTAGCCATATCTTGATGTTTTGAAATTTGTTTTCCTTTTTAATTCTTTTAATTGTTATTTCTAATTCAGAATCAAAATGTAGTAATACTTCAGATCTAGAACTACGCATAAAATTTAAAATATTTTTGTTTTGTTTTGCTTTTATTATTTTTTTTATATTTATATATATCTATATATATATTTTTTTTAAAAATTCTTTTTACATTTTATTCTATCCAATCCCCGGCAACGGCGCCAAAAACTTGATGCGATGCGACTTTATATATGCTTTTAAATACAAAAATTTGATACTACTTTTTAGAATGTTTAATTCCTGGCAAATGGCTTCTAAAACTTGATCTACGATGTTTACTTTTACTTATGAATTTATATTTAGATTTTATAATAATTATTGTAAAAGTCACAATTTTAGATGCAAGTATACGTATCGTTCAAGCAATACAGGACTCTAGTGGAGTCCTCGGTTATCGATCCCACGGGGATAGTGTTTTTATAAAAAGTAAAAAAAAATATTTTGGAATTTATCAAATTAAAAGTAATTTATATATAATGTATATATACATATATTTTTTATACATATATCAAATTTAATTTACTAACAATTTTTACTATAAGCAAGTAAACAGTAAGCAATAGTAAAGTAAAGTAAGCAGTAATTAATATTCAATGCAAGTATAAAAATGACTTTCTCCTTTTCCACAAATCCAAGATTTTTAGAATAATTATCTTTTGTGGGGAATTTATATTTTGGTATTGTGCCAAATAGAAGCATTCTATTCTTTACGCTTTGATCCAGGTGCAATGAACATTGACTAATCTATAGATCGGTTGAGGATGTTTTATTAGTAAAATGGGTTAATCTAGGCTCACACTACTATATGTCCAAGGGTTGTTATGGTCGGCCCTACCAGTGACTTGTTCCTTTCTATAAACCAAATTATTAGAATTTAGTATGTCACTCTAAAAACTAATTAATTTTACACCCAATAAATAATATCTTCCTATTTATTTGCTCTTCACCTTGAATAACCCGCATAAATCCTTCGACTACACAAGGATTCATGTGATATCTACTAGTTAAGAATTTATCTCCGGAGAGGTCTCAAAATTCTTCAACAGGTTTTAACAATTTAAATGGCCAATTTAAAAAGTTAACTAGGATCAGGTATTAATATCATCACAATGTTTTAAATATTTTAAATTTGATTCCCCTACAAAACTTAATTAATTTATTATCTTTTCACAGTTGAAAAGAGAAAGATAACTAACTACTCAAAACACATTGAAATCACACAACAAAACATATTTATAAAACTTTGAACCAAGGTACAAATACTTATCTGAAGTGTTCTTTCAAGTGATCTACTGACTTCTACTAACTCCAAAGTAATGATGAAAGACTCCAACAGCAACAACACACAATAAATACTCAAAATAAACTCAGTAGATAGAAAGTAAAGTGGCGCCCTAAGTGTGGAAGAGACTAAGTAAAATTAGAAGGGAGAGAGAATGTGTTGTGGGACTATGCGGTGTGATTTTTTATGTAGAGTGGGCTCCTATTTATAGAGCTCTGAATTTGACCAGGGGTTGCTTAAGGCACCTCTTCAAAATTCGTACAAATTCAATGCATCTTCTAGAAGGTAACTGTCGCGCCTAGGCGCCAGACTCCGTGACCAGTTCTTCGCACCTCTTCACTTTGGATCACACCTCTAAACGATTAAAACCGTTTCCTTGTGTCCAAATGTATTGTATCACATGTCCTATATATTAGGAGTAACTTCAAGTGTTCTAGAAGCTTCAATAACCTCTTAACTCCGTTAAAATAACAACCCAAAATCATCAAAAAATCTTAACAGCGTCTGTATCGAGCTGGTGCTTAGGCGCAGATTGTGGCGCCTAGGCGATGTTGACCTCATTTTTGATGAGGTCTTCTCTCTTCTCTCTCCCCCTAGTACTTAGGATCTAGCCTTAGGTTTTCCCTTTGACTATCTTAGAGGATTAGAAATGGCACCCACCAATTAGAAATTCAAATACCTCTTAACTCCCTTTAAACCCCACATGCATGATTATAAACCCCTAAGCCACTTGGAGGGTTAAGATCAAATGTGGAGGTTTAAAGGATGAGTTCCCTATAGGACTCTTTGGCCTTAGGACTACCCCAGGTGGCCCGATCCGGTGAGAGTTGACTCGCACACATTACACTTTCACACACATTCCAGATCCTAAAACCATTCATACCTAGCTTGACTTCCTGACTCTTGTAGGTAATCCATATGGATGGTCCTCAACCCCTAAGCCCTTGGCTAAGAGGGTTAGGAACAACATAGTAAATGCCTCAAATGAGTCCTCTCATGGCTCTTATGAGTTTGATATGGCTTCATGGCTCAACCAAAATGATCCCATTTCACTTACATTTGATCAATCTTCATTTTTCCAAAATTTCAAATTTTTGACCCTCGGGGCCCTACACCCACAAAACCTACCAAATGTCTTTGAAGCTACCCAAAATTTACAAAAATTACCTAAATTACCAAAAATTCCTCAAAACCAATCCTAAACTTTTACCACCATTCAAATTGTTCATCCTTAGCCAAATATACAAAAATTTCCAAAAATACCCCCCAATACCCTCCAAATACCCAAAATGCCCTTTTTAACCCAAAAAATCCATAAATTCCAAAAAATTCCCAGAAAATTCTGAAATTCCCAAATCTTCCCAATTTCATTTTGTTCAACTACACCATAGGCCAATTTTGTCAATTTAACCCACTTTTACCAAAACCCACAATTTGACCTATTTTTAACCCAAGTGAGCCCAATGTCAAACCAAATCAACCCAATTAACCTCAATGTCGATCCAATCCAAATCTAAACTTCAATTCAATATCCCCAATGCTAATTTAGACCAAATCCAAGCCCAATTTGATTAACATTTGGATCCAATTCCAATTTGAAGCTTAAAGCCCAATTTTGGCCCATGACCTAAACTTAGCCCAAACCAACCCAATTCAACTCCAATTAGCCCCAAATCTCTTCCTAAACCTTCCTAACATCCCCACAAAGAAAACACTAACAAGATTTGCCCCAAATTTGAACCTAAAATCCACCCAAACCTAACCCAAACCAAAATCCCGAATTTTGGCCTAAACCCACCATGAACCCAAATGGGCCCAAATCCCAAAATCAAAGCCCAACCAAAGTTGAAAACTCTTTGTAACACTCCCATAAACATTTCTCAACATTAATTTTACATCAAATCTAACATTAACCCAACCTTAGCCCAAGTTAGCCCAATTTTACCCACTTTGCCCCCTTTACCAAAAAGTCTCAAATCAAACTCAATTCAACTCCAAATCACCTCAAATTTGTTTCAAATCACTCATGACACATCCTTAAACTAAACCTAACATTTATTTGGCATGGTCCTTCACAAAATTTTTCATCCAAAAGTCCATTTTGAAACCTAAAGGCCCACTTCCTTAAACCATTTTAATAGCCCATCCAAAATGATTTCAAAAGGCCCAAAGTCAATCCCAAGCCTACATGACACTTTCACCTCATCATCCCTTTGATTTAAATCACTCCCTAAGTTTTAAATTCATCACTAAACTTTTCTAAACTAAGCCATATGCCAATTTCCCCTAAATTCATCAAAAATGCCAAAACGCTTTTTTATGAAACAAGCCAACCTTTTCCAAGCCAAATGTAAGCCAAATGTGAGCCATTTACAAGCCATATGAAGCCATGAGAGTTTTGACACCTCACCTAGTCATTTATGGCAATAAGAGGGTAGCCTTTCCAAAGCCTTCATTAAGCCCCTTTAACCACATTTATGCTACACTCTAAACCAAGTTTAGCCACATCACCTTGGATGAGGACTTCACCACCCCTTCCTAGCTGACCCAAATAATTCTCCCTCAGCCCAAAGCCAAGCATAGGGGAGGTGCACCTAGCCTAAACCATGCCTTGGAGCAAATCAAACCAAAATGACCCTTCCCCCTTACCACTTAAATCAAACCTCTTTACACTCGGCATTGGCCAATTGAACCCACAAACTTCAAGCCCTTCCTGATCAGGATGGCGACCTTTCCCTGGCCGGCCAGCCACCAGGTCGCCAGAAAACACCATGGCCGAGAGGTCTAAATGGATTCAAAAATTCAATTTGAACTAGCTGAGTTGTCCCATGCCCAATGGCCACTGCAGTTGTTCTTCTCTTCACCAGAGCAGTTGATCCAAGCCATCAAACCCCCCTGGGAGGCCCTGGCCATGGATATTTAAACAAGCCACCCCCTCTCGACCAAAAGGATGGCTGAAATCAACCTTCATAGAATCCCTCCAAACTTCTCACAGAGCCTCCCCTAGCCAAGAGCAATCCATCCCCACTGTTCTCCTGCCCTAAATGCCATTGAATGAGCTCAATTTTGGAGCTCAATTCTCGAGCCGAACGGGACATCTCTCAAACCTCCACCAAAATTAAATTAAACTCACCCACACCTACACAGGACCAAGAGAAGGAGTTCCCCAATGGAAGCCCCCTCACCAGACCAGCCATTCTCTCTATCGACCAAGCTTTGAAATCGGGCTTGGTGGAAGTTGTACCTAGACAATTCGATAAGGCCAGAAGCTTCATCCCCACGCTCCTCCAACTCCAACGAACGCGCCGAGCACATTCAGTTGAGGCCTCACCTCCTGAACCAAGGTATGGACACTCCTCCTCCCCGTGAGCTTCCAACGATTCTCCATTTCGTTTGAGTTAATTTCAATGCATGTAAACCGTAAGGATGTGTTTGTCTTTTCAAGACAAATCCATAGAGTATAAGAACACGAAAATCTGTTGAGAAATAAGAGAGATCTTAGGGTTTTAGTGTGGACGATGAGTGCACACCAGTCGTAGACGATGACCAAGCGTCGTCCAATCGCGCGTGTATCGAGTGGACGGTCCAGATTGCGCCGGATCGAAGGACTGAGTGAGACCACGGGCAGCGTGGCATCCTACTCAGATGACGGTGTCAAATACGAGCGCGCCGCGTGGGCTTTCAGATCCGCCGAGGTTAAGTCAACGTCCCGCTAGGTAAATAGATAAATAGGCTATTTTATATTTATTTAAATACCCATAAATTGAAAAATCCATATCTTTGCATAGAAAAATCACAAAAACAAAATAAAAATACCCTCTTGCTCAGTGAACAGAGGAGAATAATGTGAAAAAAGAATTGAGTTAATTTGATGAGTATTTTATTTTTAATTAATTATTTACTCATTTCAGTATTTTAATTCTTTATTTGCATAGACAATTCACCATGACATGAGACCATAAGGCTTTTGAAGCCTCTAATCTTGGGAACATTCCCTGAATATTTCAAGGCCAGAGGCCATCTCTATGGAATGTTATTGATTTTTCAAGTTTATGTCACTGTTTTTGGTATTTTAATTCCATTAATTAGTATATTACTTAGAAAATTTGGGGAGGTTTCTTAGGACCAGAGGACCCTAGGATATTTATTTTTTGAGTTAATTCATTAAAAATAACCCTAATTGTCCTAATTACTCAAAACTAAACTTTATTTAATTAGGGTTAACCATACATCAAAAGAACTTAAAAATAATTCTCCACTGATCTCTAGAATCAGAGGGACCTCACATAAAAATTTGGAATCAATTGGAAATGTTTAACCCCACTAAATGGATTAATTAAGTTACATTACCATAAATTAAAATTTAGACATTCATAACTCAAAAAATACATTTTAAAAATTCACCAAATTGGTTTTGTGGGCTCTCTGATA
This sequence comes from Papilionanthe hookeriana x Papilionanthe teres, assembly GCA_022702705.1. Taxonomy (NCBI): domain Eukaryota; kingdom Viridiplantae; phylum Streptophyta; class Magnoliopsida; order Asparagales; family Orchidaceae; genus Papilionanthe; species Papilionanthe hookeriana x Papilionanthe teres. Next base: position 83,689,748 of record CM040421.1, on the reverse strand, counting down.
CAAGAGGAGTCTAAAAAAATTAAAATTGGAATTTTTCAAAAATCTTCATTTTCTACCATATTTTAATATTTTAAATAATTAAAAATAATAAAAATCATAAAAATAATAAAAATCACATAAATGTCATGTTTTGCTTCCTAATCACTTAGGAATAAACCAAATATTTTTTCTAAATCTCTAGGTTAAGATATTGAATTTTAAAGTCTTAAAACAATTTTTAATATTAAAAAATGAATTTCCCTACATTTTCACTAAATTAATTCTAATAAATCAAAGAAAAATCAGAAAATTATAAAATTTATTTCTCTAAACTCCTTGAGGTCATAGAGATTTATAAAAAATAGAAAATCCATTTTTCAACATTAATTTTATTTTATAATTAATTAACACTCCAAAATTCAAAATAATTATAATAAATAAAATATGATTCAAAAAATCACCAAAATCGGTCCAAGCGGTCCTCTGGTCATTAGGAATATCCCATAATTTTCTTAAGGATAGAAACCTTAACTTGGTAATGTTGTTGAATTTTTATTGAAAACCCATATTTTTCATAAAAGTAAATATATAAATTAAACTAAATTCAGAAAAATCACATTTTCTCCTCTAATGTCTTAATTGACATATGAGTGAAGTGACATAAAAATTTCAAGTTCATTTGAGCTCAATTTAGTGAGTTATGAAATAAATAAGCTTAAAAGGGCATAAAGGTAATTAAAAATTTTAATCCTAATTAATATTTAGGTCTAATCAGAAGTAGGGTAAAATATCTGATCTTAAATTTTCTCATAGATGATTGAAACCTAGGCAATTAGGAGGTAGAAACCCACTAATTACTTTAAAAACCTTTAAAAGTAAATTTTAATTAATTAAATAATTTAAATTTTGGAAGTTTATATCAAAATTTGGATTATTAAGGTTAGGGATATGACCTAAGAAAAGATTAATTCTTTAATTTAAAATCCCTAAATAAATTACTTCAATAAGATCTAATTCTTAATTAAACTTAAAATAATAATTCGAATTAATAAATTAAAAATTAAAAGAAAATAACCCTTAATTAAATTAATATTTAAAATACTAAGTGATCCAATAATTAAATTAAATTAAATTTAAAAATTAATTCAACATCACTTAATAACAAACTTAAAGCAATTTTGAAATATTAAATAATATTAAAACAATTCATAATTAAGCATATAAAACAAATTAAGCTAATCAAAACTAACCTAAAATATCATAATTAACCTAAATCAAACCATCAAAAATTTATGAATAATTCAAACACTTCTAAGTAAATTTAAAACACCAAAATTAATCTGAAACATTAAGATAAAGAAAAGTTTAAAGATTTAAACTAAATTTAAAACAATTTATATACTATTCCAAACTTAAAATTGTTAAAATTTCATAACTAAATTAAACCACTTTAAATCATCAATCCCAATTTTAAATCATTAAAATCTTTAATAAACTAATTTGCCCTTAGAAGCTTTTGTTATCATAACTCTTAAATGGAGCATTAAGTGAAATGTCACTTTACTCATAAGGTAATCAAACATCCTAATTTACTGAGCAAGAAATAAACTAAACTAAATTTTTGGATGACTAATTCACCTGTGCAATAAAACTCATTTGGACTCACAAATAATCCCAAAAATATTGAAAAGATGTTTAGGACTCATCTTACACACTTCCTCAATATGATGCGGTGTTTTAGAAGAAAAATTGAATTTATTTGTTCTTTGATGAAGAAAATCATCCTTAAATAAAATAAAAAAACCTAGACGTCATAGGAAATTGACTAGCTATAGGATTAGGACTTTGGTAGACAACCAGAACCTTCCCTTAGCTTTACCTAGGAGTTTGTGATAAACATTTAAATGCTCTTAACATGTGTTTTAAGTGTAGCTTGGAATGACGGGGAGACCCTCCAGGTACGCTTTTATTTTATTGCAAGTTACTTACATGTACTGAGTTTTACTTCTCTTGCATGTTAAACAAGATTGTTGCATGAAAACTGAAACCTTTAGGATAGCCACAGAACTGAAACCCAAAACTAAATTAAAAATCACAACAAGATAAAATTCACCGCCACAGCATTTCAAAGTATAAAACAACTCAAAATTTAATCACAAACAGAACAGAAAACTATAACTATAACTAAATTAAAGCGTCTTGTTGGATGATCGGGAATACCTCGGATGATGTAACCTACGTGTTGCTAACAGGATTTCCCATGGTCTAAATAAAAGTTTGGAACTCATTCAGTTGAGTTTAGCAAATTTATCTAGACTAAGTGAATCCGATAAAAATAATGGTGCCAGAATGATGGAACCGTGGATCTTAACCGGTGTTGTTATAATCAACTTTAAGATTCCCCTAATAAAACACTAAAGACAGTTGGACTTTAAAACTTTTATAAACCAAAACACTTCTCTCATATATTGATTTTCACTTTCTAAAACTAAACCTCTACAACAACAAGGAGCTTGGAGCACAGTGGGTAGCACGACCATCTTTGTCAGCAAAACTTGCGACTACGTCAGCTAAACCTTTCTTAGAATTAAATAACCAAGCCAAAGGATTTCGAGGTAGTTCGCCAAGTGCAGCATAAATCCTCAACTCTTCGTTAGGCATTTGTATAATCATATTATGCAAATTGAGCCCTAACTGGTTTAGGACTCCGAGGTATTTGTTTGGTACGACACAAACCCTCACATCTTCTAGGCTATTTGTATGATCATGTCGTATGAATATAAGTCATAATTAATTAAAATTGGCAGGATTATAACATTAAATAAACTCCCAAATTGAAGCCAAACAATAGGATAGTTTGGAAAGTTGCCAAGATTCTTCTTGAATCCTCAGCTTCTCTTATCTCTCTTCCATTGGACACTTAAAATAAATTGTTCCAAATTTGAACTAATCCCTTTTGAAATTTCCAAAATTCAATCCTTTGAAAACCTTAAACTTTGAAATTCTTGAGAGCAAAACCACTGATTGTTATCGAGAGTTTTCTTAAGTGATTCCCATCATTTAAGATGTAATTAACTATAGGGGCTTGCCCTTATAGGGAACTTTAGGAACCCAGGTAATATAAACCCTGCTTAATTCCTTTATATTAAGCAGGTGAACTTGTCGGCCTATAAAATTAGTTCACAGACCAAACGGATGTCACAAATCTTCTAGTTTATTTAATCGAGCCTCATCATCAAGCAGTGTGTCTATTCTTCGGTATAGATACACGGTTTGTGGTGTGGTGCTCGTTTATATAAACTATTTGGGATGAGAGATCGGTTTAATTTCGTATCTTAAAATTTTCAAACTTAAAATTATTTTTAAAATCAAATGATACTTTCCAAATTATATATATATTTAAATTAAAACCTAAAAAAATATGCCGACAACTTCTGGTGACTCTGCTGGGGAATGGTTCCTCTCTCCATTTTGATCAGATGGTTTTGCTTTCATAAATCGGTACTGTATCCATCTCCTTAGTGGAGCAAACTACCATTCTTTACGTTGGAATACCACGTACATTTTTATCTTGAACATCTATAGCCAACTTCTCTCGGATTTAGGAGCCCCTGTTTAGATAACCCTAAATAGAGAGGTTCCAAAATCCTTTTACCTCTTTTCTGATGTGGGGTGGACCCCCAATAGGTGTTAGCTTAGGAGTGGTCCTTCGGGTTGAGAAGTCTTACCAGACTTTCTCTTCCTTTCCAATTCTGAATCGGGTCCTTTACCTTTTCTATACCTTTACTCATTTTGTTCCTAACAAACAAAACCTCTAATAAACAACCTTTTAATAAACGAATTCTCTTAGAAATCACAAATACACTAAGATAAACGAGAATGTGTTCGGACTCTTTCTTTTTCGTTCTAAGTTTTGTGACGAAAGGAAGCATAATTCGGGACTGACGTTCAAAATCTACACTGCAGAAAATGACTGCACCAAAGTTAATTTTCTCCTTCACCAATAGAATGGACTTCGCCGTCTATAAGGATGAACTGCCCGACAATGGAATCATCTGTTTTGGACAAGGATTCGACAATACAGATATTAAGTTCACTGATGTCACCCTCTTCACACTAATGAACAAAGTACCAGAAACTGAGGAGCCCGTAATTGAGTTCAACCTGAAGTCGACTCAAGAATTCCCTCCCCTGCAAAAGGTTCCAACTTGAAAGAAGTACTGCTATTCGTAGGAGGACTGTTGTCTCTACCCCCACCGGTCTAGTCATCTCTACACCTACCCCGGCTTCCGCCAAACTGAAGGGGAAGGAAATCCAAGTCTGTGATGAGCCTGTCACCGTGGAGAGTACAGATTTTGCTACAATACCATCTGTTTTCGAGATTGGGTCTAGTTCAAGAGTTGCACCCCTAACTCGGACTCAAAGGATAAGTAGAAGCAGAATGATAGCCGGGATTGAGAAAGCCAAGGCCGCTGAAGTTGCTTTCCTGGAAGAAATCTCTGAACTGCCTGAGTATACACCTCTGTTGGAAGGAAGTAGGTTTCACCCTCTCTCTGCTCCATTGGATGACGAAGACGTCCCAAGGATTGCCGCTACATTACCCTGACCTGCATACTATAGTAACTATAAAAGAAAAAGGGTTAAGACTATGCCATTTGCTCGGCTACAAGCTGCGATAGAAAAATTAGCAAAGAAATAAAGATGCCCCATGTCAGAAATCCTAAGAAGAATGGGACGAGTGCCAGCTAGATCCCGCCTCAGACCGTGAGTAGAGCCTGTCACTGCTGTAGAGAAACCAAGGAATAAAATGAAAGCTAGTTCACCTGTTGTTGTATCGGGCCATCATATTAGAGAGGACACCACCTACCAGCGTATAGCCGACAGACCGTCCGGTCTTAGGCCTTCTGCTGCAAGAAGGATGGTGTGGCGACCTATTATTACCGAGTGAAGACCAACACAACGTCCTGCGAAGAAAAGCCTCGTCAAAGAGCCTGAATCAGAAGAAAGTGCTACTGCAATAAAAGAAACTTTCGAAAAAGAAGATCAACAGCCATCACACGACAACCGTGAGACTGTCTGGAAGAGACCCCTCAAGGATGCTATAGGAAAGCTAAGAACGGATATCCGACGGTTGGCGAAAGAAAGAAGAGAAAAGTTGAAAAATGAAGTTGATTCATCAGAGTTCATGAATGAGGAGTATGCCGAGATCAATATGGTTGAGACACGAGCATCATCAGATTCACAAGGTGCTCCAGTAGCTGCAGAAATAGATGAACCGGAAGTGATGAGAGCACAGCTTTGGGAAAGAGATGATACAATTTCCCAGATGGCAAAGAGGATGGAAGAGATGGCTGCCTCTTTAGCCACTCTCCGCAGTCGTGTACAACCTAGAAAGAAACACCCCCAGAGATCATCCATATTGCAGATGGAGGAAAAGAGATCACATCCGTCAACGGAGATGAGCCACCAAAGAGGGATTCTACATAGAATATGATTCCCTAAAAGAGCATTAAAAACATGGTAGAACAGCAGGTGCGAGAAGCCCTAGCACAATCTAAGAGCGGAACATCTATTCATACGGTTAGACCTTACCCCAAAGAATTTGATGCGGTCCAATACCCGAAAGGCTTCGTACCACCTCTGTTTAAGACTTTTAATGGAACGAGAAACCCCCAGCAGCATGTCACACATTTTCGTACTAGTTGCTGCAATGCCGGTGGGAGTGACGCTTTACTCTTCCGTCAGTTCTTCAGCAGTTTGTCAGGGATCGCCTTTGATTGGTATGCAGAGCTGCCAAATGGCTCAGTCAAGACCTTTGCAGAGTTAGAAAACCTCTTCATTAAGCGGTTTGTCGGGGCTTGGCACGACATCACCATCAGTGATCTAGTAGTGGAGCACCAGAAACCGAACGAGACTTTAGTGGATTACATACTTCAATGAAAGAACTTAAGCATGAAGTGTGAACCACAGCTTCAAGAACAGTATGCAGTCGGTATCCTGCTTAAGAGCATCCATGGCCCGGTAGCACTTCTCCTTAATGGATTTACAATCAAGACTTTCGAGAAGTTGCTTAGCAATGCCGGGAGCTTACAAGAGGAAGCGAAGCAGTTAAGTTTCATGAAAAAGACCGATAAACAGACTCCCGTAAAAGCATTTGAAAAGAAATCCAGAATCGTTGTGACAGTAGATAAGGGCAAGCGACTGGTTCGGATACTGAACAGAGCGGCCACGACCTAGTTATCGACCACCGCAATGGACATACCAACAACCGCAACGGATCTATCGGCAACCTCGGGAGGGTTATCAACGGCCTCGACCGAGCTATCGATCGCCTCGACGATTATGAACAACCGCCTCGTCCACGACGATACTGCGAAAAATTTTTCGAATAAGGAATATCCATTCAAGATCGAAGCGATAGTAAAGATGTTCTCGAGCTTGATGAAAATACCGGATTTTCAACTACTGCGAGCCCAAGAGGCCAGAAGAAGTCAACAAGAAAGATCATCCGAACTATTGCCCTTACCACCGAATGCTCGGACACAAGATAGAGGATTGCATCACATTCAAGAGTTGGCTTGATGACAATCTCCAGAAAGGGAACATAACGATCCAGAAGGAATACATGAAGGAACCCCAAAAGGGAGGTTCCGTCAATGTTATCTCGATGGATCCTATTGCTCTGATAAACCCATATACGACTGATGATGGATGGAATACCGTCTGGACAAAGTCTTCAAGAAAATTTTGAATCACATCCAGACTGCTTCGGTATGCACTTGAACTCAGAGTTTGAAACTTGCCGAGCCGGCACTATCTCTTGTGATCGAAGAACCGCCTCAGAAGGAGGAGAAGATCGTGAGAGAGAAGAAAACTGAGGCTCCGAAGGGTTGACTAGGGGCTGCTTATCCTAGGATGGTTGTTTCCGATTTGGGTGAGAAATCCCTCGTACTTCTGACTCTGTATGATTATTTGCTCGCCCCGGCGGGATCTTATAATGATAAGAGTTATGGCGTTGGCTACGTTTTGACTGTTTCTAACGATTACGTAACTAGGGACAGCTGACTTAATCTGGATCTCGATTCCAATACAAATAATGATTCTCAAATCATACACGACCTCGATGACCACGACGAAGAAGATGTTCACAAAGGAAGCTACAAAAGCTCAACAAGCAATGAGTTCATTTGTGAATTTCGAGGAGCTCCAATCGCGATAGAATTAGAGTTATCGGATTCTGAAGCAACTCCCGAAGAGCCAGTCATTCCAATTCAAGGGGAAACATCGGTAGATTCAGCACCAGATGTAGAACAAGTAACTGAAGTCAACCTAAGAAGCGGAAAAGTTCTACCTCAAAGAATGGGGCCAAAAGATAATGGAAAGCAGGTGGTTGCTCAGGAGGAGCCAACCCCAACAGAGAAATTGCCCATTCGGGAAGAAACCGAGGAACATGGTAATAAAGTGGACTATAACGTGCTAGCCCATCTTAGGAAGCTACCAGCCAAACTAAGCATATACGACGCTCTGATCCTGTCAAAGGAGATGAGGGAAGCTCTGATCAAGGCTCTACTTAATCCAGAGATTTGTTTAGCTCAAATGGCCGGTAACTCCCTCGACGAGGTTTGCTCGTTAAAAGTACAGCGAGGTGTTACCTTCACAGACAATGATCTACTACTTGGAACAGTAGATCACAACCGACCGTTGTACATTTCAGTCACTATTGGAAAGTTTACGCTCTCCAGAGTGTTGGTTGATCCGGGAGCATCAATCAACATAATGAATCTTCAGACGCTAGAATATTTGAAAATTGATGCTCGTGAGCTTGAACCAGACAAGATGTTATTGAGAGGCTTAAATTAGAAAGGAGAAAGAGCTCTTGGATCGATAACACTACTGATGAAGACCGGTGATTTAGCAAAGACAACCGTAAAATTCCATATAATTGATTATGAGACATCGTTCAACGCTCTACTGGGTCGGCCATGGATCCATGAAAACCGGATGGTACCGTCGTCTCTGCACCAGTGCATAAAGTATTACGAAGGAGGAGAACAGTGTATTAAAGGTGACTTGCAACCATTCTTCGTACACGAGATTGGAATTCATGAAGATGCAGACTATTACGCGCCTCCGAAGAAAACAATCTTCCCCAGAAATGTCATACCAAATGAAGCAAAAGAAGTGCAAGATGATGAAGAGCCTGAAATACTAGTCCAACAGTTACACACCACTCCCTTACGGCGAGATGGTGAAGGTTTTCCAGAACTCGCACTCGAGGTCGGGGCCGGGGACGAGATCATGGAAGAGACGTTGGAACAGTTGGACAGAAGAAACCGGTCATCGACATTGATTGGGAGAACAGTTCTAAAGAAGAAGAATTCAAGAGAGAAGCATCAACAGTAAATCAAAAGAAACCCCAGTTCAAGATCTCTCTCGAAGATGAAAGGAATGAAGAATACAAATCAATGTACGAGAAGATTAACCATTATGTACATACTATGACCCTGACCCCGATCCACCCTAATAAGATCGAGGGTATGCTGGTCAAGGAAGTACGTGGTGGTACTAAACAGATCAAATTTTACCGTGGTGCTTCTTCTTCCAATACTGAAAAAGATGTACGATTTGAAGATGTTACTTCTTCTGAATTAATGGAACTTCCTTTTGAGTGGTACTCTCCCTGTGTTCAAAATTTAATTCAACGTGGTGTCTTACCTTGACGATGGACAAAAGGTCAATCACAACATTTTGAAAATTTATGGAATAATGCCAGCCGGCCTCCCAATTCAAAACATGGTCTCAGATTCGACACGGTAGGATCAGTTGACGATACAGGATTTTTCTTGGTTGTCACTTGCGAGCCTAATGAAGACCGCTGGAAGCTTCGGAAGATCTCGAAGATCTACCAATCGGAGATGCTCCGTCAGAATTCGAAGAAGAACTTAAATCTACAATAGACGAGTTAATGGAAGTTAACTTAGGTACTAGCGAAGAGCCTAGGCCGACCTTTGTTAGCTCCTTACTCAGTAAAGAAGACTCTGAAAACATAATCAAGCTATTAATGGAGTTCAAGGACTGTTTTGCTTGGAGTTATGATGAAATACTGGGATTAGTTCTAGAGGTTGCAGTTCACAAGTTAGGAGTAGATCCCACTGCCATTCCAGTCAGACAAGCTTCGAGAAGAATGCGTCTAGAGATTGAACAACAAGTAATAGCTGAAGTTAAGAAGCTAATAGACGCTAAATTTGTCCATGAAGAGTAATACCCGACTTGGTTAGCTAATGTGGTACCAGTCATAAATAAGAATGGTCAGATCAGAATCTGCATGGATTTCAGAGATTTGAACAAAGCATGTCCAAAGGATGAATTCCCGCTACCAATTCCAGAATTGATGATTGACATCGCTTCAACACATGAAATCTTTTCTTTCATGGATGGATCCTCAGGATACAACCAGATAAAGATGGCACCAGAAGATGAAAAGCTCACAACCTTCAGAACGCCAATTGGAGTGTACTGCTACACAATGACGTCATTTGGATTGAAGAATGCAGGAGCAACCTACCAAAGAGCAATGACGAGGATTTTTTATGATCGCATTCACAACCAAGTCGAGTGTTACGTGGATGATGTGGTCATCATAAGCAAATTAAAGGAAGATCACTTGCATGATTTGAGAATTATTTTCGAGCGATTAAGACAATTTAACCTTAAGATAAATCCACTGAAATGCACCTTCGGCGTCACCTCTGGGAAATTCGTAGGATTTGTCGTCCGACATCGTGGAATTGAAATCGATCTGGAGAAGACTAAAGCTATCTTATAAATGCCACCTCCTAAAACCTTGAAACAACTACAATCCTTTCAAGGGAAGTTGGCGTATCTTCGACGCTTTATCTCGAATTTATCGGGAAGGTGTCGGCCTTTTCTCGCTTTGGTTAAGAAGGATGCCAAGTTTACTTGGGACTCCAAATGTCAACATGCCTTCGATGACATCAAACGATATTTAATGACACCTCCTGTCTTAGCAGCCCCAGTCTCGGGTAGACCGTTGATACATTATACCACAGCTCTATACGACTCTCTCGGAGCCCTGCTAGCCCAAGTCAATGATGAGGGAAAAGAAAATGCTCTCCACTACCTAAGCCATAGTCTAATTCTGACGGAAGTAAAGTATCCTCCTATTGAGAAGCACTGTTTGGCCCTGATCTTCGCCGCACAGAAGCTCAGGCACTACATGCTTTCTCATAAGGTCAACCTTATTTCAAAGTTCAATCCGTTGCTATACTTGATGACCCGACCGACGCTTTCTGGCAGACTTGCTAGGTGGTCAATGATACTATTGCAATTCGATATAACTTTCGTTCCTCTTCGTGCCATAAAGGGACAAGTCCTGGCAGACTTCCTTGCAGCACACCCTTTACCGGCAGAATCACCTCCCAACGACGACTTGCTAGACGAGCAGATAATGAGCCAAGAAGACCCCGATGATCAGTGTTGGGAACTGTACTTCGACGGAGCATCTTTAGCACAGAAGGATAAAGAATCGCAAACGATAGTGCCCGGTAAAGCAGGAATCAGACTAATCCTTATAACACTAGAGCGGAGAATGTTAAGGTACTCCTACCACTTAACAGAACCGTGTACAAACAACGAGGCAGAATACGAAGCCCCTATAACTGGATTGGAATTAACAATTCAGATGGGGATAACAGATATCAACATCTATGGGGATTCTCAATTGATAATTCAACAGGTCGCAGGACAATACAGAATTCTAAAGCCAAGACTCGAGCAGCACTTTCAGCATGCCATGAAATTGTTGGAGCAGATTCCGAATGTAACGATCTACAAGATTCCCAGGAGAGAAAATGCTCTCGCAGATGCGTTAGCCCGACTTGTAAAAGAATTTGCCTGCCTACAAGATGAATCAGTTGAAATGTCAGTTCAAGGACAACGGGTTCTATCACAGCTCGACATGGATGCAATACACGGGTCAGAAAAAGAAGAAGAAACAATTGCAGTAGTAACAGAAAATACAGAAGATTGATGGTAGCCACTAATAGACTACTTGCAAAGAGGAAACCTACCACACGATAAGTCGATAGCCCATCAAATCAAGAAAAGAACTCTGTCTTACGCATTAATAAACAACACGTTATACAGAAGGTCTTTTGATCAGATGTGGCTAAGATGCCTGAGTGGGTCCGAGGCTCGTGAAATTGTCAAAGAAGTACACTCAGGACTTTGTGGCGTTCATCAGTCGGGTCCGAAAATGAAGATGAAAATTAAAAGACTAAGGTACTACTGGCCCTCGATGATGACCGACTGCATGAAGGTTGCCAAAAGTTGTCACCAGTGCGAAGTGCATGGAGTGGTTCTACATCAACATCCAAATGTGCTACATCCGACAATCGTATCGTGGCCATTTGAGTGTTGGGGCACATATATCGTGGGTCCGATAGATCCGCCTTCTTCAAGAGGACATCTCTTCATTCTTGCAGCTACAGATTATTTTTCCAAATGGGCAGAAGCAGTACCGCTCAGAGAAGTAAAGGCACATCATGTGTTGCAGTTCTTCAAGAATCAAGTTGTCTACCGTTTCGGAGTACCGCGCAGAATAATTTCAGATAATGGGTCCACGTTCAAGAGTATGAAGATCAATAATTTTGTCAGAAGACACGGGATTGATTGGCGCTATTAAACAATCTATTAGCCAAGAGCAAACGGCTTGGCCGAGGCTTTTAATAAAACTCTTGTCCAAATCCTAAGGAAAACCTTGGACGATAATAAAAGAAAATGGCACGAGAAGTTGTTAGAAGCCTTATGGGCCTACAGGACGACTTTCAGAACTCCTACTCAGTCTACGCCTTACGCTTTAGTGTACGGGTCCGAGGCCGTCTTACCCTTGGAGGTACAGCTTACCTCACTCAGAATTGCAGTTACGAACAAGATCACTACAGAAGAAAATGCCAGACTACGACTAGAAGAATTGGAAAGCCTAGAAGGGAAACGACTTTCAGCACAGCAGAATTTGGAACTGTATCTAGCCAAGATGATCCAGGCCTACGATAAACTAGTCCATCCAAGGACATTTAAAGTCGGTGACTTGGTTCTAGTTCTCATAAGACATATTCTTGCACACCGCAAAATAGGAGGTAAATTTGAACCAACATGGGAAGGGCCATTAGTGGTCGAGATAGTCTACTTAGGAGGTTCCTACCAACTGGTGAATTGTCGTGGAGAACGACCTATGCTTCCAATTAATGGATGATATTTGAAGAAGTATTACGCAACCTGATGTTTAAAAGGATGAACCTTAAAAATGAGGTCTCATTCTTAGAAGCACGGGTAGAGTAATCATTTGTGACTGGGTCCAAACCCAAAACATAAAAAAAAATGGATGATAAAAAAGAAAATCATTAACAAAAAAATGTGTTAAAGAGAAAACATGTGAAATCATAATAATGAAATTTTGATTCCTTCCTTTTAAATCAATTCATTCCTGATCTTTCCCTCATCTCTTCCTACTTTCTTTAAAAATTAAAAGAGATAAATAAGAATTTTTCATTAATTAATGTTTTTCTTATTTTTCTTGTACTTAGTACAGCCCCTGATCCTTTTCTTATTTTTTCACAGGGAAATGTCGAACGGGCGGTTGGTTCTGAACTTTAGAAATGGCGTGAGTCTAGCACTTGATGAAAAGAGGGTGAAGGATGGAGTCGTGATCGAGATTGACTCTGACTTCACACCAGCCGGGCTACAATATGAAGAAAATGATTAGACCCCGATTGATCGGGAAGAGTTCCACAGTCAGACAATGATGAAATTGGGTGGCCCAAGTCAGCAGTCCTCTAATAAGAAGAAAAAAGCAAACGCCGCTCATGCAATAGGAGAAGATAAGAAAGTTAAGTCCTTTGTTGCTACAGCAGAGGGCAGGCTTGTCAGCGCCTTGCCCGCAGAAGTCCAAGGGGTAAGGAGAGCTACTCTCACTACCACCCAGCGGAGGAATAAGACTCGCCGCATTCGTAAGATGTTAACCAAGTTAGTAGCAGATCAACATGAAGAGACAATTGCTACCGTCAATACAAATACTTCGAAGAAATTGGTTCGTCAGGAACCAGAAAGGAGGAAATCAACTCCAAGGAAAGCAAAACATATAAAGGAAACTCCAAGAAGAGCAGAAATAGAATCAGTGCCTCGACGCCAAGCAGATGCACCAGTCCTGAAGAGTCTTATTGTGAAAGCAACCCCAGAGGATGTCCCGACAGAGACTATCCCCGAGGAGCCAAGACATGTAGGAGAGGGTGTCGGGTTGAACCATACATTCCCTAGTACGTTACTAGACCTTGCCAATTGCAGATAATTCCGGAATATGAGTTTGAAAAGAATGCAAAATGTTGAAAAGAAAACTTTTGAATACTTCGAAAGAATTCGAGGCAAGAGGGTCAACATCTTGGAAGTTCTCGAGCTGCATACAAATGTGTTTTCGGACTACAAACAACAGCAAATTGTAGACTGCGCACTTGAGCTTCAGAAAATGGGCCGAGTCGGTCGCCTAAGGGAAAAGACCTATTCAGAACCTCGAAGATGGATGCCAGGAAATGGAAGAATTACAATCCAATGCGGATGTTGCTACAACTTCGCGGTAGACAGAAAAGGGAATCCACCAGGAATACTACGTCGCAGTGAGGTGGATCCGATGCTGAATATTATCAAAAGAATGGTAAAAAGGATGATAACATGGAGGGTATTGCCTGCAGATTGCATACTCAACAGCTGCATCATTAACATCTACAAGGAGGGCGAATGCATACCTCCACACATAGACCATCATGACTTCGTCAGACCTTTCTGCACAGTGTCTTTTGACAACTAATGTAACATCATGTTCTGATCTGACCTCCAGATTGCAAGCCCCGGTGAGTTTCGAGGGCCGGTGGAGATACCACTACAGGTAGGTTCCGTCCTGGTGTTGAAAGGAAACGGAGCGGACATCGCAAAACATTGCATTCCAGGAGTGCCTGTGGAACGAATCTCCGTCACTTTCAAAAGGATGGATGACAGAAAAATGCCTTTCCACTTTCAGCCAGATCCAGAGTTAGAGAGTCTTCGGCCCTACGAGTTGTGATTTACATGGGAAATATCACACCTCCAATGCACATCCATACGACATTCCTGCCAAGGATGACTTGGAAGGTGATGTTATTGTCCATGTATCTCACTATTCAGACATGGATTTTGAAAGCTGCTTTTGAAAGAAACTTGAAGAATCTTACACAATCTGTGTTAGATTTATATGGATTGTATGAGATATTGAATTCTCAAGGAAAATATCATCATGTTTTGGAGCAAGATGTATGATGTGTTTTCGACGAGATTGGAATGAAAACGACCATGTCATATTTTACCTTCTCGTCTTTTTGTGCAAATTGACTGGGAAACGCCATTAAGTTAAATGAACTTCGAACAAAGAATAAAGGGAAAACAAAATTAAATGAGAACTCTTTTAAAAATCTGAATGACAAAACGAACCCCAAATAAATATGAACCCTAAATTGAAAATCAAGCTAAAATCAAATCACAACAAGCGACTAAGACATATTCCTGAATCTGAAATCCCCAGACTTCGACTATTCTCAAATCTCTTTTTGACACTCCATATTTCCTTCTCTCTTTTAAGAAGGTCGACTGAATCTAATGACACAGAACCACGAAAATTTTCGATTTGGTTATGATGGCATGGATTCATATCCTTCGCCAAATAATCAGACTTTGATCAATCCTCGTGGGACGTGAAACACTTTCACGTCTCATTTCAAATCTTTCGCTAAACTCAAATCTCCACGGCAAATTTCTACCCTTTAAACCTTCGAGACTGGAACCAAATTCCAGTTCTCTTTAAACCTTCGAGAATGGAACCAGATTCCAGTTCTCCTTAAACCTGCGAGACTGGTACCAAATTCCAGTTCTCTCCTTTCGAGGTCAGTACCAAATTCTGACTCTCTTCCCGAGATTGATACCAAATTTCAACTCCCTCCTTCCGAGGCTAGTACTAAATTCCAGATCTTATTTCGAGATCAGTAACTAAATTCTAATTCTCATCCTTTTTAATCGATACATAAACTCCGATTCTCACTCCGAGGCTGGTACCTAAATTCCAATTCTCTTCGCAATCCCGAGGTTGGAACCTAGGTTCCAATTCTCATTTCAAATCCAGATTTTCTTGAATTGATTTTAAATTAAACCTCAACCGAAATTGAAACTCAGAACAAATCGAAATCTAAACTCACACATTAAAAAAAACTCGGAATAGAAAATGAAATGAAATCTAAATCAAATTTTCCCAGATCTTATGATCTGAAATTCACCTCCTTCTCTTTTCCCCAGCGAGAGTTCAAGGATCTCTAGTCTTGGAGATATACTCGATACTCCCCAGCGGAAATTTGTTTTTACTCTGTTCTAAGTGTGTCACTTAGATGTCTATTTTGGTTTTGTTGATCTCTTCGATCAACGCCAATACGTGCGGTGTGCTTGGTTAGCACACCACACCTATTGGGGGTCCATTTGTTGACCTCATTTTTGATGAGGTCTTCTCTCTTCTCTCTCTACCTAGTACTTAGGATCTAGCCTTAGGATTTCCCTTTGACTATCCTAGAGGATTAGAAATGGCACCCACCATTTAGAAATTCAAACACCTCTTAACCCCTTAAAACCCCACATGCATGATTGTAAACCCCTAAGCCACTTGGAGGGTTAAGATCAAATGTGGATGTTTAAAGGATGAGTTCCCTATAGGACTCTTTGGCCTTAGGACTACCCTGGGCGGCCTGGTCCGGTTAGGGATGACATGCACTCATTACACTTTCACACACATTCCAAATCCTAAAACCATTCATACCTAGCTTGACTTCCTGACTCATGTAGGTAATCCATATGGATGGTCCTCACCCCTAGGCCCTTGGCTAAGAGGGTTAGGAACAACATAGTAAATGCCTCAAATGAGTCCTCTCATGGCTCTTATGAGCTTGATATGGCTTCATGGCTCAACCAAAATGATCCCATTTCACTTACATTTGATCAATCTTCATTTTTCCAAAATTTCAATTTTTGACCCCCGGGGCCCTACACCCACCAAACCTACCAAATGTCCTTGAAGCTACCCAAAATTTACAAAAATTACCTAAATTACCCAAAATTCCTCAAAACCAATCCTAAACATTTCCCACCATTCAAATTGATCATCCATAGCCAAATATACCAAAATTTCCAAAAATACCCCCCAATACCCTCCAAATACCCAAAATGCCCTTTTTAACCAAAAAAATCCATAAATACCAAAAACTCCCAGAAAATTTCAGAAATTCCCAAATATTTCCAATTTCATTTTGTTCAACTGTACCATAGGCCAATTTTGTCAATTTAACCCACTTTTACCAAAACCCACAATTTGACATATTTTTAACCCAAGTGAACCTAATGTCTAACCAAATCAACCCAATTAACCTCAATGTTGATCCAATCCAATTCTAAACTTCAATTCAATATTCCAATGTCTATTTAGACCAAATCTAAGCCCAATTTGATTAACATTTGGATCCAATTCCAATTTGAAGCTTAAAGCCCAATTTTGGCCCATGACCTAAACTTAGCCCAAACCAACCCAATTCAACTCACATTAGCCTCAAATCTCTTCCTAAACTATCCTAACATCCCCACAAACAAAACACTAACAAGATTTGCCCCAAATTTGAACCTAAACACCACCCAAACCTAACCCAAACCAAAATCCCCAATTTTGGCCTAAACCCACCATGAACCCAAATGGGCCCAAATCCCAAAATCAAAGCCCAAACAAAGTTGAAAACTCTTTGTAACACTCCCATAAACATTTATCAACATTAATTTTACATCAAATCTAACATTAACCCAGACTTAGCCCAAGTTAGCCCAATTTGACCCACTTTGCCCCCTTTACTAAAAAGTCCCAAATACCCAATTCAACTCCAAATCACCTCAAATTTGTTTCAAATCACTCATGACACATCCTTAAACTAAACCCAACATTTATTTGGCATGGTCCTTCACAAAATTTTTCATCCAAAAGTCCATTTTGAAACATAAAGGCCAACTTCCTTAGACCATTTTAAAAGCCCATCCAAAATGATTTCGAAAGGCCCAAAGTCAATCCCAAGCCTACAAGACGCTTTCACCTCATCATCCCTTTGATTTAAATCACTCCCTAAGTTTTAAATTCATCATTTAACTTTTCTAAACTAAGTCACATGCCAATTTCCCCTAAATTCATCAAAAATGCCAAAACCCTTTTTCATGAAACAAGACAACCTTTTCCAAGCCAAATGTAAGCCAAATGTGAGCCATTTATAAGCCATATGAAGCCATGAGAGTTCTGACACCTCACCTAGTCATTTATGGCAAGAAGAGGGGAGCCTTTCCTAAGCCTTCATTAAGCCCTTTTAACCCCATTTATGCTACACTCTAAACCAAGTTTAGCCACATCACCTTGGATGGGGACTTCACCACCCCTTCCTAGCCGACCCAAATGATTCTCCCTCAACCCAAAGTCAAGCCTTGGGGAGGTGCACCTAGCCTAAACCATGCCTTGGACCAAATCAAGCCAGAATGACCCTTTCCCCTTACCACTTAAATCAAACCTCTTTACACTCGGCATTGGCCAATTGAACCCCCAAACTTCAAGTCCTGACCCTCCTGGTCAGGATGGTGACCTAACCTTGGCTGGCCAGCCACCAGGTCGCCGGAAAACACCAAGGCCGGGAGGTCTAAATGGATTCAAAAATTCAATTTGAACTAGTTGAGCTGTCCCATGCCCAATGGCCACTACAGCTGTTCTTCTCTTCACCAGAGTAGTTGATCCAAGCCATCAACCCCCCTGGGAGGCCCTGGCCATGGCTATTTAAACTAGCCACCCCCTCTCGGCCAAAAGGTTGGCTGAAATCAACCTTCATAGAATCCCTCCAAACTTCTCACAGAGCTTCCCCTAGCCAAGAGCAATCCATACCCACTGTTCTCCTTCCCTAAATCCCATTGATTGAGCTCAATTTTGGAGCTCAATTCTCAGCCAGAACAAGACGTCTCTCAAACCTCCACCAAAATCAAATTAAACTCACCCACACCTGCACAGGACAAAGGGAAGGAGTTCCCCAGTGGAAGCCCCCTCACCAAACCAGCCATTCTCTCTATCGGCCAAGCTTTGAAATCGGGCTTGGTGGAAGTTTTACCTAGACAATTCGATAAGGCCAGAGGCTTCATCCCCAGGCTCCTCCAACTCCAATGAATGCACCGAGCACATTCAGTTAAGGCCTCACCTCCTGAACCAAGGTATGGACACTCCTCTTCCCCGTGAGCTTCGAGCAATTCCCCATTTCATTTGAGTTGATTTCAATGCATGTAAACCGTATGGATGTGTTCGTCTCTTCAATAAGAATCCATAGAGTATAAGAACACAAAAATCCGTTGAGAAATGAGAGAGATCTTAGGGTTCTAATGTGGACGGTCACAGGTGCACACCAGACATAGGGTGCTGTTCAATCGCACGTGTATCGAGTGGACTGTCCAGATTGCGTCGGATCAAAGGATGGAGCGAGACCGCGAGCCGCGTGTCATCCGAGTCAGATGGAGGCGTCGAATAGGAGCGCGCCGCGTGGGCTTTTGAATCTGCAATTTGATTATGGGATACTACGCAATATAAGACTTTCTGATTAACTCAAATGAAATGGGATACTACCTACACAAGTATACTTATCGTTTATCAAGTAATATAAGACTTTCTGATTAAGCCCCGAGATATCGAACACAGGGAAAAGTTGAAAATCTTTAAAGGAATATAGAAAATTATCTTTTTTACTTTCTTTAATTGTCTTTGAAATATTATGTCTTGATTTTGAAAAGTTTTAGAAAGTTGATTTGTCTTTTGAAATTTTCTTAATAAAATGCTAAGCAATGAAAGTAAAGGTTTCAATAACTAATAACACTGGATGTAAAAATACTATTAACTAAAATTTCTTTTTCTTTCCTTTCATGAAGTAGTAATAATTCTTAAAGTATTGTTGTGGAAGTATTTAAATTTTTTTGTGACAGATAGATGAAAATGTGTTCTTTACCCTTACTTGGTTCTATAAAGAACATAGGTTAATTTGAAATTTATATTATTTTGAACATGGTTAAGGCAGGAAGATACCGACTCTCTCACTCTGAGAGTTCTCTCGATTCCCACAACTCTGGGGCTAACTTCTCATAACAAAACTCAAAACTTCAAACCAAATTAAGTGGTTTTAGCCTGTCACTCTAAAATTCTCTAATTTTACTCCCTTCTATAAAAATATCTTCTAATATTACATTCACTTATATTCATTATATTCTAGTCTTGATAAATGATATGCAATTTGATTATCAATTCCCTTTTTGTTAATGATTTCAAAATCAAATTCTTGCATTAGTAATATCCATCTAATTAATCTTGGTTTGTAATCTTTCTTTTGCATTAGATATTTAATAGCAGAATGATCAGTATGCACAATACATTTATTTCCAATTAGATAAGGCCTAAATTTATCAAAAGCATAAACAATTGCTAATAGCTCTTTTTCAGTAACTGTATAATTCATTTTAGCATTATTAAGAGTTTTACTAGCATAGTATATAACTTTAAAAATTTTATCATATCTTTGCCTAAGTACTGCTCCTATAGCATAATCACTAGCATCAGACATAAGTTCAAATGGTTTCTCCCAATCAGGTGAAACTATTATAGGTGTTGTGATTAATTTATCTTTTAATAATTCAAAAGCATTTAGGCATTCTGTTTTGAATTCAAATTTCTTGTCCTTTTCTAAAAGTTGGCATAGAGGTTTAGTAATTTTTGAAAAATCTTTTATGTAGCGTCTGTAGAATCCAGCATGTCCAAGAAAACTTCTTACCCCTTTTACTGTAGTTGGAGGTGGTAATTTAGCTATAACTTGAATTTTTGTAGGGTCTACTTCCATGCCATTTTCCAAAATTTTATGCCCTAATACAATTCCTCCTGCAACCATAAATTGACATTTCTCCCAATTTAGAACTAAGTTAGTTTTCTCGCATACTTCTAATACTTTTTCAATATGATTCAAGCATGCGTCAAATGACGTTCCAAATACAGAGAAATCATCCATAAATACTTCTATTCCATCATCAACTAATTTACTAAATATAGACATCATACATCTCTGGAATGTTGCAGGTTTATTACATAATCCAAAAGGCATTCTTCGAAAAGCAAATGTTTCATAAGGACTAGTAAATGTAGTTTTCTCTTGATCCTCAAGAGCAATATGTATCTGATGATAACCGGTATATCCATCCAAAAAATAAAAATATTTATGTCCGGCTAATCTATCCAACATTTGGTCTAAAAATGGTAATGGGAAGTGATCTTTCCTAGTGGCTGCATTTAATTTTCTATAGTCAATACATATACGCCATCTAGTAACTTGTCTTATAGGTATTAAATCATTATTTTCATTAGCTTTAATATTCATTCCTTTCTTAGGAACACCGTGAATTGGGCTTACCCATGCATTGTCCGAAATAGGATATATAATGACATTATCTAATCATTTTAATATTTCTTTCTTGACTACTTCTTTCATTATTGGGTTTAATCTCCTTCGAGGATCTACTCTTGGATTATGTTCATTATCTAAAATAATTCTGTGCACATAGATTGAAGGACTAATTCCTTTAATATCTGCCAAAGTCTAACCAAAAGTTATCTAACAGTTTTTGTTCTTGTGATTCATTCAATTCAGCTGATATAATAACTGGTAGGGTTGAATTGTTACCTAAGTAAGCATATTTTAAATGATTAGGTAAAATTTTAATTCGAGTTCAGGAGGTCAATAATTGACGGAACTATATTCTTTTCAGCGTTTTCAGTATTATCGGACATTTCAAATTTTTCCTGTATGTAATCCAGTTTTTCATTATCTGCTTCTTCAATTAATTCAGTATTTTCTTTTTCTAATTTTTCTTCATAATATTCTATAAAATGTTCATTTTGCAAATGTTCAAGTATTTCCATTTGAAAACATTCATCATCTTTTTCTAAAGCAGGATATTTCATTGATTTTGTTATGTTAAAAGTTACTTTTTGATCGTTTACTCTCATAGTCAATTCTCATTCCTGAACATCAATCATAGCTTTTCCAGTGGCTAAAAAAGGTCTTCCTAAAATTATTGGAATTTCTTTATCTTCTTCAATATCTAGAACAATAAAATCTACCAGGAAGATAAATTTATCTACTTTTACTAACACATTTTCAATAACTCCCTTAGGATAAGTCACAGAACGATCAGCTAACTGAAGAGTAACTGAAGCAGGTGAAATTTCTCCTAATTCTAATCTTTTAAAAATTGATAGAGGCATTAAATTTATGCTTGCTCCTAAGTCACACAAAGCTTTTCCATAAAATTTTTCTCCAATAGCGCAAGGTATAGTGAAACTACCAGGATCTTTTAATTTTTCCGGAAGCTTTTTCTGAATAATTGCACTACAGTCTTCGCTAAGTGCAATAGTTTCATTATCTGTGAATTTTCTTTTTGTATTTAAAAGAACTTTCATAAATTTTACATAATTAGGCATTTGTTCTAATGCTTCTACAAAAGGAATATTTACTGTTAAGTTTTTTAAAATTTCAAGGAATTTAGCAAATTGCTTATCTTTTTTATGTTGTTTTAGTCGTTGAGGAAATGGTGGTGGTGGTTTTTCTATAGATATTTTCATAGGGATCAATGGATATTCTAAGTTATGATCTTGCTGATCCTTTTCTTTTTCGATTTCCACTTCCTCATTTTTACTTTCTGTTTCTTTTTGAATTTTAGTTTCTAACTCTTTTTCACTTCGTAATTGTATCGCTTTAATTTGTTCTTTCCCTTGGTCTTTAGGATTTACTTCTACATTACTAGGAAAAGTTTCAGGAATTCTATTGTTAAGCGTGGTAGCGATATGTCCAAGTTTAGTTTCAATATTTTTAATTGTTGTTCCTTAATTTTGTAATTGATTTCCTTAAATTTGTAATTGATTTCCTTGATTTTGCAAGTGTTAACCCATACTCAATATTAATTCTTCTATAGATAACTTCTTATCCTTAAATTGAGTGTTATTAAATCCAAGTGGATAAGAAGGTTTATAATTTGTATTTCCTTGATTAGGTGGATTTCCTATAGAGTTGTTCATCCATTATTGATTAGTTGTATTGTTATTCCAATTAAAATTTGGATGATTCTTCCAACCAGGATTATAATAATTCGCATAAGGATTATTGGGTCTATTATTAATAGCATTTATAGTTTCATAAGGAGATTGGGAATCTATAATTTGTCCAGATGAGTTTTCTTCTAACATATTAGGAGAGTAATTCATTCCAAAATGATCTAATTTCTTTGATATAGCAGCAATTTGAGAAGCTAACATAGATATTGCATCATTTTCATGAACACTGGCTATCTTTTTAGGGTTTATCCTTTCCGCAGGCCATTGAAAATTATTAGTAGTCATTTCTTTGATTAATGCATAGGCTTCATCAAATGGTTTTGATATTAATGAACCTCTAGCAGCAGCATCAATGATTGATCTAAGAGATCCTACTAATCCATTGTAAAAAGTTTGTATAATTAACCAATCTGGTAATGTATGATGTGGGCATTTCCTAAAAAGTTCTTTAAATCTCTCCAGAGCTTCCTATATGGATTCTCCATCAAACTGACTAAAAGATGTTATATCATTTCTAAGTTTTACAGTTTTCGAATGAAGAAAATATGTGGATAGAAATTTTTGTGATAATTCTCCCCAAGTTTTAATAGATCCAGGTGCTAATAAATTTAACCACATCATAGCCTTATCCCTTAAAGAAAAAGGAAAAACCCTAAGTCTATTAGCATCATTAGATACTCCTTCATACTTAAAAGTAGCACATAGTTCCAAAAAACTAGCAAGATGTAAATTAGGATCTTCATTAGGTGAACCACTAAATTGATTATTCTGTATCATTTGGATAATTGCAGGTTTAAGTTCAAATGAGTTAGCAGCTGCATCAGGGTTTTGAATAGTTAGTTGAATTTCATCTAATGTAGGGTTGGCATAATCTCTTAATGGTCTTTGTTGGTTTATATTTTCAATTTCTGGATTATTTGCCATTTGTGTTAAATTTATAATTTCTCTCTTTTGTTTTCTAATTCTTTTAATTGTGCGCTCTAATTCTGAATCGTAATGTATTAAATTTTCGTTTCCAAATTTACGCATACAATTTTTAAGTAATATTTAAAATAGTCCATTACTCTAGTAATTATTTTAATAATTCTATCAATTTCCTTAATAATTACTTTACTTCCCCGGCAACGGCGCCAAAAACTTGATCCACTTTTCGATATTTATACTTACAAATATTATATGAAAATTAGCAACGACACCAAAAACTTGATCCCGCACTGAATATATATGGATACTGATGATTCTGTTATGGATTTTATGATTTATATTGTGGATACTACGCAAGTATACGTATCGTTATCAAGTAATATAGGGCTCTAATGGAGTCCTAGATATCGATCCCACAAGGAAGTAGAGAATTTCAAAGACAAATTAAAGTAAACTTACTAACTAATCTAGTATACGGAAATTAAGAACACTTAGACTAAAATAAACTAATGCTTAAAGGTTGAATATAAGATTTCAGAAAAGCATATTTCTCCTTGTTTTAGAGAATTAAGTGAATGAAGAATTAAATGAGTTATTAATTATATTGTGCCAAATAGGAGCATTCCTATTCTTTACCCTTTGGTCCAGGTGCAAAGAATATTGACTAGTCTTATGTTTGATTACTGAATCTGCGGCTAGGCTGGGAGGATACCGACTGCCACTTCAGAGCTCCCACGTTCCCCTCGCCTGAGGGCTAACATCTACACTTCAGCTTCTAAACAATAAGACCGAATTGAATATTTTAGTCTGTCACACTAAAATGTCTAATTCTACGCCCGATAGTTAAAATTTCCCTATTTATTTGCACCCTCCTTCCAAGGCTTTTGACTTCCCTGAATCTTGGATGTAATCTTTACTATAGTTGATATGTTAACAAATCAATTGGTCAGATTAAAAGTAAATTAAGATTTAAGTAAAAGATTGACACAATTTCTATTTTCATATTTTTAGGCACAATTACTTTAATTCATCATTTCATGAAATCTCGATAACAAGGAGAAAAACTAAGGAAACTACTCAGAATGCACGGGAA
This sequence comes from Papilionanthe hookeriana x Papilionanthe teres, assembly GCA_022702705.1. NCBI lineage: Eukaryota > Viridiplantae > Streptophyta > Magnoliopsida > Asparagales > Orchidaceae > Papilionanthe > Papilionanthe hookeriana x Papilionanthe teres. The sequence continues at coordinate 83,665,464 of CM040421.1, read as the reverse complement.
AAATAACACAAAGCATGGATTTCATTAAAGTTAAAAAACAAATAACAAATATACTTATCTCAATTCTTCTCCCCAAGTAGACTTCTTGAAGTTCCTTTGACTCTTCCTTCCAGTACCAAAATGCTAAACACTTTATATACTCACTAAAAAGACTCTAGGATGACACTTAAATTACACTTAACTTCCACACAAATGACACAAAACTGATACACAACTGACTAGATTTCGTCTCTATATATAGAAGGAGTCAAATCTCCAAAGGTTGCTTAAGCACCTGACCCACTTTTAATATGTTTGTAATTTATGTTTATAGTAACGACACCAAAAAATTGATCCCGCTTTAAATATAGATATATGATTTAATGTATAATGTGGATTCTACGCAAGTATACATATCGTATCAAGTAATACAGGGCTCTAGTGGAGTCCTGGTTATCGATCCCACGAGGAAATTTTTAACAGATTTGTTATCAGCTAAATTTAAAGGAATTACTTACTAATATAGTAAACGGAAATTCAAAGTAACTATAGCAAACTAAAGTAAACTAATGCTTGAAATAAGTTGATTTAAATAATTCAGAAAAAGTATCCTTCTCCTTGTTTTTAGAAAATTAAGTGAATGATGAATTTAAATAGAATTCTTAAATTGTATTGTGATAAATAGGAGCATTCCTATTCTTTAACCTTTGGTCCAGGTGCAAAGAACATTGACTAATCCTATGTTTGATTACTGAATCTGCGGCTAGGCTGGGAGGATACTGGCTGCCACTTCAGAGCTCCCACGTTCCCCTCACTTGAGGGCTAACATCTACACTTCAGCTCTCAAACAATAGGTCCGAATTGAATATTTTAGTCTGTCACACTAAAATGTCCAATTCTACGTCTGATAATTAATGTTTCCCTATTTATTTGCACCCGCCTTCCAAGGCTTTTGACTTCCCTGAATATTGGATGTAATTTTTACTATAGTTGATAATTCAACATATTTTAACAACTCAATTGGCCATATTGAAAGTAAATTAAGTTTTAAGTAAAAATTATCACAATTTATTTTAATATATTATGTACTTCTATTTAATTTCATCAATCTGCATAATTTTCATAAACAAGGAGAAAGACTAAGAAAACTACTCAGAATGCATGGGAATAAACAAAGATACTTATCTTAATTTCCTCCCCAAGCAGACTCCTTGAAGTTCCTTTGACTTTTCCTTCTAGTACAGCAAACTTTTAAATAACACTCAAATAAACTAAAGAAACTTACTAACAACATACTCAAAATAGACTCAAACTCTCTAAAACAGACACACTGAAGACTCAAGAGACAGACCTAGACACTAGAATTCGGCCTCTATTTATAGAGGAAAGCAAAGGTCCAAGGGGTGCTTAAACACCTCTTTAAAAAGTGTCCAGGTTCAAAGTATTTGCATTTTGAACTGTCTCGCCGTCAGCGGGAAACGACCTCGCCGTCAATGGGGTTTCTAGAAGGTCTTCAAACCGCGCGATCTCGCTGTCGGCGGGCTTCGGGCTCGCTATCGGTGAGGTAGTTATAATTCCTTCAGAAATTCTCTTCACGATCTCGCCGTCGGCGGCCTCGATCTCGCCGTCGGCGACTTAGTTCAATTTGCATGAAATTCTTCCCTTTTGATCCAAATTCGCTCCATTTCATGCTTTTTGCTTTAATTACTTATAAATCTTCATTCCTACAATAAAATAAAGGAAATACCTTTCTTTAAAGTGCAATTTCATAAAAAATATCTATGAATTTCTTAATGTAGTTTTCTGTGATCAAAATCCCCCAAACTTAGTTATTACTTGTCTTAAAGTAATTTTAATACTAAATAAAAATAATGATTTCTATAATAGAATTTTTCAATTCAGATAATATGAAATAAATTTAAATATCATTATAATAAAGTTAAATATAAATATTTCTGAGTAATTAAATTAACTTTATAGATATAAGATTAGTTAGTTATCAGGTCTAAGATTTCTAGCTCTCTATTTATTTCAGGAATGACTATATTTAAAAGAGTAAATTACTTAAGATATTTAGATGATAGGAAGTTCAAGAAAACACTATTTAGTAAAATACTAATCCATAAATATATGTTTAGAAATATAATTAAGTTTTACCCTTTAGGTTGAATCCATTAAGCCAATTTTTGATAAGGCATATCCTCGAGCTTCTCCTCACTTATATTTTTCTTTTCTTTTTCTTTTCTTTCCTTTTCTTTTCTTTTTCGATTGATTTTCAATCATTCTTTTTTTTTTTTTCAAGTGAGGATTACTATATCTGGATAGCCTGTTAATAATTTTGAACTTCAATTTCTCTTCCTAAATTTGAAACTTAAAATATTTCTTTGCTTATATATATTTCATAGCCTTTACTTCATTGAGTTTTTATCCTTTCTTTTTCACTTAAATACTTAAGAATTTTTAATTTTAAAATATAGTTTCCCTTACTTTATATAGTTTACTATATTCTTATTTCTTTTAACCAAATATCTTATTCCATTAATTAATTGAATTACTAGAAACATTTTCTTTAACTTTTTATAATAATTAAATAAAGTAATTCATGTTTATTGAATTGAAAAATTACTATAGAAAATCATTTAATAATAATTTTTGAAAATAGAAATTGAGAACAATTTAATAATTAAATTTGTATTTTTACCTTCCCCCAAACTTAAATTTTTCTATCTATACTACATAGTGAAAAAGGGAAAGTATATAATAAAATTCATCATACCTTTGGACTTTAGGTATTTCTTTTCTTTGAAATTTTTGCGAGCTTTTTCATTACTTACGAACTCGTACTCGTTAGTATTCTTCCACATATAATATTTAAAAGAAAGTGCAGGTATGAAATTTTAAAATAAGTATCAAACATAACAAAGAAAACTTAATCTATTACTACACATTTATTTAACTAATCTATTTTAAAACATATTAAAACAATCTAGACAATGTTAACATTCATAACTTATAAAAACTTAAACTAACATCCTATATATATAAAAATTTGCAAATTAATTTAACACACATAAGAAATCTAACATAATAACATAAGAAAACAAACCAACATCCATAGTCTTTTGAAAGTACAAAATAATCACATCCAAAATAATAAAGTTTCCCAAAATAACAACAAATCTAAACAAACCAAACAAACTAAACAAAGACTCTAATCTTCGCATCAAAATCCCAACCTATGTCATCTCCCCGATCTCCGAAGCTGAGAAGGTCGAGCAGTTCGATACTCGTGAATAACGGGGGCACTCGGGAAAGACAACATCAAAATCACCACTCCTATATCGACGTTCAGCCTTCATAGTATGCAATTTCGTACTGCGAATGTCGCCTGGAGATATTCGCTATCATAATCGTGTCTTCTTTCCAAGCCTCCGATCCTTTGGTCTATATGCTCAAATCTTCTTTCCATATTTTCTCCAAATCACTCAAAACTCTTTCTACTCAGGGTTAATTCATTCATCAGATCTTTAAGGGTAGGAGTGGTGTACTGAGGAGGTGGATCATAACTAGTAAAGGGTATATCTCTACTTGAAGAAGGTACATAATCCCTTGTCCCAGATCTCCATCCTTCGTGGGATTCATATTTCTTTATATTAGCCTGAGTAAGGGGTTTCATAGGTTCAATCCATTCCTCATCATCTCTTGCCTCTACCCCAGATAATTGGCAAAGTGCATAGATAAGACCAGGATGTCCTAGTCCTCCTCCACTTTCATTTCTAGCGGTGGCTAATATATTTTTATAAATAACAGTTCCCACATTAATACTCTTCTGGTTCTGAATACAGAAATTTAGAATCGCTTTATCTCTTGTTACCTCACTATGGTGATAGGTAGGTAACAAAGTAGAACAAATAAAATACCGTCGTGCTTTAGATGTTGCATTTAGCATAGAAAGAGGGAAGTTTACCCGTTCCCGCCGCTTTATCTTCCGGACTCCTTTCACATCGGTGAGAAAGTCGATCACATCTTCCGGTGGTCCTTCCATAGTTCCAAAAGTTTCATACTCGGCTGGTGTAGGTTTCTCGTACTTCATAATAAGCGTTTATTCTAAGCGGCGTTGAATTCTACAAAAAATCCTCTAACCTTAACCGGTGCATCTTCAGCTTGTGTTAAATTTGCATAAAATTCCTTTACTACTTCTACAGCTGCTCTGTTGGTCACGAAACAGAAATTTTCCCATCCTCGCTCCTTAATGATTCGCTCAACTTCTCCTCTTGGATTCTTGAAAACTCGATCTTGAATGCATTTTCTTGCTTGTATGTTTTGAAAATATCGAGTTTGTGCTCTTGCATTAATGAATCGGGTTTTCTCATAATCTATTCGTCGCTTTTGTCGTGGAGCCATTTCTCGATCTATGAAATTTGCAAAAATCATAACTAAACTCCAAAATATTACTAAGAAGGATTCCTACAACATCTAAAATCCATTTAAATCAATTTTTATGAAATTATTCCAAGTATTTTCTCCACATTTCGAAATTTTTCAAAATTATCTAGTGTAGAAGAAATTCATGGTGAAAATCAAAAATTTTTGCATAGAGTGAAGCTCTTACCAAGGGAAGATGAAATCTGGCGTCAAAAAGTGTTGAAATCGCTTCAAATCCAAGATCTCTCAAGCCCTAGGTCGGTTTTTTCAAAAATTTGAGGAAATGGATGATGAATAGTGTCGGTTGACCGGTCAAATATAGGTCTTTTCGCGATCTCGCTGTCAGCTAGATTTTTCTCGCCGTCGGCGAGTTAATTAATTTCATAAGGCAAAAGTTTCGGGAAAAATCTGCCGTCGGCGAGCTCGGTCTCGCTGTCAGCAGGTTTTCTCGCTGTCAGCGGGATAATTCTTGCAGTCGGCGAGATCCCAAAAATTTTTAATTTTTGAAATTCGTCAATCATTTTCGACCTCAAATTACCCTTAATCAATCTTCCGATCACTTAATTTAATAATAATACGAAGATTAGATACTTATACCCACAAAAAGTCACACCAAACAAACAATATAACTTTATATATGAAATCCATGAAACTTACAAATTTCACACTAACAACTTAACACATACATAACTTAAATGTTTAAATCCATAATACTCAGCATCGCAATCCACACCACAACACTCTAAATGCTGAGACATAATAATTTACATAAAATCTTATCAAATCTGAGATGAAAAAATCAAATTTCGACTCATAATAAAATCTAACTCCAAATCAACACATATATATATACAAATATAACATAAATATAGAAATCTTTCCTACTCTTCAGTGTCTGAACTAACATCTTCTACGATATTTTCGATGCGACGCGAGTGCACAAATAAATTGTAGAAAGGCACCGAAAGGGATTCGCGATAGATTCTTCATTAATCCATCCTTTCTGTCTTAGTAGATGAATAAAACTGGCCTCCAGATGTCCAGTATGATCAAAGTGCTCCTTCATTCTCCAATCAATATGATCAAACATATAAGAGATATTGTCAATGGAATTCATCACATTTTGCAATTCTTTTTTCAATCCTTTAATCACATTGGTTTTTAAATTTGTGTTTTAAACTGTTGCGATAGATATCATTTTTTAGAAATTTTTCTAGTTTAAATCGATGTTTTAACTCTGGTTTTCCGCTACGGTTATATAACCACAGCAAAAAGCCCTTATAGGGCAAAATAATTACTGATGCAGTGGTTTGAAACCGCTACAATATTTGCTAAGGCGTTTTAACTCCTGCTTAAAGCACTTTTTATTGTAGTATATATATAAATTTGATTACCTTTTGGATCAGAGGGGAGCTGCAGGAGTCAGGGGGCCGTAGAAAGTTAGCTTGGCTCGAACCAATGTAAAAGTAGAGATAAAAAGGGAGGCAACACAAATGTGTGACTCATTGGCGGGGATTAGATTTTTAAGAGCTTTGCATCTGAATTGTATCGGAAACCAACACTAAAAATTTACTAATAATTCAACGAGAAGTTCACTTCCACATCTGTGTTAGACATTGCCGACCTAAGTTTGGACACTAATAATGATATTTAGCTGGGTATTAATCAGACAAAAAAAAATGTTCGAAATATTTTAACACTAATTAAGACACTTATAAGTGCGGCAGGGTTTTCGAAAATGTCGTTGTACTGTTTAGATCGCTCGTTTCGGCAGCTTATCCGAAAACGCAGTTGGATTTTTAAACAAAACGCAGACCGCGGGTCGAACCCCTCGGTTAACCCGCGGGCCACGTTTCAGGATAAGCTGCTTATCCTGAAATGCACAAGCTGTCCCAAACGCATTTAAAATGAAGCGGTTTAGACCAGCACAAAGAAAATATTTTTTGTTTTAAACATATGTTGATTTACACTGCTGCGGAAAGGATCACTTTGGTTTTAAAATTTGTGGCGGTGTAAACCGCTGCGATATATATCATATTTTAAAAATTTTGCTAGTTAAAATCGATGTTGTAGCTCTTGTTTTCCGCTACGGTTATATAACTGCCGTAGAAAGCCCTTATAGTGCAATACATTTACTGATGTAGTGGTTTGAAACCGCTACAATATTTGCTAAGGCGGTTTAAACTCCTGCTAGAAGCACTTTTTATTTTAGTATATATATAACTTCAAGATATTGTAGTATATATATAACTTCAAGTTCCTCTTGGATCCGAAGGGAGCTGTAGGAGTCAGGGGTGGGGGGACACAAAAAATTTGATTGGCTCAAATGTGTGACTCTTTTGTGAGTGATTAGGTTTTTAAGAGCATTACATCTGATCGGTGTTAGAATTTTCCGACACTAAAATTTTGTGGCTGTAACACCTACTAATAATCCGCACTATTAATTGAAAAGTGATGCATTGTGCACTTCCAACGTAAACTATTTATATTGGACATTGCCGGCACATACTAATAATTTGACGCTACTAAATGAATAGTGATGCATCGTGCACTTCCAATGTAAACTATTTGTGATGGACATTACCGACGTAACATACATTTATAATAATAATATTCGGAGACATTAATCAGGCAAAAAAAATTATCTCAAAAATATTTTAACACTAATTAAAATAATATTTATCTGTGAGTGAAATAGGCTTAATATAATGACAGCAGCAGTGAAAAGCAAGTTATTACTTATTACAGACGAACTCCGCACGTAGAGCTAAGTGCGGAGTCCAACGAAATCAAGCCAAAAAATTAAAAATTTGCCCGGTAACATAGGGAATATTCTCCCTGTGTTATTATGTGTTATTCATGTGTTATTGTGTGTTATTTATGTGTTATTCATGTGTTATTTATGTGTTATTGTATTATTATAATACCGAAAATATTCTCAGAGCAGAATAACACCGAATAACATACAATAACACCTGAAAAATACACGATAACATCTAAATAAAGAGGAATAACATAAGGGGAATATTCTCTCCGTTACCGGGAAATTTTTTTTTTTTGCCACACATCACGTGATATGATTTTGATAAACTCTACACGTAACTTTCCGTGAAAAGGCCTTGAAAAGGCCTGTGTAATATTTTCTCAGATTTAACATAGTTCTCTCTCTCGTGCGCTGAAATCGAAGTTGCGCTGGATTCTCACATAGCATGTCAGATATGGGTCGTACGTGAAAGCCTTAAACGTTCGCTTTCAAAGAACAAATCAAGCCAAAGAACATCATTTTCCACGACCTCCTGCATTTTGATTTGTGTGCCATTATCAATATATCTTCTATTTTAATTAAATTATTCCCAGAATATAAACATTATGACATACCTGAGTTTATTTCATGTATTATTGAATTTATGATTTTATGTACAGATGAAAACTAAGAACTAAATCCTGTAGTCAAAATGAAGCGACGTCTCGCTGAGAAGTTGGAAAATATATTGCATGGGAAATCTCAAATATTTATACCATATAGTATTGCACAGTTGTATTGTACAATCAGCATATACAAGTCGAAAATGAGCATTATTTTGCATATATAAGTTGGTAAATTACATACAGCCAGTTCTTATATTCATATTGTTTTTTTTTTTTTAAGAAACTTGTTGCAGTTTAGATCAATTTATATGGACGCGCGTATATATGATTTTATGACAAGTTGACAATCCTATTATTTTGATAAGAGTTTGATTGTTGGTACCTATAATGGTCCCATATGTTTCATTAGAAAGGCAAAATTTACTACGCATGCAACTTGATGGCATTTTTGTGGGTGAACTAATTATAGCAATAAATTATAATTAAAATATTATTTAAGGGAATATAATTTTTATTTTTTAGATGTTCGATTCAAGGTTAATATCGAACTAAATTCTAATATAAATTATAACTAAAGATATATTTTAACTTTAACGAAATAAGCTTAAAAAAGAATTTAACTAAAAATCATATTAACTTTAAAATAATTCAATTTTGTCAAAATTTTAAGAAAAATATAGCATTTTCATTAAATATAAAAATAATTTAGGTTAAAATCAAACTAAAGTATTAAGAAACAAAAAAAAAAAAGTTAAATTTATTATATATTATAGGAATAAGGTGGTATACATATAAATGCTCCCATGCGAAAGTGCTCCTGCACGGAAGATGGATGTATTTTTTGTCCCACATTGCAAAATCCTTAAAAATAAAAACATCTTTTTTGAGGTCAAACAGTAGTATGAATTTAATTTAAGGACTACTTGAAAAAATAAGTTTTAATATATTATTTCAATTTTGTTATATTCAAAGAAATCATCTCACACAGTTCTTTTGCTTTGCGTGAGAGCAGGAGAGAGACTACTGTTGTGTGAGAAACGGTAAGCAAGGGCAAATTATATACTTTATGATGGGCAAATAATATAATTGCATGTCATAATGAAGAAAACGGCAGAAAAAAAAAGAAAAAAAACTATTAATGATGCTTTTAATTCAAAATTTAATTAAGATTGAAAAAGATGATACATCATGATCTTCAATTTTTTATTTGCCTAATATTTTAAATAAATATAGCTGAGTGCTTTATTCTTTTATTCTTACTCTGGCTCTACTCCCCTATCGTCAGTCTATTTTGTCTCTGCCTAATTTGTCAAAAACAAAGGGAACTTGAAGTGACGGAGCATCTGCGTTATAGACCCCCAACTTATAAATTAAAATTATATCTGGATCTCCACAAAGTTCTATATTAAAATGTCTAGATGAGTTAAACAACTTATATTTTGTTTAATTTAAATATACCTTTTACTAAGCTCATTCTATCTACACTTATTGACATGTTTATTTTTTTGATCAGCAAGAGATGTCACATTGTTCTGGCCCATACTGATTCATACTAATAGAAAGTTCTGATATTATTCTTTTTCTCGCTTCCATACTTAATTCTGCAGCATCGAAGTGCATAATTTGGCAGCATCTACTGAATTGAGAAGTCATATTTCGATGCAAAAGATTGCAGAATGCTCCCAAGCACACCCAAATATTTTACTGTTCCTTGTCTTCTCATGCTACGCATTGAGTAGATAAATATTTTCTGAAGAATAGCTGCCGTTCAGCACCTCAGGCCAGTACCTATCAACAAATCTAGCCCATGCATTCAGGAGAGTGGACAGTATCTGAAAACTAGCTACCATTGAAGTAGCTATTAATCATTCCAAAACTAATAAATGAAAATAAAAATAAATAATTATATAAGTCAAAATCTAAATCATATTTCTTTCCTCATAGTCATTAATGTTATAATTAATCACATTCTTTGCCCACAAACATATTTCATCATTTCATCCTTTGGTTCTAAATTCCATGATAAACATACCAGAGCGTATGCTTTGATGTGGGAGGCCACACTCTGACCAATTCAATACATTAAGCATGGAAAGCAGGCATGTAACTTTTCCATTGTGGCAAGCACAGTGATACTTAGTGGAAACCAGAGATTGTTTGATCAAGTCGCACAGAAAGCAAATCTTGTGTTCCAGAAACATGATGAGCCATTATGTATCTTTGCAGTTAGCTTTTGTGCTGTTTTAATGATGTCCAATCTTCTTGATGGTTTTTATTTATTATTATTCTTTATTTTTGGAGTTAGTCATTCATATTCTATTACACGAAGGGGATTCATGTCCTATCAGGAATGTCTTGCGTCGTGTCATAAAAGCTCTTTTTTTAAACAATACTTTTGATCTTCTCGGTAGCCGCGCAAGCTTGGTTGACAAATCGAAACAATCACCATTGATATCGGTTTCACTACAGATAGTAGCCCAGGCTGAAACGTTTTTAATCCCATTTTTTTATAATTTTGTTGTTGTTTTGCTGTTGCATCGATAGAAGCATCGAATATAGCAATTTGGTATGTCAGCAAGCTTCAAGTCAGGCAGTATAGGCTTTTGTCCTGCTTGTATCGGATTTGGAGCTTTTTGCATGTTTGTTGAAAGCAGAGAGAATATGCGCAGACACGCATGCAATCATGTTTGATCATAAGAATCAAACAGAGAAAACGTTTCCTTTTCAAGTGTATGAGAAATGCTCCAAAGGGTAATAAAGTGCATTGTGAGAAACGAACAAAAACAAAAAAAAAAAGGTCATGTCACATCACTTGATTTATTGATTTGGAAATATAACTGTCAGGCTTCACCATGTCATAGGACTGTAACCGTGGATCCTCTTAGGAGGCCAGCTTTCTTTTCTCTCTCAGTGAGGAGTATAATAGTATGAAAAGTACAAATGTTAATGTAGCTTGAAATCAGAATAACAGATAAAAAGAAATATTCTCATCCAATCAACAAATTTAAAGGTGTGTTTGATAGCATACTTATTATCAAATTTAATAATGAATTTAAACATCGAAAAAATGGAAAATACATCTAACTCTCTATTAAACTGAATTTCATCGCGTTATGTCGCTTTTTGTCGTCTTCCATCACTTGTTCAACGTAAATCTGGATTTATTAAATCCGATCGCTAGAAGGATATATCCCATCGTCGTGCGAGCTCCTCCTGCCGTTTGTGTAATATGGATTTATCAGATTACATAAATCCTGTTCAACATAAATCTGGCCTACAACCAAACACTGCCTCAGAGTACTTAAGTTTAGTATCTTAACATAAAAGAAGAGATGGGCTACAAAATCTATGATCTATAATGAATGCTTTTTATTTCGTTCATGAGATCATTTTTTTGTTAACGGGAGATCTATAAGAGAATGAATGATGAAAGGGAATTTTATTTTATCTCCCTAGTTTTTAAGAGAATCATTTGGTCTTTGATTTTTTTTCTTTTTGTATCTTACTTTAGGTGTTGTTTCTTTTGTAAGGTAGTATAAACCTATCATGCTATGAGTATTCCTCTCTTATCTCCTTGTTCTTTTCAAAGACTACATGTGCATTTCGAGATGCTATTCAAGGTTAGCTATTTGCAAAACTATTAGTAAAGTTATGGTAAAAATATTTTGTTTTGAAAGTTTTAATGAGTATTATGGGTATTTTCACAATTTTGATATATTGAGATTGCAATTTTCTTATAGCTACTATATTCCAGCCGATGTAATTGCTAGAATTTGCTTTTACCACAAAAATATGAAAAAAAATATATATTATATATAAATAGAGGCACAATAGCACTTTCATGTATAAATTGTGATTGAAAGAACGCATCTAAAGTTTATTAAAAGGACATAATCATTGCTCACTATTACATAATTTAGCAGAAAATCAAGATTGTGTTAGCTCATAATAGTGCAACAACTCTAGTATAAGTTATTTAGCCTTAAATTGGGTTAATGAAACTTGGTTATGTTAAATTCGAGATTGAATGCCCAAAAATTGATCAGCGTCGGTCGCCAGATTGGGAAGGTTGTCGGTTGCTTTGAAAATATGATTAATTTAAAATCTGAAAAGTAATATTTTATTTTGAAAATACAAGACCGAACCGATTCCATATATTTAATAGTTTAAATAAACGAGCACTACACCGCAAACTATGCATCTTCCCCGAGGAATAGACACATTGCTTAATGATGATGCTCGATTAAATAAACTACAGAGTGTATGACATCCGTTTTAGTTTTACAAAACCTTTATGTAGACCGACAAGTTCTCCTATCTAATATGAAAGATTAGATAGAGTTTATATTAAGTTGGATTCTTAAAGTTTTTTATAAGAGCAAGTCCCTATAGTTAATTACATCATAGACAACCTAAGTCACCTAAGAAAACTCTCGATTTAGATCAGTGGTATTGTCTTCATGAATTCAAAGTTTAGGGTTTTCATGGTCTGAAGTAGAAAATTCAAATGGGAAGAGATCAAATAAGAAAAGTGATTGTTGAATACAAAGGAAGAAATGCAGAAAATGTAACAGATCCTAAGGAGAACCTCGGCGATTTACCAAAATATCCTATGGTTTAGCTTCAGTTTCGAAGACATATTATTTAATAATTCATCCTGTCAATTTTATTATATAAAATTTATATTTGTATGATATCAATCATACAAATAGCTTGGAAGATAGGAAGATTTACGTCATACAAAATAACCACCTCGGAATTCTAAGACGAGTGATGCACCAAAAATATGTTTCATTTTTCATAATATTTTTTACTCATATTTGGTTATATTGCACTTTAGAGGAATGTATTTTTCATGTTTTGCTACAGGTATGATGATTTTAGACAATTGGAGCAAAAAGAAGTAAAAATGAAAGAATTTGGAGCGGAAAAGAGCAAAAACTAAGAATTTGAAGTTCTCGCGTCGTCAGCTCCAAAATGGGCGCCGACGATGCACTTTTCTAGAGATTAGATACAATTAAGCGCGATAGGGCGCCGAAGGTGCAAAATTGGGTGTCGATGGTGCCCAATGTCGGTGGAGGCCAAATTCAATGTATTTGAATGACTTTTGGAGGGATTCTTGAAGCATCTCTTAGGGAAATTATTCCTCGACTATTTTAACTTAATTTTGGCGCCAGAATTATAGAGATGAGTGTAGAAAAGAAGTGGTGTGAGTGTTTTAAAAGTGTTTTAGAGTTCAAGGTTTGGTGTTAAGTGTTGTTTTGTGGGGGATTCTTCTCAAAAGAGTTGTAGGAGGAGAGGGAAAGTGAGAGATTACTTCTTCCCTACTATTCCAAGAGAGAATTGTGGGTTGTTGTGAAGAGAGAAAGTGAATCAAGGGAACTTCAAGGGATTTGTTTGGGGAAGAAATTGAGATAGGTTGTATTTACTGCTTATTGTTTGTATGACGTTGTTTTTATATATATAATCTTTATTTTGTCGTATCTTCCCCATGAATTCTGAGTAGATTTCTTCGACTTTCTCCTTGTAATGATATATGGCGAAGTGATAGTTTCGATTGGATATGTCATATAATTGTTAAGAAATTGTTTATGATTTTTAACTTTGTACTTCATATATTTTTCGATCTGGTCAATTGAATTGTTAAAATATGTTGTGCAACATATGATCCGAAAGGACTATGCTTTCAAATACAAAAGTGATTACATTCAATTTTCATGAATAAGTGATGTAGTTCATGAAGTTTGGGTTCAAATAAATAGGGAAAGATATTTATTGGGTGTAGAATTGGTGATTTTAGAGTGACAGAGTAAAATCTCCAATTTGGTTCTAGTGTTTGGAAACTAAAGTGAGAGTTAGCCTTCAGAAGAAGGGAAGTGGCAACTCTAGAGTGAGAACTAGTATCCTCTTTACCTATCTACGGATTTAGGAACTAAACCTAGTATCAGCCAATATTCTTTATAGTACTCGGAAGAGGGGAATAGTTATGGTCCTATTTGGCACAATACGAGAATCTTCCTAATCTTTATCATTCCATCACCATAATATCATTCTAAATGGGGAGGACACTTTCTCTAAATTTGAACATTGCATTACAAAACTTATTTTAGTAGTAGTTAACTTTAATTTGAAGTATAAAAAGTAATTTAGTGATCTTAAACTTTCTAACATCATTAAACTTTAACAATTTTAGTATTTACTGTATGTACTTTGTGAATTTGAATATTAGATTTATATTCTATGCTTTAAGGTTTGCTTCCTCCCTGTGGGATAACCAGGACTCCGCTAGAGTCCTGTATTACTTGAACGATACGTATACTTGCGTATAGATTGGCTGCTTTCTTATTAAACTGATTATATGTTGTGACTGAACTGTAAATACTTTTAAAATTTTATTTGTTAGTAGCAGCCACCGCATCAATGAGTTAGGGCTTATATTGCACAACATGATTGCACCAAGGCATAAATAATAAGTTGAGGGTTTACACAGCGTTAGAAGGACCGAAGTCCTATGCCTTGTTATTTAAACTAAATAAGAGATTTGTTGTTATAGACTTGTTTTCTCTCTTGAAGATGTCCTTCTACAGGTTCTCATCATTTTGTTCATGGTGTTCGCTATGAGATCCTTGCTGAAGTAGCAGTTTTAAAGTCTAAGGTTCAAATGGTTTTACCATGTGTGTTTCAATGTTTTGGTTTGGTTATTATTATTTTGTTTTATTTGGGGAATTTTAATTTATTAAACCGACACTGGTTATGTTCAATGGTTCCATCATTCCGGCATTACTATTTTCTTTTGATTTTACTTGATCTAAATGAGTAGTTTGGCTCACATAGACCAAAGAACTCTCGTTAGCAACTGTAGCTTACCTTTTCCAAGAGATTCTCATAAATAAAAAAGGGTGCATTATGTGTGTTCGCTAGGTTTAAAAGCATATTTTTTTGTTTCGTTTGTTTCGTCCTACAAGAATGCATACTAAAGTAAATTGCAGACAAATAAGAGGTGCTGGAAAAAAAAGTGTAGCAGAGTAATATGCTTTAAATAAACTATAAAAGCGTACATGGGTTTCTACTACCACTGCATGGTTAGTTCATAAAGCAAAATATAATTTGCAGGAAATTTAAATAAATTGCTGGAAAGCAAGCAAGCGGGGTGAGAAAAATATAGTATAAGAAGAGTATAAAAGTGCATCGTAAGAAACACGAACAAGTAAAATAAAAACCCATAGTCACATATGGAAGACCAAGACTAGGAATAGGATGTCAGTAAAGGTGAGGCTCAGAGTTGGACTGTGTGCTTCCCGACCTTGGGTGAGAGCTAACAACCCGACAACCTACAAAGGACAATCCTATCCTTGATCCAAATGACAAACCATGGTTCTCTATAAATTTTTATCAAAATTTATTTGTTGTTTAAATTTCCATATAGAGTATGTTTTAAAAAGCAAAAGAATTTTTGTTTTAGTTTTGTAAAGTAGTGTAGTCCACAGGTTAGTCACTCTAATCAAGCTAGGACTACCAACAACCTAAGAGCGTTAGGGCCAACAACCCACCAAAAGTCGGTGATTAGTATCATCGGTCATTTCCTCTCCCTTATTGAAGGTCCTTGAGGTAGGAGATACTATTCTAAAAATTCTCACATCGTATCATATCCCTCGTTTTAGCACACATTAGCACTATTGTCATCCCCTAGCCACCTGGACCTCAGACTTATACCAGACCGATGATTCAAATGTGGAAAAAAATAAATGTCCCCAGTTGCTCACAAGGAGTCTTCTTAAACACATGATAATTTAGGAAATTACAATTTTATGTTTGTTGTAAATGTTGATGGATTGGTTTCTACAACTTAAACCCTTTGTGTTTCAATCATCCAAGATAGTCAATTAAGATTAATATTACCCATTTACCATTTAGTTAATCCTAAAGTTTAATTAAAGCTCAAAATTCTATAATTACTATTTTTCTCTTAATGACATTCCACTTCTTAATCCCTTAAATTTAACTCAAATAACTTTAAGATTTCCTTGTTACCCTACTCATTGGTCAATTAAAACATTAGAGGAGAAATTGTATTTTATTATTTCTTTAATTTTATTTAATTTTCATAATTATTTAAAAATAGGTTTTTCTGAAGATAATTAAAATAACTACGTAAAGTAAATCTCTTGTGCTTAAGAAAATTATTAAAGGTTCAATAAGGTCAGAGGACCACTACAAACAGTTTTATTGTGTTTTTGAATTATATTTAAATTTTTATAATTATTAAATAAACTTTCTAAGGAATAAATAAAAAGAAAAATAAAATTTTATTGTTAAAATTCACTTTATATTTTTTATAAATCTCTCTGACCTAAAGGATCTCAGAGAAAATTATTTTATATTTTTTCTGATTTTTATATTATTTTTAGTAATTTTTTTAAAGTGGAAATAGGTCAAAAATAAACAAATCATTTTAACTTCAATTTTACTTCTCTTAGGTGCCCCTGGTCATAAGAAACACCACAAACCACTTTTTTTTTTTTAATTTTTTGTTTAATTTATATAATTATTTTAAGAAAAAATTAATATTTAGTTAAAAATTTATTTTTTTATCAAAAATATTTTTAATGGCCTCGGGATTTATACAGGAACCTAACAAAGTGATTAACTTCAATTTGGCCCAATTTGCTATTTATTTGAATTATTTTATATTTTTCTTAATTTTAAAATAGAATAATAGGTTTAAATTTTTATAGTTCAATTTTTTTTCTTAGGTTCCTCTAACTACATTGAACCTACCAAATCTATTTTTATAATTTTTTATTTATATTTTATTTTTTATAATTATTTTAACAAATAATGTTGATTTTCCTTGAAAGTTAGGGTTCTCTATGTTAGAGGTGCTCTCTGATTTTTGAAAAATTAGAGAAAGTCCCTAATCACGTGTGGAATGAAGCCCCTAAGTTTCACATTTTGTGATTAATATCAAATTATTTAAAATTAAAATAAAGTTCTGAGTATTTAGTTAAATAAAAGTAACTATAAAGAAAATATTTTGATTTTTAGTCCACATTTTTATCCTCTGTTCAGTAAGCACAGAGGTAGTTTATTTTATTTTTTATGAATTTTCTACACCAAGTTATGATTTTTCAAAGTTTTTGAATTTATTTTAAATAAAAAATGCCCTATTTTTTTACTTATCCACGTGGTTATCATGCAATCTTACAACAACTCTGAAGTTTCGCATGGTGCGCCCCCATTCAACACCACCTTCCGAGTCAGCAACCATGCAGCCTGGAGTTCACGTGCCATCCTCTTGTCCCATTTAATCTGAAACGTGTAACCAATACAAGTGTGATCCAACGGCTTCTGGTTATCATCCCCAACTGGTGTAACCTGAGAACCGTCCACACTCAAACCCTAATATCTTGCTCGATACTCAACCAAATCACATGGGGTTTGCTCTTATACCTCATTTAGTACAGACAAACATATCCATATGGCTAATCAAGCATGAAATTAAGCTTTTCTTCACAAAGACTCAAACAGACTCAAACAGTCCAAGTGGTGTAGTGATCAAAGAAAAATATATTGAGAATTTTATACAGATTTTTCATTGATTTGGATGATAATGCACTTTAAAGAAAGGTATTTTCTATGTTTTGTTGCAGGAATACAGATTTATAGATAGTGGAGCAAAAAGATACGAAAAGGAATCTTGAACAAAAAGGACCAAAAGGGACAAAAGTTGAACTTGCCCGCCGATGGCGAGTAATAGGCCACCGATGGTGCATTTTTCCAGAGAATAAAAAGATTATATGGGAGCCCGTCGATGGAAAGATCGAGCTCGCTGACAACGAGCCTGAGCAATTGGCCTATGTTCTAGATGCCCGCCGATGGAGCCAACGAGGCCGTCGACGTCGCCAACGAGGCCGCCGATGGCAACAAGGACAGTTCAAACAAGATTCATCGAATCTGGACGCTTTTTGAAGGGGTGCTTAAGCAATATTTGGAAATATTTCTCCCTTTTTAAAAAGAGACGAATTTAGGACAAAAAGTGTGTGTGCTGTGTGTCCTTGGTGTGTGCTGTGTATCCTTGGTGTGTGTTGTGTGTCCTTGGTGTTTTTTGTGTTTCCTTGGTGTGTGTTGTGTGTCCTTAGTGTGGTGTGAGAGTCCTTCTTGAGTGTCATTCTTAAGAGTCCATTAGTGTGTTTAGTGTTATTAGTGTGTGTTGTACAAGAAGGAAGAGTCGGAAGAACTTCAAGGAGTTGCTTGGGGAGAAAATCAAGATAAGTTGTGTTTATTATTTCGTAACTTTGATTTTTATATGAAATCTAACTTTTGTGTTATTCTTCCTATGCATTCGAGTAGTCTTCTCTGTCTTTCTCCTTTTTTGAGATTTTGTGAAATGAAAAGTTGAATTAATTGTGCCTAAAATATTTGATAAAAATTGTGATAATCTTTTTACTTAAATCTTAATTTACTTTCAATCTGGCCAATTGATCTGTTAAAATATGTTGATTTAACAAGTAAAGTAAAGGTTACATCCAAGATTTTGGGAGGTCAAAGTCCTTGAAAAGAGGGTGTAAATAAATAATGAAATATTACTTATCATACGTAAAATTGGAGATTTTAAAGTGATAGACTAAAATCCTCAATTCGGCTCTATCGTTTGGGTGTTGAAGTGTAGATGTTAGCCCTCAGGCGAGGGGAACATGGGAGCTCCGAAGTGAGAGCCGGTATCCTCCCAGCCTAGCCGCAGATTCAGTAACCAAGCATAGGATTAGTTAATGTTCTTTATTTCTGGACCAAAGGGTAAAGAATAGGAATGCTCATATTTGGCACAATACAATTCTAACTAATTTAATTATCCATTCACTTAATTCTCTTAACAAGGGGGAAGATACTTTTCTATATTGCAAACTTCCTTTTAAACATTAGTGGTAGAGTTTAGTATAATTGTTCTTAATTTACGTTTACTAGATACTTAATTAAACTGTTGTAATTAGTTCGTAATCTTTAAACTTCCCTGTGGGATCGATATTCAGGACTCCATTAGAGCCCTGTATTACTTGAACGATACGTATACTTGCGTTGATAAGGGGTGACTTGCTATTATTGAATATTTATTTTTACATTTGTTAACACTTATAACGTTAAGAATAACGTCATCGGGATCGTGTAGCTTCTATTGGAATGGTTTTGAAGCTTTGTCATGAGCTGACGCACCTCCTTTAAGTGTTAGTTTGAGCAGGGGTTGAAGCTGTGTAGGAGTTCAACCAAAGGGTGGTGCCACCTATGTGGAAGTCTGGTATAAATGGCTATAGAGATAGGGATTTTGATGGAGAACTTCCTCGTGAGGTCTTGAGAAGCTTAGGAGCTGTTTAATTTGGAGATTGGTGGTATTTTATGGTATGAAAAAAAAATCCCCGTGAATTTCAAAGATGAAATTGGGTTTGGTTAATTCGGATTGGTGGCTAAAAATGGTGGGAGGGAGGTCTGGAGAAGCTCTGGAAAGATTTTGGTAGATTCTCCCCAAAGTATTGGATTCATTTTCTACTTGGTTGTGAGGTAGTGGTGTTTAAATAACAATGGAATTAAGGCTTAATTGGCTAGGCCAAGGTTACAAAAGTTTGCTTAGGAGGAGGGGTGAACGACGCAAGTGACCAATGGGCATGAGCCACATTGGATGGGTGCGATTGGGTTCAAAGCGTGGGAAAGGCCTTCTCTATTTTGGTATTTTAGGTGACTAAGCCAGCCGGTCAGGCCAGGGGAGGTGGCTAGCATGGTCAGGGATGGTGAAGGAAGCTTTCATGGTGATTACCCAGGGAGCTTGATGGCTGATTACATGTGGTAGAGGGTTTAACCAAATTAGGGAGGAAGGTCCCATGATTGGGGGATTCTTGGTCCATGGCTCAAATTGGGGTCCTTAGATGATTTTATTAGCATCCTATGAATCTGAAGAATGCAAGGGGTGATTAAGCATTTGATTAATGCAAGGGTTCAGGCCAATTATGATATTAGGTTGAAAATTAAGGTGTGGCCCAAAAGTTGATTTT
This sequence comes from Papilionanthe hookeriana x Papilionanthe teres, assembly GCA_022702705.1. Lineage (NCBI taxonomy): Eukaryota > Viridiplantae > Streptophyta > Magnoliopsida > Asparagales > Orchidaceae > Papilionanthe > Papilionanthe hookeriana x Papilionanthe teres. Next base: position 83,645,653 of record CM040421.1, on the reverse strand, counting down.
GGGCTTGACTTAGGGTTGACTTAAAAATCATTGGAGGGGTTGAATTTAGGAAATGAGTTGGGTTGAAATGGATTGATCATGGGGTCAAATTTGGTGAATTATGGATCTTGGGTCAATTTGGGGGTAATGGGTTTGAACTTGGAATTAGTGTTGAAATTGGACTTAATTGGACTCCAAATTGGAGTAGTTTGGGATTGGGAAGTTGAAACTCAAGTTGGGTTTGAAATTGAGGGAAATTGAAATGAATTTGGTGGAAATTTGGGGTGATTTGGTGAATTTAGGAACTTAGGGGAGATTTGGTAATTTTGGCTAATTTTGGTGAATTTGGGTGGAATTGAAGATGTTAGGGCACTTCAAATTGATTTTGGGGATGTTTGGAGTGAATTTGAAGATTTTGAAAATATTTGAGGCATGAGAGGCATTTTGGTAATTTTTATAAATTTGGGGGTATTTTGGGAATTTTGAGAATTTTGGAGTATTTTGGAAAATTTTGGGAAAATTAAGTTTGCAATGGCATTTTTGTAATTTTGGGGAAGTTAAGGGTAAAAGGTCTAAATTAAGGATTTTGGTTGGTCAATTAAGGATTCTAATCATATGATTACCCTTTTTTGAGCCATGAGACCAAGGGAGATCCTATTTTGGATCCTCCATGTGTTTGTCTTAGCCAAACCCTTGCCTAGGGCTAAGGGTTTGGGGGAGCACCCACATGAGTTTCCAAAAGAGTGGGGAACCGAGTTAAGTATGCTTGGTTTAGGGATTTAGGTTGTGAGTGAAATTGAGTGATTCAAGTATGTGTGTGCAAGACTGACTAAGGCCACACCACCTAGGGCTGACCTTAAGGCCAAACAGTCCTATAGGGACACCTCTTGAGCTCCCTCATGTTTGGCTCCATTTTATTAAGTCTTAGAGGTCAAAACCAAACATATGGAACTCCACGAAGAGTAAAGAAGTGTTTAAAATTTCAAATGGGGTAGAGTCCCATCACTAGTCCTATAGGATAATCAACAGGAAAGTCATATTGCTAGATTCTAGGCTTCTAAGGAAGAAAGACTATACCTCAAGAAAAGTGAGGTCAACAAATGGACCCCTGATAGGTGTGGTGTGCATGACAAGCACACCACATGTATTGGTTTTGAGTGAAGAGATCAACAGAACCAACATAATCGCCTAAGCCAACACACTCGGTACAGAGTGCAGGAACAAGTGAGAATCATTTCGCTGGGGAATTAACAGCCTTGTTTTCAAATGGTAGCTGTGAATTCAAGTTTTCAAATTTAAAAGTATCTTTTGTATTTAACGTCATGATTTTCTTTTTCATTTATCTTTGTGAAGGGGTGTTTTATGAATTTGTGGATGCAACCATCAGGATTCCTTAACAAAAATCTAACAGTTGAGGTGAACTTAATTTACTTGGATTTTACCTTCAATTTCGATTTTATCTTTAACATGGAAATAAATTTAAATTTAAAAAAAATGCGGACACCAGATCGAGGAGGAAAGCACTTGGACTCACATCCAACTCGAGAGGTAGAGGTGGCACTGAGAAAGTCTCATTAGGAAGGAAGGCTCAGGGAATCACATCAAACCTAAGAGGTGACAAGCTACATTGGGAAGGAAAACTCAGGGACTCGCATCCAATCCAAGAGGTAGCAAAAGTGTTGAGAATAGAATTGGATGTCTTGCTCCATTTAAGGGGGTCTCATAACAATCTTGAAATGCTGAGGATGTCACACTAGGAAGGAAAGCTCAGCGACTCACATCCAACCTAAGAGGCGACGAGCTACATTGGGAAGGAAAGCTCAGGGACTGACATCCAACCCAAGAAGTAACAAAATTGTTGAGAAGAGAATTGAATGCCTTGCTCCATTAGGCGTCTTATACTAATCTTGAAATGTTGAGATGTCACATTAGGAAGGAAAGCACAGGGACTCAAATCCAACCTAAGAGGCGACGAGCTACATTAGGAAGGAAAGCTCAATGACTCACATTCAACCCAAGAGGTAAGTGTCGAGAAGAGAATCAAATGCCTTACTCTATTTAAGGGTGTCTTACACAGGTATTGAAGAGCTGAGAATGTAAAATTAGGAAGGAAAGTTCAGGGACTCACATCCAACCTAAGAGGTGATGAGCAACATTGGGAAGGAAAGCTCAAGGACTCACATCCAACAAAAGTGCGGATATGAGAATCAGATGACTTGCTCCGTTTAAGGGGGTTTTAAACCAATCTCAAAGTGCTGAGAATGTCACATTAGGAAGGAAAGCTTAGGGACTCACATCCAACGTAGGAGGTGAAGAGATACATTAGGAAGGAAAGCTTAGGGACTCACATCCAACCCAAGACGTAGCAAAAGTACTGAGAAGAGATTCAGATGCCTTGATCTATTTAAAGGGGTCTCACACTGATCATGAAGTGTTGAGAAAGGATTAGGGCTATGCCTATCCAAAAAACTGAGTTTATAGCGACCGTGTAAACTCGCAGAAACTGTGGAAGTCTTGTAAAGATTTTGTGAAGCTTGTGAAAATTGTGGGAATTGTGTCAAAGAGTGTGGAAATTGTAAAAACGGTGGAATTTTGAATGCTCTCATTTATTATCTTTATCATTTCCCCTTATTATTAAGAATTTTTTTCTGGTTTGATGTTTTTCTATTTTAAATTTGTTTTTTCTCATTTCTGAATTTTCTTTTGTAGCATTCCTTGTTTGTTATAGTCTAAGACCAATGTATGGTCTTGCTGCTTTTTATCATCGCACAAATGTGGCAACTTCATAACACATGCTGAAACCCAAAACATTCTTCATTGAGACTCTGCTTTGAACATGTAGTACAAGTGATCATATATTGAAGTCATTGAAAACAATTTGAGGAATACATCGTAGTAGAACTGTAATATGCTATATCATATGCTGCGCTGCTCTGGAACGGTGCAAAAGTAGAAAAATTTGCTTATATTGTGAGGTCATTTCGTGATCAAGCTAACCTCGTATACCATTCTACAGAACAAGAGTTCCCTCACGTATACTTAGAGGTACAACTATCTAATAGCTCTAGCGGTTGAAGTCTATTCTTTGCAATGTAACTCAAACTCTTCTACATGGGGCTCTGGAGATGCAGTACTTAGCTAAATCTACTACATTCCCTCTCAAAATCACTACTGATCTAACCGGTAGTGGAATCTTAACCGATCCTTGGAATTTCCTTGGACCAACTATCTATATTTCTTTTCTGAATAAAATGTTACTCTTGCTCTTGAACGAAACTGTGCAGATGTACCTGAAGAAGTCATGGTGATCAATGTGAGGGGGAATACAGTCTCCTTCTTTGTAAATGTTGATGATGCAACTGTTTGGAATGCAATCTGCTGGTAAGATAAGCCATTCCACCATCCTCTTGATCATTTTCATTATTAAGGATAATAGGGTATCCATGTCATCATTTCTCAAAATCCCCACGGTGTTCCCTTGCCTATCCTTTACAATATTATAACAACAACCACAGTGGATGGTTGTCCTACCTTTTGCTCACATCCATTTCTCTAGTTCTCGACCTAAGTCTTTGACGCTGAACATGTAATCCAAAATCTTAATTTCGCTGCTCTCTAAAAATACGCCAGTGTGTAACTCAAGACCTTCCATGATGTTGACAAACCTTCCTTATATCCATACGTAGTGTTCAAACTTTTGCTTTTGGACCCTTAGTATCTTTGCCAGTTCGTAATCCAAAACAATCTATAATCATCGGGGCTACCTTTCTAGCTCATCTCTAGGAACAATTCACGACAAATGTAGCTTAACAATCTGTGGTATGTACAGCTCCACCTCGGGTGCTTTATACTTCTGAACATCATTGAAGCTAATATATACTGTTCAAAAGTTCTGTAACGCTCCAGATAAAGAACATTACACTATGGGCACTCTGTGAATGCTGCTGTAGATAACATCTTTTCGGTCGTTTTAAAATAGATTTGATTTATAATATATAATATATATAGTGTATAATTATAAAATAATTAACTAATATTTTCAAAAAATATAAAATCAAACTGATCTCATATATGCTATAGTTAAATAATCAAGCATTGCACCACAATCCATGTATCTATCCCGAAGAATAGATATATTACTTGGAGGTGAAGCTTGATTAAATAAACTAAAGAATTCATGACATCCATTTGGTCTGCAAACCATTTATGTTGACCGACAACTTCCCCTAACTATTACAAAGAAACTAGATAGGGTTTATATTAATCTGGGTATTTATATTTCCTATTATGGCAAGCCCCTATAGTTAATTACAACTTAGGTAATTGAAGTTATCTAAGAAAACTCTTCATAAAAATTAGGAAATATTATTTTCATGACTTCCGAAAGGTAGGATTCTTTAAAGTAGTGAGGTAATAGGAATTTCAATCGGTGAATGGCTCATGTTTGGAATAGTTATTATAGGAATCCAAAGGTAGAAAAAGCTAGGGAAAACACAACTCAAAGAAGAATCTTAGTGATTTCCTAAACTTTCCTATTGTTTGGCTCCTATTAAAAATAATTATTTAGTATTTTGTCCTGCCAATTTTATTATTTAGGGCTTACATTCACTTGATATCTATCATGTGAATGGCCTGGAAGATATGAGGATTTATGTCATGTCTGATGACAACGTCATAAACCTAATACGAGTTATGGCTTATATTGCACAAAGTGCAAAGGCCTAAAGAAATAAACTGAGGATTTATGTTGCACTAGGCGAACTACCTCGAAGTTCTATGACTTGTTATTTAATCCAAGGAGTTTTGCTATTGAAAATGGCTGTGCTACCCACTATGCATGCTCTGAGCTCCTCATCATAGAATGTTTAGTTTTAGAAGTGTCAAATTGAAGAGATTTAGAGAAGTGGCATGTCTTGGATGTTTTTAAATTGAGATGTCTTAATGTCTTATTAGGGGAATATTTAAGTTGATAATCGAGACACATGTTAGGATCCCACGGTTCCCTCATTCCAACACAACTATTTTCTTCGAATTCACTTAGTCTAGATGAATTTACTAAACTCAACTAAATGAGTTTTGTACTTTCATTCAGACCGTGGTAAATCTTATTAGCAGCCGTAGGTTACCTTATGTGAAGTATTCTCGATTATCTTAAGAGACGTTTTAATTTTGTTGCAATTGTAATTTTTGTTTTGTTTATGATTAAATTTTAAGTTGTTTTATATTTTGACTGTTGTGGCAGTGAATTTTATTTTTGTTTTGTTTTGATTTTAGTTTTGGTTTTGGTTTTTCAGCTATTCCAAAAGTTTTAGTTATAACATGCAGGGTGACATTGTTATTTAACATGCCAGCTTGTAAACAAGAAAATTAAAGTAGAGGTAGTATAGAAAAGGAGGTACTATAAACTTATAAAAGCGTACTTGTCGAGTCTTCTCATTCCTCCATTTGAAACTTTAACATCTTTTGCAGTAAACATTATAATTTGTAGGAAAGTAAATCCTATAGATAAGTTCTTCATAAACCTACCAAATCTTATGTCATAACTTGGTGTGTCTTATTTATTTCATTCTTAGATGATTTCTCATGAAAGACATAATAAATTTAATTATGCTTCAAGATATCCAAAAGATTAAGAGAATGACCCAGAGACTGGGTCCCGAACTCCTCACAAGCTTTTGAAATGTCTCGAGTTCATTCAAACTTATTATGTTGCTTGATAAATCATCTGTATCATGCCCTCTTGCTTGATGACTATTGATGTTTTGATCATCCCTAAGAATAGGGTAATTATCACTTGATATTTTATTTGTAAATTATGTGAGTGAAGAACATTAGGGGCAAACTTGATATATTAAGGATTTTACCCTGTTTAATTTTAGAATTGGGCTTGCAGTGTTTTAGTAATGTTCATAATTGACTTTTATCATTTTTTCTAATCCATATTAATCAAATTTGATTAAGCCTAGCTCACTACTAAGCCCTTAAGTCTTTAGTAGGTATATTTGAAATTTTGGGAAAAGTTAATTTAAGGGATTATGATTCTTAATCCCTGTCAAGGTATTGAATTAATCATTAAACACCAACTAGGGGTATTAGATTGATGGATTATTAACTTTCCAAAGTCATTCCCCTAACCCTGGGATCATTTAATTTTAATTATCTTCCAATCTAGAATAATTAGGGGAATTACAATTTTACCTTTTGATGTGACAAAAGTGATATGGGTTTCTACCATATACCCTTTTTTGTCTAAATCATCCAAATATTCCAATTACAATTATTCATTACCCATTTCCTATTTCAATTAAACCTAAATACTGATTAACACTTCATAGTTTATCAAATTCAATGCAAATGACTTTGAAATTTTTATGGTACTCTACCCATGGATTAATTAAAACATCAGAAGATAAAATGTGATTTTTCCAATTTTAATTTAATTTATATAATTGTTTTAATGCAAAATAAAGATTTTCAAAGATAATTATAACTTGGACAACACACATGACATAGCCCCAGAAAAATTACTGGATGTTCACCTAAGTCAGAGGACCACTTGGGCCAAATATCATGATTTTTTGACTTTTAATTTAATTATTAAAAATTACTTTATGTTTTAGAGTATTAATTAAATATATAATATAATTTAAGTTTAAAATTAATTTTTTTATTTTTCTTAAATCTCTCTGAGGTTAGAGATCCCAGAGAAACAAATTTCATATTTTTACGATGTGTGCTTTAATTATTAGAATTATTTTAGTGAGAAATTAAGAAAAATTCATTTTTAGTTTTTTAAAAAATATTTTAGGCCTTCAAATTCAATATCATTACTTATAAAATTAGGAATATTATTCCTATTGCTCCCAAGTGATCATGAGACAATTTAAAATATTTCCACAAATTTTATTAATATTTTTTATTTTTGTGAATTTTTAATTATTTTAAATATTAAAATATTCAAAATAACTTTACAAATGAAAATTTTATTTTAATTCAAATTTTATTTTTCCTATGTTCCTCTAATTATGTAGAACTCCCAAAACCAATTTTGTGATTTTTTGAGTTATATTAGAATTACTATAATTATTTTTGTGTTAAAATTACTGTTTTCACTTAAGAAATCAAATTTAGTAGGTTGATTAACTTCAGTTCACTTGAAAATTTTATGGGGAGTTCCCTGTCCTTTAATTTCAATGGAGAATAATTTTTCGGCCATTTACATGTTTACTTTGTCTTATTTAATTTTCTTTTAATTTTAAGGTTTAATGGCCATAGGAATATTTTAATAGGGTTAACTCATGTTAAATTTTTCCTAGGGTCTTCTGACCACAAGGAACCTAACCTACCAGAGAAGTCTTCATATTTTTCAGACCAAAACATTTATTTTTATAATTATTTTACCAAAATAGTGACCATATTTTTGAAAATTAGGGATCTCTCCATAGGTAGCCTCCATGACTTTAGAAAAATTAGGGAAGAACACCCATGACAGATGGATAAGGACCCCCAAAGATCAAGCCAAGGTGAAATGTTTAAGTGAGTGGAGAATCAAAAGACTAAATACTATATTTAATTAATTAAAAATTGTACATGCATTAAATAAACTTGAAACTATTTCCACATTGTTCTCTTCTGTTCACTGAGCAAGAGGGTTTTTTTTTTATTTTATTTTTATGATTTTTCTACACCAAGTTATGGAGTTTTGAAGTCAGATTGATTTAATTAATTAATTTAAATCCTATTTTTCTTTTTATCCAACTCATCCTACGGTGGCTCCGAATAGAACAAGCGTCTTCCACTGATTGGGCACCGCCATCTGTCAGGTCCAATTTATGCTGCACAGCTTCGTCCAACTGCATCAGAACCATCCAAACATTACACGCGGGATCCAACGGCGCTCCTCCTTCATCCCCAACTGGTGTGCACAGAGAACCGTCCATGGTAAAACCCTAAGATCTCATCCTAGACTCATCCAAATCAACTCGGATTTCTTTATATAGACTCATCTGACCTAGACGAACCTATCCATACTGTTTATATAGGATAAATTATAGCCTATGCATGTGAAGAATAAAAAAAGCTCAGGAGGGAGAAAGAGTCCATTACCTCTGTTTGAGAATGGAAGGTTCAATCATATGTCGTTTGCACCTTCTTAAGGACCTCGCAAAGCCCCTCCAAGCACTAATTTGAGCTCTTGTTGGGCCTACACCAGAGTTCGATCAGAGGTGAAATTTGGGTCTAAGGGAAGTCTAGGTTAGAGAGGCTATGAGATGGGGCTTATGTGGGGAATCTTCTTTATTTGGTGAGGGGATGGTGAGGGGCAAATTAATTTGTGGCTTTAGACAGTGTGGAGAAGTGATTGGGTTAGTCTTGGTTTCGGCTGGAATTTGAGCTCTGAAATTGAGCTCAGACAATGGTGGAGGTGGCCGGAAAATGACTAGGATGAGCTTAGGAAGGTTGGGAGATCCTCTGGGAGCAATTTGGCAGAGTTTCCCCTAAGTTCGGTGCACACCTCTCTTGACCATGAAGGGGTGGAGTTTAAATAGCCATGGCTGGAGCTGAGCTTTGGGCTTCAATTCAGGCGCATTGGCTGGCTTAGGTGGAACGCAGAGCAGCTCCAATGAGCAATGGTGGCATGACACATTAGGTGGGCTCAATTAGGTTTTGATTTAGATGGGTGGCTCTTAGTTTTCACTCGTCCGGCCATTAGGCTACCCGGCAAGGACAGGTGATGGTGGTTAGAGGTTAGGTGGTTCAGTGAGAAGTCCATCAAGGCATTAACTTGAATGGGGGATGGGTTTGGGCAAATATCCTTATAGTTTAGCCACTTATGAAAGAAAATCCCCTAAATAATGGGAACCTTGGTCCATGTCTCAACTAGATTGGGCTAAGAGGATCTAGGGTGGTTCCTAGGGTTCACTTGGAGGCTGTGGAGGGGTTGGCTTGGTCAAATTGAGTTAGGTTTGGTCACATTGGCTCATAGATTTAATTTTGAGACATGTGAGTTCAAGTTGGGCTAGGTTAGGTTTGAGCTTGGGTTGGACTCATTTTATTGATAAAAATGATGTAAATAATTGTCATGAAGGCTTTAGAAAAGGATTGGGGTGGTTTGAGTTGATTTGGGAGGTGGATTTGGTGAGATTTGATCAATTGGTCAATTTGAGGAAAGTTGGCTAAGCTTGGGTTTAAGTTGGGATAGAGTGGGGTTATGTCTCAATTGATTGGTTAAAATGTTTTAGGTGGATGTTATGAAGATTTCCAAACATTAATTGGATGGCAATTTTATGGTTAGGGTATTCAAACTGATGGATTTTGGTGATGTGGTTAATTTAGGGCAAAATTAGGAATTTTAGATTTGGTTAGACTTGGGTGAGGTTTGGCTCAAATTGGTGGGAATTGAATATTTAATTTGGTTTAGGGGAATGCCATGAAGAGTTTAGGATTCAAAATTGGGGAAAATTGATTGACATTGGGTTTAATTTGGGGAGATTTAGCCACATAGTCAAAATTGGGAACTTTTGGTTTAGATTCAAATTGGGTTCAAGTGTTGTTCAAATTGGACTTGGATTTGGCTTGGGATGAGAGTGGACATTGTGAATTTGAGTTTAGAAATTAAATTATGGGAGATTGAGATAAATTGAGAGGACATTGGGGGTGATTTGGGCATTTTAGGCGTAAAGGGTGAAATTTGGGGCTTTTGGTCAAATTGGGATAATTAAAGTGGTTTAAATTGTTTTTGGAGACATTTGGGATGATTTTTTAATTTTTGGAAATTTTTAGGTTTAGAGGGATTTTAGTCATTTTGGGTATTTCGGGGGTATTTTGGGAATTTTGGGAGATTTGGTGGATTTTGGATATTTTGAGTGGTGAGGGGTGTTTTGGGATAACTTTTGAAGGAATTTGAGAATTTTGGGTAATTTTAGGGATTTTTAGGGCTTAGGGGCAATTTGGTAATTTTTTAGAGTTTAGGGGTAAGGAGTCTTACACCGACTTTATATATGCTTAAAAATGCAAGACTTTATGAATTCATATTTATATATTTATAATGATTTAGTAAAGTCACACATGCAACACAAGTATACATATCGTATCAAGTAACACAGGGCTCTAATGGAGTCATGGTAATCGATCCCACAGGGAGGGAAAACGTTCTCAAATCAGATAATATAGCACTAAAATCCAATACCAATTGTAAAAATTGCTCAAGTGTACTACAACTAGTTAATGCAAAGTAGGGTAATAAGAAAGCTACTACAATTATTTCTACTTACTAAACTCTTTAACTAACACACACTAACTTATGTGATTTATAAGATACTTCTATGTGGAAAGTGTCTTCCTTCCTGCATAAAGATTATGATGTGTGGATGATGAAGAATGGTAACTTTTTGTATTGTGCCAAATAGGAGCATATTTGCTTCTTTACCCTTAAAAGAGTACCTCCTCTTCCAAGCATGTAAAGAACATTGCCATATCTTAAGTTTAGTCACTAAATCTAAGGCTAGGCTGGTAGGATACCGACTCTCACTACGGAGCTCCCACTCACCCTTCACCCGAAGGCTAACCATAGGCTTTAGTTACCAATCTTAAGACCAAATTGGGGATCCCATTCTGTCACCATGAAACCTCCAATTTGAAGTTCATCAAAACTCATTTCCCTATTTATTTGCACTTAATCCCCATAAACTACATAATTCATTCACGGACATTAAATGGGTTCTTCATTCTTGTTATAGAACATTCAGTTCTTTTGGAATTAATGTTCCTCAACATATTTTAACAATTCAATTGGCCGGATTGAAAAGTAAATTAAGTTCTAAATGAAAGAAACATCACAACTTTTATAACACTTTAAGGGCACATCAATTCCACATCACCACATCATTACTACTTTATGCAAGAAGAAAGGCAAAGGAAACTACTCACAAATCATGGAGAAGATATAAGAACACATGGATTTTATATATAAAATAAGAGTCATACAAACCACAATAGTAAATACAACCTATCTCCATCTCTTCCCCAAGCAAATTCCTTCCAAGTTCCCTTGATTCCTTTTCTATTCCTTGCAACACTTGATTATCTCCTTGGAACAAAGATGAAGGAGAAATCTCTCATTTTACTCCCTCTTCTCCCCTCCTTAGAGAAGAATCTCTCTTAAAATTACAAACCCTAACTCTCACACTTTCCTTACACTCTCTACAACAATCCTCCTCTCCTTTTTCGTCTTGAGCACTTAATTTAATGTTGGGAACTAATTCCCCAAGAGTTTCTTTAAGCACCCCTTCAAAAATCCGCCAAAACTCTTCAATTTGAAATGAATCGACATAGGGCGCCGGCGGCGCCCTATCCTGCCAATAATTGCTGAAGTCTCTAGAAGAGGGCGCCGGCGGCGCCCATTCTGGCACCGGCCGCGCTAGAAGCTGTTTTCCTCCAAATTTCTCCATTTTGCTCCAAATTTGTTCCTTTCTGCATCGTTTCGCTCCAATAACCTATAATCATCATACCTACAACAAATCATGAAAAATACCTTCCTTTAAAGTGTAATTCACAAAATATAGGTAAAAATATATAGCTAAAAGAGTATATATTTTGGTGCATCAAAATCCCCCAAACTTAAACTATTACTTGTCCTCAAGTAATCCTTTTACTACATAAAATATAACTCTAGGCAATGTACTTTTCAACTTAGGACACTAAAATTTTCATTCAAAAGAATATATTGGTTAGATTTTCAGAAAAAGTTTAGTAACTCAGGTCAACATTACAGGTATAAGAATATTCAACAATCAAGTCTAAGAGTTCTAGTCTTCTATTTATTTCAAGATAAATCATAATTTGTCACATTAAGAGTGCCTTAAAAGAATATGTGAAAAAGGAGTTCATGTAAACTTTACTAAAATGTAGGCTAACACTTTAAATATAAATTCAGAAATGAAATCATATTTTACCTTTAATGTGATTCAAATGAAGCCAATTTTTTATTAGGCATCTCCTCAAGCTTCTCCTCATAAACATTTTTCTTTCTCTTTTTTTTTTCTTTTGGGATTGTTTTTTAAATCCTTATTTTCTTTTCTTTTCTTTTATTGAGGATTACTATATCTGGATAGCCTTTAATGATTTTGAACTTCACTCTCCTTTTTCTAAAGTTCAAACTTGAAACACCTCCTTACTTTATAGTTAGGCACAAGCTTTATTATTTTTCATAAAGTCACAATCTCTTCTTAATACACAATACTTAAGTCCCTTGACATTTCAAAAATACAGTTTTCTTTACTTTAAACAGTTAACTATAATCAAATCCTTTCATACCAAATATCTTACTTCTATAAAATTAACTTTTATTACCAAATATTTTCATCTTATCCTTCCATAATATTCAACTGAAATGAAAAGTTTTAGTTATTTTACAATGAGGTTCAACTGCCAAAAGTTATGCTAATAATTTTTGAAAAGATAATAATTGAGAACAAATAAAAGTTTAGCATTTCTCTACCCTCCCCCAAACTTAAATTTTTCAATAAATTTGAAATAGTTGAGAGTAAAAGAAAACTAACATTTCTGTGCTGAAATTCTGAAATCATCATAATCTATCTGGTATTAATCAAAATTTTATAGCTAGCAAGCATGAAACAATTAGTAGCAGTGATATAAAAATTTAAAATATTTGCATGGGTAAAGAGAAATTAACATTAAACATCCAAACATCCAACAGAACACTACAACATGAAGCAAACTATCACACTAGTAACGATGACAACTAACAGTTCAACATGAAAAGTAAATAACACTACATCACACAGTACAACACAGGGTTACACATCACATGAAAAGTAAATATCCACTACATCACATCAATACATCACAACAGACTAAGAACAACAGAAATAAAACAAACAAACTATCTACCAGTCTTCATCACCAGGATCAGCAGCGGGGTCATCAGGTTCAGGCATGTACAATGTATAACTAGGGCAAGTAAGAAATGTCACCCCAGTATCTCCTATCATAAATCTGGCCTGAGCATCATAATAAGCAATATCGAACTAAACTCTTCTCTGCAAATAGTTTTCATTCACATCACTCCTGGCCTCGAATACATCCATCCTACTATGCATCCTATCAATGCTATCACTTTGCAATCTCAACTGCTTTATGACATCGGATAGTGTTTGGGGCTCAGAAGTAGATGGAACATCATAGCTTGTGATAGGAATATCATTACTCCTAGTCTCCTCTTTTGCACCCACATGGGCCTCATAAGTACGAATAATGGTCTTTGTAATTGGTCTCAAAGGTATCGCCACTTCCTCAGAACTACTATACTCAACTCCAGATTGAACACAAAGGGCATGAATTAGGGCAGGATGTCCTAATCCACCAGTGGTTTCTCCTTTGGCAATAGAGTGAATGCTCCTGAAAAAAATAGCTCCAATATTGATCTTCTTCATATTCTGGATGCAATAATTCAAAATAGCTCGATCCCTAGTAACTTCACTGTGATGATAAGAAGAGAACAGTCTCGCAGAAATGAAATAATGCCACTCTTTAGAAGCAACATTTAAAGTAGAAGCAGGGAAGTTAATCATCCATTTCTGATTCATCTTCCACTTCCCTCTTCCATCGGTCAGATACATGATTACACTCATCAAATTCCCCTCACTAGCATCAAAATTCTCAAATTCACAAAAAAAGGGTTCTCGAATTTGATAAAGTGCGTTGATACGTTGTGGGATGAACTCAACCAATTTACCTCGGACTAGCACATATTCCGTCTCAGACCAGAGCATGTTAGCATAAAATTCTCGGACTACTCCCAAAACAACATTAGCAGAAAAGTAACAGAAACGCTCCCAATTCCACTCAGAAATCAACTGTTCCACAGATCCACCAGGATTCTCAAACGCTCGATCCTGATTACACTTCTTGTTTTTCAACTGATAGTTGAAGCAAAACTGAGCCTTAACATTAACAAATCTTTCATCTTCCCAATCAAATTTTTGCTTCCGCTTACTCATTCTAGGAGCCATGTGAATTTCTAAAAATTGTAAAAATTTACCAATAAATCCCAAAATCCACAATGTACTAACTCCAAGCATTAATCCAAACAAGTAAGAACAAATTCTACCATAGGAAACCTCACTTTTTCTCAACAATCTCCCAAAAATATCATCCAAACATTCTGAGAGTTTCATATGGCAAAAATCCAAAAATTTTAGCTTAAAGTAAAGCTCTTACCAAGAGAAGTGCAGATCCAGCCTCAGAAATCCTTGAAATCCTCTCTACTCTGAGATCTAACGAACCCAAAAGCTTTAAAATTGTGAACATGGAGGTGGGAGACGAAAGAAATGGCGGAAAAATGGGTCCCAGGCAATTTTCGCGAATTTTTAAGGGTCCCGGGTTATTTTCAGCATTTGGGCGCCGGCAGCGCTCTATTCAAAATAAAAGCCAAACTCTCTGGATTTGGGCGCCGGCGACGCCAGTCCAAAAATCCATTGGGTTCAAAATTTTCTTTTGCAAATTCAATCTTTTAAACCTCCGCAGTCCTATTAACACATCAACAAGCATCTATTTCATTTCACAAACACTAAACAATATCACTTTACACAAACAACACATCACATCATTTTCATATATAAAATCCATGATACAACGACTACACACATATGTTCATCAAATAAAAGAAACACTCCTTAGATCCTTAGTATTGCAGGTACACTATGATAAGCAAACACTAAGTCCGAAGTACACACAAGAAATCAAATCATAGTCCAAGCACTCCTTACTAAATCAAAGCAAAGCAAAGCAAACAACATAATAATCAAAGCAAACACTTAAACATAACAAAGCAGCATACAAAATTCACTAATTACGCCTCATCAATCTCAGAACTATCATCCTCTCTAATGTCTCCGATTGATTGATAATGAACGAACAAATTGTAGAAGGGACGATATGGAAATTCATCAGACGAATCTTCAGTCACCACAGCATTCTTGTTAAACAGATTAATCAGACCCAACTCAATCCGACCAGTATGATCAAATTGCTCTTTCATCCTCCAATCACTATGATCAAATAAATCAGAAATATTATTAATAGCATTCAGATCTTTCAGAATAGTAAGGCTGAATAGGTTGTGAACTCTCACTGGGCTGATCAGCAAGCAAATCCATATCTCCTTCATCACCTACTATTTGGTAGTCATAAAGATCATTTGGATCAACAGGTCTCTAGGGCAGAAGAACTTTATCCCAACTTTCATATGGTACTTGCGATTGACTACAAAACAAAAATATGGTGGACGGTTGTCCAAGCCCATATTTAGATCCATGCACAATCAATCCCAAAATAGATTTCGTAATGATTGATCCAATATCCACTGGTCATCCAGTTTGTATACAGAAATTCAGAATAGCACTTTCCTTTGTTAACTTACTTATCTTTATAGTAGGAATTAATTTTTCTGAAATAAAGTAATGCCACTGTTTTGATACCGAATTTAAGGATGAAGAAAAGAAACTGATATAATGATAGATTTCCATGCAAATCCCTTACTTCCCATGCTTCATTCTCATTCGTCAAATAATGATAGATTTCATTCATATCATTGCTAGTCACATTAAAATTTGCATAATGAAAAATAGGTACATTTTCAATCATGAAGAGATCATTACTCCTTGCAGGAGTGAATGATACATACCTACCACGCACAAAAACACATCCTTGGTTGATCCCGTGCAGATTTGCATAAAATTCATTCAAAACCGGAACAACCACTGTGGCGGTAGTGTAGCATAACACTTCCCAACACCTTTGCTTTACTATCTCTTCAACTCTTGTAGTCGGACTCTTCAAACCTTGATTTACAAAGACTCTTTTCTTGATAATCCTTCTTTTCATCATCACTTTATGGAATAGACGTTGCGCCTCGAAACTAACGAACTTTCGTCGATTGTAAATGTGAGATCTAGGGAGTTCCATGGAGTAGGAATCCATGGGATGCGAATTGGGAAAGGAAGTTTTCGTTTTTTTGGTGGTTATGGATTTAAAATGGAGTTTTGGGATGTTTTATGGAAGAAAATCCCGCACAAAACCGTCAAAAACAGCATTTTAAAAATTAAAAATCGTGAACCAGAATTTGGGCGTCGACGGCGCTCAAACTAGAAATTCAACTATTTTTAAAAGAATAAGGCGCCGGCGGCGCCAGTGGTAAAAATTTACACCAAACTTTGTTTGGCTCGAAATACTTCGTTTTCGCCATGCGATCCAATATATTTTTAATTTTTAACTTATTTAGGGGTAATTAGGATTTTTGAATATCAAACTAAAAGCACAAACAACAATAAGCAAGCAAACACAACACACAAGTACACATGGGTTGCCTCCCATAAAGCGCTTGGTTTAACGTCGTCAGCCCGACAAACCATTCAGTTTACTAGGATGACTCAGCAATAAAACCTCTTTGAAATCAAGTAAAAACCCTGCAAAGTAAGCTTTTAAACGATGCTCATTAACCTTGAAAATATTTTCAGTTTTAGGATCTCGATATCAATAGCTCCGAAAGAATGAACTTTCACTACAGTAAAAGGTCCCATCCATCTGGACTTAAGTTTTCCAGGAAATAATTTCAATCTCGTATTATATAACAAAACTCTTTGTCCAAGTTCAAATCATTTTTTCAATATCTTCTGATCATGCCACAATTTCATTCTCTCTTTATAAATTCTATCATTATGATATGATTCATTCATGATTTCTTCCAACTCATTCAATTGCATAAATCTTTTTTCTCCCACATTTTTCAAATTAAAATTCAACTCCTTAATCACCCAATATGCTTTATGCTCCAATTCAACCGGCAAATGGCAAGTTTTGTCAAATACTAGTCTATAAATAGACATTCCAATTGGGGTCTTAAAAGCAGTCCTATAAGCCCATAATGCGGTATCTAATCTAGCAGACCAATCTAATTTATGAATATCCACTGTTTTCTCCAAAATTCTTTTAATTTCCTTATTCGATACTTCTGCTAAACCACTAGTCTGGGGATGATAAGCAGTAGAGATCCTATGAATAATGTTTTATTTTTCAATTAATCTCTTAATTTGATTGTTTCTGAAATGGGATCCACCATCTGTTATAATTACTCTCGGCATTCCATATCTTGTAAATATATTTTTCTTTAAAAATTTAGAAACACTCCGAGCATCGCATCTTGGTAAAGCTACAACTTCAATCCATTTTGAAACATAATCAACAGCGACCAATATATATAAATTTCCAAATGATAGTGTAATGGTCCCATAAAATCTAATCCCCATACATAAAAAATTTCAACTTCCAAATTATAATTCAGAGGCATTTCATTTCTTCTAGAAATATTACCTACTCTTTGACATCGATCACAAAATTTGACATATTTATAAACATCACGAAAAAGAGTTGGCCAATAAAATCCAGATTGTAAAATCTTATAAGCCATTTTATCAACACCAAAATGACCTCCAAATTCAGAATCATGACATCTCTGAATGATTTGATTAATTTCTTCATGTGGCACACATCTTCTAATAATCAGATCCTTACGGTGTTTATATAAATAGGGCTCATCCCAAAAATAAAATTTAGAATCATATTTAATTTTTTTTTGTTGTTGCCTTGTTAAATCCGATGCTATAATATCACTCATAATATAATTCATAATATCAGCATACCAAGGCAAATTATTTTCCATAAGAATATACAATTGTTCATCAGGAAAAGTTTATGTAACTTCCTTTTCAAATACAGATAAATTATCATATTCTATTCTTGACAAATGATCAGCAATTTGATTATCAGATCCTTTCCTATCAACTATCTCAAAATCAAATTCTTGCAAAAGAAGTATCCATCTAATCAATCGAGGTTTAGCATCCTTCTTTTGCATTAAATACTTAATAGCTGAATGATCAGTATGCACTATACTTTTAGTCTCAATTAAATAAGGTCTAAACTTATTAAAAGCAAATACTATAGCTAATAACTCCCTTTTAGTAGTGGTATAATTAATTTGAGCATCATTAAGAGTTTACTAGCATAGTAAATGACTTTGAAAGTTTTATCATACCTTTGCCCCAACGCAACTCCAATAGCATAATCACTAGCATCACACATCAATTCAAAGGGTTTCTCTCAATCAGGTGAAACAATTATAAGAGCAGTGATTAATTTTTCTTTATGTAAATTAAAAGCACACAAACATTCATCATTAAAATCAAACTTCCTATCATTTTCTATAAGTTGGCACAAATGTTTAGTAATTTTAGAAAAATCTTTAATATAACGCCTGTAAAATCCAGCATGTCCTAAGAAACTCCGCACCTCTCTCACAGTAGTGGGTGGTGGTAATCCTCAATCACTCAAATTTTAGCAGGATCGACCTCCATACCATATTCAAAAAATTTATGCCCAAGCACTATTCCTTCTACAACCATAAATTGACATTTTTCCCAGTTTAGAACTAAATTTGTTTTCTCACAGAGTTTTAAAACTTTTGCCACGTTTTGCAAACAAATATCAAATGAAGTTCCAAACACAGAAAAATTATCCATGAAAACTTCTATCCCATTATCTATTATACTACTAAAGATAGACATCATACATCTTTGAAAAGTTGCAACTGCGTTACACAGTCCAAAAGGCATTCTTTGAAAAGCAAATGTTCCATAGGGGCTAGTAAGCATTGTCTTTTCTTGATCCTCAGGAGCAATATGTATTTAATGATAACCAGTATACCTGTCCAAAAAGTAATAGTACTTGTGTCCAGCAAGTCTATCTAACATTTGATCGAGAAAAGGAAGAGGAAAGTGATCTTTTCGGGTGCCAGCATTCGGTTTTCTATAATCAATGCAAATTCGTCATCCATTCACTTGTCTAGTAGGTAAAATTTCATTCCTTTCATCCACTTCCACAGTCACTCCACCTTTCTTCGGTATACAATGGATTGGACTTACCCAAGCACTATCCGAAATAGGATAAATAATTCCAGCATCAAGCCATTTTAAAATTTCCTTCTTAACTACTTCTTTCATTATAGGATTTAATCTCCTTTGCGGATCAATTTTAATTTTATGTTCTTCATTTAATAAAATTCTATGCATACAGATCGAAGGACTGATTTCTTTGATATCTGCCAAAGTCCATCCAAAAGCCTTTTTGTATCTTTTTCAGATTTCTAATAATTTTTGTTCTTGATATTCAGTTAACTCCGAAGATACAATAACTGGTAGAGTAGATGATTCTCCTAAGAACATATACTTTAAATGCTTAGGGAGAATTTTCATCTCAAGTTCAGGAGGTTTAACAATAGATAAAATTAAACTTATATCTCCACCTACCATGGTATCTAACACTTTAAATTTCTCCTGAATATATTCCAACTCCTTATTCATCTCATTATCTCAATCTTTTTCATTTCCAATTTCATCTTCAATTATATTTTTGCATTCCACTTTCTTTTCAAACATCTCTTTAAAATAATCATTTCTCAAATATTCGCAGACTTCCATCCTAAAACATTCATTATCTTTTTGCAACTGAGGGATACTTCATAGACTTCAAACTATTAAAGGTCACCTCTTGATCATTAACTCTCACAGTTAATTCCCCTTTTTGAACATCAATTACAACTCTTCTAGTAGCTAGGAATGGTCTTCCTAAAATAATTGGAATATCTTTATCTTCCTCCATATCAAGCACAATAAAATCCACTGAAAAGATAAATTTATCCACTTTCACTAACACATCTTCTACTACTCCCTTAGGATAAGTAATAGAACGATCAGCTAATTGAAGAGTTACAGCTGTAGGATAAATTTCTCCAATTCGCAATCTTTTGAAAGTTAATAAAGGCATAAGGTTAATACTAGTTCCCAGATCACATAAGGCTCTTCCACAAAACTTTTCACCTATAGCACACGGGATAGTGAAACTACCAGGATCTTTAAGTTTTTCAGGAAGCTTTTTCTGAATTATTATACTGCACTCTCCGCTAAGTGCAACAGTCTCATGATCCGCGAACTTTCTTGTCTTTTTAAGAATATCCTTCATAAATTTCGCATAATCAGGCATCTGTTCTAATGCTTCAACAAAAGGTATATTTATTGTTAACTTCTTAAGAATTTCGAAAAATTTTCCAAATCTGTTATCCCTATTCTTCTGCTTCAATCTTTGAGGAAATGGAGGAGGTGGTTTCTTAACAGTAATCTTCATTGGTTCAAGAGGATATTCCAGGTCTGGATAAATCTTATTTGAACCTGTTTCAATATTTACCTTCTCCTTCTCTTCTTCAACTTCTTTCTGCACTCTAGTTTCTAATTCTTTTCCACTCCTTAATTGAATAGCCTTAAGTTTCTCCTTGTTTTGATCTTTTGGATTGATCTCCACATTACTAGGAAGCGTTCCAGAAGGTCTATTATTAAGCGCAGTAAAAATATGTCCCAATTGATTTTCAATATTTTTGATCGCGACACCTTGAACTTGTAATTGGTTACCCATATTCAAAATCATTTCATCTGTAGATGACTTATTATCCTTAAACTGTGGGTTATTATTAAATCCAGGAGGATAAGATGGTCTAAAGTTAGTATTCCCTTGGTTATTTGAGTTTCCAACTGGGTTCATAAAATTGTGCCCCCATTGTGGGTTCACATTAGCATTATTATTATTCCAATTAAAATTTGGGTGATTCTTCCAACCAGAGTTATAATAATTCGAAGAAGGGTTATTAGGTCTATTAATCGCGTTCAAAGTTTCATAAGGTGTTTGAGATTCAGTTATCTGTCCAAATGAAGTTTCCTCTAACACTGGGGGTGGTTGAGAATAATTCATTCCATATTGATCTATTTTCTTAGAGTACTGCTATTTGAGAAACTATCATAGTCATCATATCAGAATCATGAACACTAGCTACTCTCTTAGGGTTTACCCGTTCAGAGGGCCATTGAAAATTATTAGTAGTCATCTCTTCAATCAATGAATATGCTTCATTGAAAGGTTTTGACATTAACGATCCACCAGCAGCAACATCAATAATTGATCTCAATGATCCCACTAATCGGTTATAACAAGTTTGAATTATTAACCAATCTGACAAAGCACGATGTGGACACTTCCTAAGAAGATCTTTAAACCTCTCCCAAGCTTCATATATTGAATCTCCTTCAAACTGACCAAAAGATGTAATATCATTTCTTAATCTAGCAGTTTTTTATGGAGGGAAATATTTTGATAGAAACTTTTGAGAATGTTCTCCCCAAGTTCGAATAGATCTAAGTTCTGATGAGTTTAACCATGCCTTAGCTTTATACCTTAAGGAAAAAGGAAAAAGTCTAAGTCTCATAGCATCACTCGACACTCCGTCATACTTAAAAGTAACACACAGTTCTAAAAAACTTGCGAGATGTAAATTTGGGTCTTCATTAGGTGTTCCTCTAAATTGATTATTTTGTACCATTTGGATAACATCAGGTTTAAGTTCAAACGAATTAGCAGCAACATCAGGATTTTGAATAGTTATATGAATTTCATCTGCTGTTGGGTTGGCATAATCTCTTAAGGGTCTTGGTAAATTTCCAACATTAAGATTCTGATTCTCTTGAATATTCGCCATTTCACAGTAATTTTCAATTTATTTTTGTTGTTTTCTAATTTTTCTAATAGTACGCTCTATCTCTGAATCATAAGGTATCAAACTTACAGATCCACTACTACGCATATAAAATAACACTAAAAAGTAAAAAAGCACACAAATATACTACAAAGTAAAGGTTTACAATTACTACAATATCTATAAATAAGTACCGTTTATCTATCTCCCCGACAACGGCGCCAAAAACTTGACGGCGACTTTATATATGCTTAAAAATGCAAGACTTTATGAATTCATATTTATATATTTATAATGATTTAGTAAAGTCACACATGCAACGCAAGTATACGTATCGTATCAAGTAATACAGGGCTCTAATGGAGTCCTGGTAATCGATCCCACAGGGAGGGAAAATGTTCTTCAAATCAGATAATATAGCACTAAAATCCAATACCAATTGTAAAAATTGCTCAAGTGTACTACAACTAGTTAATGCAAAGTACGGTAATAAGAAAGCTACTACAATTATTTCTACTTACTAAACTCTTTAACTAACACACACTAACTTACGTGATTTATAAGATACTTCTATGTGGAAAGTGTCTTCCTTCCTACATAAAGATTATGATGTGTGGATGATGAAGAATGGTAAATTTTTGTATTGTGCCAAATAGGAGAATATTAGCTTCTTTACCCTTAAAAGAGTACCTCCTCTTCCAAGCATGTAAAGAACATTGTCATATCTTAAGTTTAGTCACTAAATCTAAGGCTAGGCTGGGAGGATACCGACTCTCACTACGGAGCTCCCACTCAGCCTTCACCTGAAGGCTAACCATAGGCTTTAGTTACCAATCATAAGACCAATTTGGAGATCCCATTCTGTCACCATGAAACCTCCAATTTGAAGTCCATCAAAATTCACTTCCCTATTTATTTGCACTTAATCCCCATGAACTTCACAGACATTAAATGGGTTCTTCATTCTTGTTGTAGAACATTCAATTCTTTTGGAATTAATGTTCCTTAACATATTTTAACAATTCAATTGGCTAGATTCAAAAGTAAATTAAGTTCCAAATGAAAGAAAAATCACAACATTTATAACACTTTAAGGGCACATCAATTCCACATCACCACATCATCACTACTTTATGAAAGAAGAAAGGCAAAGGAAACTACTCACAAATCATGGAGAAGATATAAGAACACGTGGATTTTATATATAAAAGAAGAGTCATAGAAACCACAATAGTAAATAAAACTTTTCTTCTTCTCTTCCCCAAGTAAATTCCTTCCAAGTTCCCTTGATTTGTTTTTTTATTCCTTGCAACACTTGATTATCTCATTGGAACAAAGATGAAGAAGCAATCTCTCACTTTACTCCCTCTTCTCCCCTCCTTAGAGAAGAATCTCTCTTAAAATCACAAACCCTAACTTTCACTCACACTTTCCTTACACTCTCTATAGCAATCCTCCTCTCCTTTTTCGTCTTGAACACTTAATTTAATGTTTGGAACGAATTCCCCAAGAGTTTCTTCAAGCACCCCTTCAAAAATTTGCCAAAACTCTTCAATTTTAAATGAACTGACATAGGGCGCCGGCGGCGCCCTATCCTGCCAATAATTGCTGAAGTCTCTGGAAGAGGGCGCCGGCAGCGCCAGAAGCTGTTTTTCTCCAAATTGCTCCATTTTGCTCCAAATTTGATACTTTTTTCATTTTTTCTCTCCAATCACCTATAATCATCATACCTGCAACAAATCATAAAAAATACCTTCCTTTAAAGTGTAATATCACCAAAAATAGGTAAAAACATATAACTAAAAGAGTATATATTTTTGATGCATTAGAGTCAAAAGTTAGAATTTTTTGTAAAGTTGGGGTTCAATGAGACTAATAACCCATTTGAGCCATGGACCAAGGGAAATTCCACTTTTGATCCTCCATCTGTTGGTACTAGCCAAACCCTAGCCTGGGGCTAAGAGCTTGAGGAACCACCCACATGAGTTTCAAAAAGAGTAGATGATTAAGTGTGAGGAAGTATAGGCATGTTTGCTTTAGGGTTATAAGTATAGTGAGTGTAAGTGTAAAGTGGATATGAGTGTGTGTGTGTGAGCCTCACCCAGACCACCCAGGGTGAGTCCTAAGGCTTGACCGTCTTATAGGAAACTCCTCTTGAGTTTCCTCATGCTTGGTCTTATCCCCCTAAGTACTTAGAGGTTATACCTTAAGCATTTGAAAACTCCAAGTGAAGCAAAGAAGTGCTTTGAATTTCTATTGGGTAAAGGTTCCATTGCTAGTCTCCGAAGATAGTCACCAAGAGAGTGTTATGGCCAGACCCTAAGCTGCCTAAATAAAGACTTGAACTCCACAAAAGTGAGGTCAACAAATGGACCCCCAATAGGTGTGGTGTGCCGGACAAGCACACTGAACGTATTAGTGTTGACCGACGAGATCAACAAAACCAATCACAACTGTCTGAGTCAAAACTCAAGACAAAATATAGGAATTCAATGAGAAAGTTTTTGCTGAGGATTATATGTTGAAAACCTTCAAACCTGAGAACTCTTGCTAGGGATAGCAGGTGGGATATCTTTAAAATGGGACTATGATTTTCAAGCCTCCAAATTCTTAAGGAATACGATCTGATTCAATTTAAAACTGGAATTTGGATTTAGTATTAGGGTTTGATTTGATTTCAAACTTAAATTTGATTTAAATTTTATGGAATTTTAATTTAAATTTTGAGTTTGAATATGATTTTAAAATTTATGTACTTTATCAAAATTTATGGAATTTAGGATTTATGGAATTTTACTTTGCTTTGATTTCAAGAATTTTAATTTCACGGAAATCTTTGAGTTTAAGTGAGTGCAGAGGGGAGTGTTAGAATTTATGTACCAACCTTGAATGGAGGGAGTCAGATATTAAATACTGATCTCAAAGGGTGAGAACTAGAATTTAGGTACCAGCTTCAAAAATGAGAATCAGAATTTAGGTACCGACCTTGAAATGAGAATCAGAATTTAGGTACTGACCTCAAAAAGAGGGAATCAGAATTTAAGTACTGATCCTGAAGGATGAGAACTGGAATTTAAGTACCAGCCTAAAAAAATGATGACCATAATTTAGGTACCGACCTCGAAGAGAGGTAATAAGAATTTAAGTACCGATCTCGAAGGATGAGATCTGGAATTTAGGTAACAGCCTAAAAAAGATGAGGATCGGAATTTATGTACCAACCTCGAAAAGAGGGAATCAAAATTTAAGTACTGATCCCAAAGGATGAGAACCTCAATTTAGGTACCAGCCTAAATAAATGAGGATTAGAATTTTGGTACTGACCTTGAAATATCGTGAATGCGAGAAAATAACTCAGAAAGAAAGCTGAAATTTAGGTAAATTTGAAGAAATAAAAAAACCCAGGCGCCAGACTCAGTAGGAAAATCTAGAGAATTCTTGGAAGGTTTTGTGATGGTTATTGATGACTCAGAAGCAATCTAGAAGTCTTTGGACAAATTCTCATATGTTATAAACAAGATACAATGAATATAGACACATAGAATCAGTTATTCAACAAAGATGTGCGACTCAAAACCTAAAGGGATGCGTCCATTTGCGCAGGAGACTGGTGGCTAGGCGTCAGATTTGGCACCTAGGTGCCACAATTATTTTCTAGAATATTCAACGAATTTGGACGAATTTTGAAGAGGTGCCTGAAGGAACCCCTGGTCATTTTTGAAGCTCTATAAATAGAGGACAATTCTACAGTAAGGTGTGGTCATTTGGAGTGTGTAGGTATTATAAGATTGAAAGAGATGTTTATTATCGTTTAGTTAAAGAGTGTGTAGAGTTATTTACCTTCCTTTAGTGAGAGTTCAGAGTGTGTTTAGTGGGATTGCTGGAATTGGAGTCTTCTAAAAGTCAGTCGGAGTCAGAAAAACTTCAAAGGATTGCTTGGATATCATCCAAGATAAGTATTTATAATTTGGTTCTTAAGTTTTGTACTTTGAATTTAAATAATATAAATATGGTTTGTGGTGTGAATCATATGCTCTTTCTCCCTACGAATATGAAATGATTTAAATAAGAATTTAATTTAGTTTTGAGAACTTATTTTTCTTCATCCATAATTTGTGATGATACTTTACCTGATCTTCATTTATAGTACAACTTGATCACTTTTAATGTTAAAATATGTGGAGAAATTCTTAAGATCTGACCATGGGCTAAGAGTTCTTAACTTGTAAGTATCACATTTCCCTTGGAAAGGTAGAAGATAAATCCTTGAAGGGGGAGGTGCGAATAGATAGGGGGATAATCTTTGAAGGGCGTAGAATTGAATATTTTTTTAGAGTGACAGGATAAATTCTATCAATTTGGTTTAAGAGGAGGTGATAGGTAACTAGTAGGCCCAACCATAGGCACCCTTGGGGGCGAAACTAGAAGTGAGAGCCTAGAAATTCGTCCCTTACTACTAACAACATATCCTGATCCAATCTTCTAAAACTAAATAATGTTCTTTATACACTTGACTAGAGAGTAAAGAATATATATGCTCCTTTTTGTCGCAATAACTTATTCTCTAAGTTCTCAAACTAATTTAAATGTTTACTAATCATGAAATATTTCGTATGGGGCAATAATCTTTATTTATTGTGTTAAAGCATTTAAATTGCGATCTTATTTACAATTGCTACTTTAATAACTTGCATATTATTACTTTTTAGTTGATTATTTTTTAAATATATTTTCTTCTTTGTTTCTTAATTTTACTTAACTTTACCCGTGGGATCGATATATGGGGTTTTTAAAAAAGAAAGCCCTATATTACTTGAAATGATACGTATACTTGCGTAGTACCCATAGTGCACGATTTATATTTATATATCAAAACTTTAATCTTTAATTCGTACATTAGCTGCTTAATATGATTTGGGATCAAGTTTGGCCATAATTTTATAACCTATTTTACTTGCGTAACTGCGGTCGGGTCAAGTTTTTGGCGCCGTTGCTGGGGATTGCACTAAAAATTAATTTGAAAAGAAAGATAAAATTTTTATAATATATATATTTTAAAGTATATTTTTGTTTTATTATTAATTAAAAATATTTTCTAATTTCTTTTATGCGAAGTTCAGGATCTGAAGGATTAATACCTTATAATTCTGAATTATAACGCACTGTAAGAAAAATTGGAAAAGAAAAATGAATTCATAATTTGTAAAAAATGGCTAATATACTTAGAAAGAATATGGAACAAAATATTGCAGAAAATGACCATCAAAATTTGCAAAGACCCTTAAGAGAATATGCTAACCCTACAACTGATGAAATTGATTTAAGCATTCAATCCCTGCTATAGCAACAAACTCATTTGAACTTAAACATGTAATTATACAAATGGTCCAAAATAATCAGTTTGGAGGATCTTCTACAGAAGAACTTAATTTACACCTTGCTAGTTTTCTAGAACTTTGTGCTACCTTCAAGTATGATAATGTTTCTGATGATGTTATTAGGCTTAGAATTTTTTCTTTTTATTTAAGGGATAAGGCTAAGATGTGGCTTAATTCGTTAATAACAGGATCTAATAAAAATTTGGGAGAAATGGCTCAAAAATTTCTAGCTAAGTATTTTCTGCCATATAAAATTGCAAATCATAGAAATGATATAACTTCATTTACCAATTTGAAGGAGGAACTATTTATGAAGCATGAGAATGATTTAAAGAACTTCTTAGAAAGTGCCCACATCATGCTTTACCAGACTGGTTAATAATACAAACATTTTATAATTGATTAATAGGTTCTCTTAGATCTATAATAGAGGCTGCTGCTGGTGGTAACTTAATGGCTAAGTCATTTTATGAAGCTTATGCTTTAATAGAAAAAATGGAAACTAATAATTTTCAATGACCTTTTGATAGGGTAAATACTAAAAGAGTGGCTGGTATTCAAGAAAATGAAGACTTTTCTATATTAATATCTCAAGTTGCTGCAATATCTAACTATCGACCTTCTTATCCTCCTGGTTTTAACAACCAAAATTTAAGGAAAAGAAATTGTCTATAGAAGAATTAATTTTACAAATGGGTAGTCAGTTGCAAAGTCAAAATGCTGCGATAAGAAATATTGAGAATCAAATGGGGCAAATTGCAAATGCAATTAACAACAGACCACAAGGAACACTTCCAAGTACTGTTGAAGTAAAGCTAAGAGAAAATGGAAAAGATCAAGAGCAAATTAAAGATGTATTACTTAGAAGTGGAAAAGAACTAAGGGATGGAAAGAAAAATAAAATTTAACAAGAGACTGAAGCGGTAGAAGTTGAGAAACCTAAGGAAATAATCCATGAAGAAGAAAAACAATTTCTATCTCAAGTTGAATTTGAAAAACCTCCGCCGCCATTTCCACAATGACTGAAATAGCAGAAATTGGATCAACAATTTTTGAAATTTTTTATGGTATTTAAAAAGCTTACTATTAGTATCCCATTTGCTGAAGCTTTGGAAAAAATGCCTAAGTATGCTAAAATTTATGAAAGATAACCTTAATAAGAAAATAAAATTTGAAGCTTTTGAAACTGTTGCACTAAGTGAAGAATATAGTGCAATTATTGAGAAAATGCTACCTCAAAAGCTTAAAGATCCTGAAAGTTTCACTATACCTTGTGCTATAAGAGTCAAATTTCATGGAAAAGCCTTATGCGATTTAGGAGAAAGTATTAACCTCATGCCTTTATCCATATTGAAGAGGTTAGATATAAGAGAAATATCTCCTACAACTGTAACCTTAAAATTAGTAGATCGATCTACTACTCACCCGAGAGGAATGATAGAAGATGTATTGGTAAAGGCGGATAAATTCATTTCCTCTGTAGATTTTATAATTCTGGATATGGAAGAAGATGAAGAGATTCCTATTATTTTAGGAAGACCTTTCTTTGCTACCGGACGTGCTATGACAGATGTACAAAAAAGGGGAGTTAACCATGAGAGTTAATGATCAAGAAGTAACATTCAATGTTCTTAAATAAATGAGGTATCCTAACAAGGAGAAGTGTTATAGAATGGATATCTTCGACTATATGATAGCACAACATTATTAAGAAAAATGTCACATCATTTCTAAAGGAAAAGAGTTTTTATACCCTGAAGATTTAACTGATGAAAATGATTCTGAAGAAGATGTAAAAGATATTGATTATGTTAATGAAAATTAGGAAATATTAGATACAACTGAAAGTAATGAATTCAAACCATCAATTGAAAAGGCTCCTAAATTAGAATTGAAGAAATTACCCTCTCATTTAAATTAGTGTTTTTAGGGAATTCATTAACTTAACCTGTTATTATATCTTCTGAATTAACTACAGAACAAGAGATAAAATTGATTGAAGTGTTAAAAGTTTATTAAAAAGCTTTTGGATGGACAATAACAAATATTAAAGGAATTAGCCCATCAATACATATGCACAAAATATTATTAGAAGATGACAGTAAACCTAGTATTGAACCTCAAAGGAGATTAAACTCAGTTATGAAAGATGTTGTTAAGAAAGAAATGTTGAATTGGTTGGATGCTGGAATTATTTATCTACTATCTGATAGTCCTTGGGTTAGTGCCATTCATTGCGTTCCAAAGAAAGGAGGAGTGACTGTTGTTGAAAATGAAAATAATGAATTAATTCCTACAAGACAAGTGACTAGTTCACAAATCTGTATTGATTATATGAAAGTAAATGTTGTCACAAGAATAAATCATTTTCCTCTTCCATATACAGATCAAATGTTGGATAGATTAGATGGACATTCATATTTTTGCATTTTGGATGAATATTCTGGTTATCAATAAATACCTATAACTCATGAGGATCAAGAAAATACTACGTTTACAAGTCCTTAAGGAACATTTGCTTTTCGAAGAATGCCTTTTGGGTTATGTAATGCACTGCTACTTTTCAAAGGTGTATGATGGCTATTTTTCTGACTTCATTGAAAAAGGAATTGAAATTTTTATGGACGATTTCTCTGTATTTGAAACTTCTTTTGATTCTTTCTTACATAATTTGACTAAAGTGTTAAAGTGCTATCAAGAAATTAATTTTGTTCTGAATTGGGACAAATGTCAATTTATGGTCACAGAAGGGATTGTACTGGGTCATAAAATTTCTAAAATTGGAATTGAAGTTGATCAAAAAAAAATCCAAATTATTGTTGGATTACAACCCCCAACTAATATAATGGGTATAAGAAGTTTTCTTAGACATGCTGGAATTTATAGAAGATATATTAAAGATTTGTCCAAGATTACTAAAACTTTATGCCATCTTTTAGAAAAAGATTTAAAATTTGAATTTGATGAAAATTGCCTAAATGCCTTAAATTTATTGAAAGAAAAGTTAATCACAACACCAATAATAGTTGCACCTAATTGGGAAAAACCATTTGAATTAATGTGCGATGCGAGTGATTACGCTATAGGGGCAGAATTCAGACAAAGATATGATAAGATGTTTAAGGTTATATATTATGCCAGTAAAACTCTTAATGAAGCTCAAATTAATTACACTACTACTGAAAAAGAGCTATTGTCTATAGTATATGCTTTTGACAAATTTTGATCATATTTACTTGGGAATAAATGTATAGTGCATACAAATCATTCTGCTATTAAATATTTGATGAATAAATAAGAAGCTAAACCGAGATTGATTAGATGGATACTTCTTTTGCAAGAATTTGACTTTCAAATAGTTGATAGAAAAGGGTCTGATATTCAATTCGCCTATCATCTATCAAGAATTGAAATTAATAAGGAAATGAGTTATAAGGAAGAAATAAAATGAATGTTTTCCTGATGAACAACTTTATACTTTTTCTGATGGATTAATCCCATGGTATGCTGATATAATTAATTATTTAGCTAGTAACATTATACCATATGGATTAGATCATCAACAGAAAAGGAAATTCTTACATAATGTAAAATTTTATTTTTGGGATAACCCCTTTCTGTTTAAACACTGTAAGGATTCTATTATATGAAGACGTGTTCCTTATGAAGAAACTTACAAGATTATTCAAAAATGCCACAACTCCGAATTTGACGGGCATTTCAAAATTGATAAAACTGCTTTTAAATTTTACTATCCAGATTTTGTTGGTCTACATTATTTAAGGATGTTAATAGTTTTGTTAAATCATGTGATCGATGTAAACGTACATGAAATATTTCTAGAAGAGATGAAATGCCTCTAAATTTTAGTTTGGAAGTGGAAATTTTTGATGTCTGGGATTTAGATTTCATGGGACCATTTATGCCTTCTTCAGGAAAAATTCACATACTATTGGCTTTTGAATATGTTTAAAAATGGATTGAAGCAAAAGCTTTACCTCATTGTGATGCCAAAAGTGTTAAAAAATTTTTAATTGAAAATATTTTTACTAGATTCGAAATACCACGAATAATTATCACAAATGGGGGAAGTCACTTCAAGATTTTATGATTCAGATGCTACTGAGTAAATTTAGGATTAAACATAGAATTACAACAGCTTATCATCCCCAAAATACTGGATTAACTGAAGTTTCAAATCTGGAGATCAAAAGAATTTTAGAGAAAACAGTTAACCCAAAATAAACTAAACGGGCTGATAGACTCGATGATGCTTTATGGGCTTATAGGACTGCTTATAAAACTTCTATTAGGATGTCACCATATAGGCTCATCTATGGAAAACCTTGTCACTTACCTGTTGAATCGGAGCATAAAGTTTATTGAGCGATTATAGAGTTAACTATAAATTATGTGATGCTGAAGATAAACGATTATTGCAATTGAATGAACTTGAAGAAATTAGAAATGATTCATATGAAAGTGATAGAATATATAAAGAGAAAATGAAGAAGCTGCATGATAAAAGAATATTAAGAAAGACTTTTGATCCTGGACAAGAAGTTTTATTATACAATTCCAGATTTAAATTGTTTCCAGGAAAATTAAGATATAAATGGATAGGGTCTTTTATTATTAAGAAAGTTTATCCTTATGGAGCAGTGGATATAATAGATCATAAAACAAATTCTGTAATTAAAGTAATTGGACAAAGATTGAAGCCCTAAATTGGAAGAAGTTTGCCATCTTTTAAAGATGTGCTATATTTAACCCATTTGGAGTAAACAATTGGTTATGTCGGGATGACGATGTTAAACCAAGCGCTTTGTGGGAGGCAACCCATAGTATGATTTGATTTGTTTCGATATTGAGAGTGCTTTATATGTGACTTCACTTAGTTACATATCTTTTGATCCACATTTCTAGACCCTAATTTAGTATGAAACTTATGAAAATTTGACGAAGGGCGAATCTGTAAATTTTAGGATTCTGGCGCCTAAGCACCAGACATCTGAAATCTGGACGCCTAAGCACCAAAATTGGAGCCTAGGCGCCACAGTTCTGTATCGTGGAAAAACTGCATAGTTACAGTTTTTACCCTCTCAAATCCCTATAAATCAATACTTCATCCCCAAATGTCAAGCCATCAAATTTTTGACCTAAAACTATACTTCTGAGAGAGAAAAGAGATTTGATTGCTTCCATGGAGAGACTTAATATAGAATATGGAGGGAAAGCCAAGTTTGGGCACAAGGATTCACAAACTTACTTTAATGGCTACTTAGCCATGGCGTTGGAGAAGCTATTTGGTCAACTTGAGAAGATTGAAGGAAAATTGGTGCATATTGGAGAAAGGATGCAAGAAATTTACCATCAATATGAGCATATGGAATGGCAAATGAAGGTACAATCTGATCATTTGGCTGCATTTAAAGACTATTAGGTAACCATGTATGCTCAAAACAAATGGACTGAGGAAAAGATGACCTTGGAATTTCCTCGTGTCCCTTTCTTCCACTCCTTTGTTCGTAGTGAATTACCTTGTGGAACTAATGAAGGTTATGATGTTTTGAACTTAGGGTGAATTTATGTGGATAAATTGTTTGTAATTATGAAGTGTTAAGTGATTTACTTAATGTTTTGTGTAAGTGATTTGTGTGATTATTATATTGTTGTGAGATAAGAGAAGTTGTTTATGTGTTTTTTCTGTATTTTTGAACCTTATATTGAAGATCTGAAATGGAATGAAGTAAAATTGAGTTTGAAATGTATCAAATTGTGTTTGGAATGTAACTTAAATTTGGAATCTATTTTGCACTTCAATACTTTTTGGGAGATGATTGATGAAGTTTATTTTAAGTTTACAGAGTTTAGAACACCTAAATTATAAAATGTAAAAATTTAAGAATTTTTTGGAATTTTTAGCGATTCTGACACCTAGGCGCCGGTTCACCTGAACTAAAATTTCATCTTTAAAACCGAACCCATGACCATTTTCAGTCCTAAGCTTCATCTTCTTCCCCAAAACTCACAAAAACCAGTCCTAGGGTTCCATTTTGTGCTTGTTTTGTGAAGTTTCAAAGCTTAAAAACACTGGATTTCAACTTCTCTAGGTTAGATCTACACTTTGGCATAGTTTTTTTGAGTTTTCACCATAGATTTCTCTACATATGAATAGTGTCAAAATTTTGGAAGAAAATATTGATTTTTAAGTAAAAAATCCATGGATCTAAGCTTAATTTAGTGTTTTAAGCTTATATTTTGTGCCATGTTATGGCTTTTATAAATTGTTTGAAATTATTTTCAAAATCATAGAATGACACCAAAATCAAAGCGAGGAAACGAGCAGAGTGAATTTTATCAGTCAAAGTTTGCTAGCGCAAGTTCTTAAGTGCACTACAATGAATTCGTGTCGACTCGCAAATTCATAGCGGAACGAAGTTTTTATCATCCCGGTGGATCGATCGAAAATATTATTGTTGCTCGATAGTGGGAGCAGTTTTGTTATTTTTCTGTTGTGGCCGTTATTTCAGTTGTTCGGGAATTCTATGCAAATTTTCCTGAAACAGTCGATAATGAAGTTTATATTAGGGGAATGAGAGTTGAGTTCACTCCTGAAGTTATTAGCATGTTTTACGGCCTACCTCTTGCTACAGATTGCTTTTATGATGTTTTTTTCCTTCTGAAGGAGAGCTTGATGAGGTTCCAGCCCACTTGACTGATGGAAGAGGATCTTGGAAATTCCAAAACAATGAACATGTAAATTTTTCCTCTTCTATGCTTAATGCTACTTCTAAAGCCTGACATTACTTTATTTCTGCATAGTAATGTCTGAGTGAAGTAATTTTTCCTCTTCTATGCTTAATGCTACTTCTAAAGCCTGAGTGAAGTGATGAAAGAATGAGCTATTCTAAATTATTGCATTCAAGAAATGAAGCCTATAGATGTGGGAGCCATTATATATCATGTGATAAACACTTCAGCTAGAGGAAGTGTTATTTCTGGATTAGGCTTCCTGACTCTCATTTTCTCGATTTGCAAGATTGCTGGTATTACTTACTCTCATTCTGAAGAGATCCTTGAGCCACTGAAGCCAATTAGAAAATCTCATGTGGATACTTATGGAAAAACAAAAATTCAAGGTTCTGCACCATATACTTCTTCTATGTATTCTACTTCTGCGCCTGGACCTTCCAGTTCTACTTCTAAGCCTCCACCAGATGTGTGGAATACTGTTTGTCAGAAATACTTGGAGCATCAAAGTGACATATTCTTGATGTAATGCAAAGTAGATGAGATGGATAGTAAGATTGATCATGTGTCCGAGTATATACAGAGGAAGAGTGACTATGACGGGGAATATAATGAAGCGCTTGTAAAATTTTTAAAGGGTGATAAGAATATCAAATTTCCTACTTGTCTTAAATTCACCCCATGGATTAACTTCTTCTGACGATGAAGAGGAGACTGAGGATGATTAGACTTTATTTTTGCTTTACTTTGCTTATGTGCATGTTATGTGTATTTTTACCTTTTCAGTATTATTGCACTGATTGAGTACTCTGTAGTAACTCAAATATTCTTTTGTTGTTAGATTGCTTGGAATTTAATCCTATTTATGCTCATATTGTTTTTAAATGTTTAAAATCTAAAAGAGTGTTTGTTTTCTTTATGTTATTTACTTTTCTACTCTTTTATATTGCTGCTTATACCTGTATTATTACTTTACAGTTTTAAATACCTTAGTTAATGTATCTTTTCTTCCCTGCTTAGTTTGAAACTTCATATTTCAAAATGTTTTAACCTTATTAAAAGAACTAAGTTTGGGTGAGGGAAAATAACTTAAATTTAAACTTTACTTGTCCTTAGTAAACAATATTTTCAAAGTTAATAACATAACCTATGGAAGAAAAGTTAATTTAAGATAGATATGCTGTTGTTTTCATGAATACTATAATAAACTTATAAAAATATTTTTATATAACAAGGGATAATTCTAAAAATTGTAATTATTTAATAAAAGAGTCTAAGAATTTTGATTCAAATATCTAAATTAAAAAATGTTGTATTTTTGAAAGTATTAAAGAATCTAGATGTTTACTTGAGAAGATAGAATTGAAACTATATGAAAAATATTTTTGCTAAACACATACTCATTAAGTGAAAAATGTGTTAAGTCTTTAAATATAAGTTAAGGATAGTGAAGTTTAAAATAATTAACAGGCCATCCAGATATAATAATCCTTACTTAAAAAAAAAAGAGAGAAAGGATTGAAAAGCAATCCAAATATGAAAAGGAAAAAAAAGATAAGAAGAAAAAAATAAGTGAGGAGAAGCTTGAGGAGATGCTTAATCAAAAATTGGCTTCACTTAAATTATCTTATAGGAAGAGACCTAATTGCATTTTTTTTACTTAAGTCTTTTGTATAAGCATCCTTACTAGTAGAGTTATAATGAAAATCTTTTTCTTGTAAATTATCTACATGTTTTTAATATGACAATTTGCAATTATTTTTGAAATAGATGGGAGAAGAGGGTTCTTAACACTTAAATATTAAATATTTTACATATTTTGGTTTTAGCCTAAGTTATTTAAAAATATTTTTAAGTTTCATTATTTTATTAATAGAATAACAGTTATAGAAGTCTTAAAGAAATATTTTCTCCATAGACTACTATTTTGAGTAGTAAAGAGTTACTTGAGGACAAGCAACATTTAAGTTTAGGCGAATTGATTCACCTTAAAATTACCTAAATTTTTATATCATTTTTAACTAATACTTTAAGGATATTACGCTTTAATGAAATTTGCAGGTACAAGAAACTGAGTTTATGAAGAAAAATAGTAAAAAAGGAGTAAAAGAAGCTAAAATGAGTCAAGTGAAAAAAAGAAGAAAAAAAGTACCGATACTGGCGCCCAGGCACCAAATCTGGCGCCAAGGCGCCATACTCAGCAGGGAAATCTAGAGAATTCTTAAACGGTTTTGTGACGATTTTTGATGACTCAGAAGAAATCTATAAGTCTTGGACAAATTCCCATATGTTATAAAAAAGATACAATGAATATAAACAGAGGGAATCAATTATTCAACAAAGAGATGCGACTCAAAACCTGAAGGGACGCGTCCATTTGTGCAGGAGACTGGTGCCTAGGCACCAGATATGGCGCCTAGGCGCCACAGTTACTTTCTAGAATATTCAATGAATTTGGACAAACTTTGATGAGGTGCCTGAAGCAACCCCTGGTCATTTTCGAAGCTCTATAAATAGAGGATAATTCTACAGCAAAGTGTGGTCGTTTGGAGTGTGTAGGTGTTATAAGGGTGAAAGAGGTGTTTATTCTCATTTAGTTAAAGAGTGTGTAGTGTTTTTTACCTTTCTTTAGTGAGATTTCAGAGTGTATTTAGTGTGATTGCTGGAGTTGGAGTCTTGTAATAGTCAGTCGGAGTCAGAAAAATTTCAAAGGATTGCTTGGATATCATTCCAGATAAGTATTTATAATTTGGTTCTTAAGTTTTGTACTTTGAATTTAAATTATATAAATATGGTTTGTGGTGTGAATCATATGCTTTATGAGTAGTCTTCTTCTCTTTCTCCCTACGAATATGAAATAATTTAGATAAGGATTTAATTTAGTTTTGAGAACTTATTTTTCTTCATCCATAATTTGTGATGATACTTTACCTGATCTTCATTTACACCATAACTTGATCACTTGCAATGTTAAAATCCGTGGAGAAATTCTTAAGATCTAACCGTGGGTTAAGAGTTCTCAACTTGTAAGTATCACATTTCCCTTGGAAGGTTAGATGGTAAATCTTTGAAGGGGGAGGTGCAAATAGATAGGAAGATAATCTTTGAGGGGCGTAGAATTGAATATGTTTTTCGAGTGATAGGCTAAATTATATCAATTTGGTTTAAGAGGAGATGACGGGTCATTAGTAGGCCGACCATAGGCACCCTTGGGGGGGAAACTAGAAGTGAGAGCCTAGAAATTCATCCCTTACTACTAACAATACATCCTGATCCAATCTTCTAAAACTAGCCAATGTTCTTTATACACTTGACCAGAGGGTAAAGAATATATATGCTCCTATTTGTCACAATACCTCATTCTCAAAGTTCTCAAACTAATTTAGATGTTTACTAATAATAAAATATTTTGTATGGAGAAATAATCTTTTTTTATTGTGTTAAGAAATTAAATTATGATCTTATTTACAATTTCTACTTTAATAACTTGCATATTATTACTTTTTAGTTGATTAGTTTTTAAATAGATTTTCTTCTTTCTTTCTTAATTTTACTTAGCCTTCCCCGAGGGATCGATATCTCGAGTTTTTAAAAAAGAATGTCCTATATTATGTGAAATGATACGTATACTTGCGTAGTACCCCTAGTGCACGATTTATATTTATATATCAGAACTTTAATCTTTAATTAGAGTACATTAGCCGCTTAATATGATTTGAGGTCAAGTTTGGCCATAATTTTATAAGCAATTTTACTTGTGTAATTGCGGTCAGGTCAGTGACGGAAGGAGAAACAAAATTTAGATACTGATCATGGAATTTTATGTGAAAATATTTAGAGAAATTTTGATGTTGACTTTCGAAAAAAGTAGAATTGTGCAATTTGGCCAAGACTTGTAGGCATTGCGAGATTTGTAAAATTTCATGACACTTTGAATTTTTGGGAAGTGAAGTTGTGTAAAGCTCCAAAAATCACATAGTACTTTTTGGAATGTAAAATCTGAGAATAAGGGAGGAGACTCAAAATCTCAAGAAAGAGTAAGCTTATCATTTGTTCTCAATTTATAATTTTCTTTTACTTTGTTTCATTTCATTTCGTTTAACTTGGGGAATATCTGACACGCCTAAAATATATACATTTTTTGCAATATCATTTCACTCATTTTTAATGATATTACACTTTAAAGGAAGGTATTTTGTATGTTTTTTGGTTTTAGGTACAAGAAATGGTGATTGGAGCAAAAGAAAACAAAAACGGTGCAATTTGGAGTAAAAATGAGCAAGAAATGAAATTTTGCTCTGACAACTTTCGATAAGTCTTTTGATGCTTAGTCTCTTTTACACTTCTTGTATATTTTTGAATGAGATTACACTTTAAAAAAAAGGGTTGTTTTTATGCTTATTTTGTAGGGCTATCTGTTACGAACGCAACACAACTGAAATGGGGCGAAATAGAGCTGAAACGGAGCGAAACGGTGGAGCTGCACAACAGTCTGCTCGCCAACAGCGGCCTCGATCTCGCTGACGGTGAGATTTTCCTGAGACTGCCAAAATATGACTAAAAAGCTCACCGACAGTGACCTTGAACCCGCCGACAGCGCCCGGGAAGGTTCTAGACCGGCTTTTGGCGGTTTTGGGCCGAAATTTGATGTATTTGGACGCTTTTTCGAAGGGGTGCTAAGGGAACTCTTAGAAGTTCATCCACACTCTTTAAATTAGTGAATTTAGGAGAGAAAAAGAGGAGTAACAATAGAGGAAAGTAGAGAAAAAAAAGAGGAATGTTTAGGATTCTTAGATTAAGAGTAGAAATGTAGATTTCTACCCTTTTGGAGAGATTGGAGAGAAGATTTTGAGAGAATTTGTAAGGGATTTCGCTAGCATTGCATGGATCGACAGGAGACTTTGTTGGAGAGATCTTTGTCTTTCTTTCAAAGGGAAAAAACTAAGTATTGTTCTTCATTATCTTATGATTTTTTAAACTCTTGTGTAGTGGATTTGCTTTGGTTAAATGATGTTTCCTTTGTGTTTTCTTCATGCTTTGTGACGTATCTCTCTTACTTTTTCTTCTTCTTTGGAAATAGTGGCATTAGAAGATTATGTCATTATTTTCCGTTTACTTTTCTTTTGCAATGAGTAGAATTCATGTTTAGGATATTGGGATGCTTGCTAAAAGATGTTTTAACAAAAAATGTGATGGTTTTTACTTGCACTTCATTTACATTACAAAAAGAGCTCATTGTAGTGTTAAAATTCATTATAATTGCATTGTCCTGAAAGGGCGGTGTAATTCTCAATAAAGTGGAACCACATTCAAATTCCAAGAATGGTGAAGTTCATGGAGTTGAGTGCAAATAAATAGGGAAATATATTAATCAGGCGTAGAATTGGATATTTTAGAGTGACAGGCTAAAACCCTCAATTCAGTCCTATCATTTGGGTACAGAAGTGTAGATGTTAGTCCTCAGGCGAGGGGAATGTGGGAGCTCCGAAGTGAAAGCCGGTATCCTCCCAGCCTAGTCGCAGATTCAGTAACCAAGCATAGGATTAGTCAATGTTCTTTATGCCTGGACCAAAGGGTAAAGAATAGGATTGCTCCTATTTGGCACATACAATATGTAATGCATCTCATTCTTATACATTATCGATTTCATTGCATAAGAATAGTAGTTTTTAGTATCTCAAAATCCTCCAAACCAATTCATCTAAAAAAGTTTATCTTTAGAATTATTATTTACATTTAGTTATAGTTACTATTACATTTAACTCTTACATTTAGGAGTAGTTGCTAGATAAAACACAATTTTAATCGACTTTCCAAACTAAGGACTATTAGTAGTAGACTAGAATTTGACTAAAGACCTCTTACTTCACTTCCTCGAGGGATCGATACTGGGGTTTTTAAAGAAAACTTTATATTACTTGAAGCGATACGTATACTTACATAGTACCCTTAGTGTGTAAAATATTTTCTAATTTTTATATCATTTAAGATTTTGCACACTAGCCGCTATTCATAAATTGGGTCAAGTTTTTGGTCATCTTCTGGAAGTTAATTTACTGTGTAATTGCGGGTCGGGTCAAGTTTTTGGCGTCGTTGCCGGGAAAGCTTTGGTAAGAACTTTAGGAGAATTTTAGTTGAAGTAATTAGGCTTAGACTTGGAAAACTGTAGTGCCGTAAAAACTGTTTTGTGTGAAAAGTGTTTTTATATGAAAAAGTGTTGTGAAAAAACTGTTCGTGTTAAAAAAAAGGTGTTCGTGAAATTGTTTTATTGTGTTGAATATATTTCATCTGTTATTTTTTTAATTGTTAATGTATTGTTTGTTGTGTTACGTATGCGAAACAAAGGAATTGCAGGA
This sequence comes from Papilionanthe hookeriana x Papilionanthe teres, assembly GCA_022702705.1. Classification (NCBI taxonomy): domain Eukaryota; kingdom Viridiplantae; phylum Streptophyta; class Magnoliopsida; order Asparagales; family Orchidaceae; genus Papilionanthe; species Papilionanthe hookeriana x Papilionanthe teres. The sequence goes on along the minus strand of CM040421.1, from coordinate 83,605,535 downwards.
CTTGTGCCTTATGATCCCGAGTTTGAAAAAAATAAAAAAATAAAATTACAGAAAGGACTCGAAGAGCTAGAAATGGAAATGGAAAACTTTCAAGATAATAACTTGGAAAATAATCATACTTCATTGAGGGATTACATAAATCCTACGACAAATGAAATTCACTCAAGTATACAAAACCCTGTCATAGAAGCTGATTCCTTCGAAATAAATCCTGAGATTATCCAACTGGTGCAAAATAATCAGTTTGGTGGAACTCCTTTGGAGGATCCCTATTTACACTTATCAAATTTTGTATAACCTTGTGCTACATTTCGTTATAACGGTATGTCAGACGATGCTAATAGACTAAGGCTTTTTCCTTTCACACTAAGGGATAAGGCTAAATGTGGTTATACTCGTTAGCACTTGGCTTTATTAAAAATTGGGAGGAGTTAACTCAGAAATTCATAGCTAAGTATTTTCCACCTTCAAGGACTACTCAGCTTAGAAACGATATTATCTCATTTTGTCAATATGAAGGAGAATCAATATACGAAGCCTGGGAAAGATTTAAGGAACTCTTAAGAAAGTGTCCACACCATGCTCTGCCCGATTGGTTAATCATTCAAACATTTTATAACAGATTAGTAGGATCCCTTAGGTCTATAATTTATGCTACCGCTGGTGGATCATTAGTGTCAAAACCATTTGATGAAGTGTATGCATTAATTGAAAAAATAGCTACAAATGAATTTCAATGGCTCTCTACAAGGGTAAATCATAAAAATGTAGCTAGTGTTCATGATACAGATATGATTACAATTCTTGCATCTCAGATTGCTGCAATATCAAGGAAGTTTGACCAATATAGAATGAACCTACCTTAATTTAGTCTTGTAAGTGAGAAAAGTTTATTAGGGCCTATGATTGATTCTAACTTATCATATAATGCTTTAAATACCATAAATAACCCGTATTCTAACTTTTACAACCCAGGTTGGAAGAATCATCCTAAATTTAAATGGAATCATACTACTGACGGTGGAAACCAACAATGGGAAAAAAATTTTGCAAATCCTAATGGAAGTTGGAATAATCAGTGGAACACAAACTATAGACCTTCATATCCACCGGACTCTAACAATGATCAACAATTTGAGGATAAGAAGATGTCTATGGAAGAAGTGGTATTGCAAATGGGAAACCAGTTGCAAAGTCAAAATGCTGTGATTAGAGAATCAACTAAGACAAATTGTTAATTCACTTAGCAATGAAACCCAAGGAACACTTTCTAGCAACATTGAGATCAACCCTAAAGAGAACACTAATGAACAAGTAGAAGCTGTCCAATCAAAAAATGGAAGAGAGATAGAGGATGTTGTTAGAAAAGAAAAAGATGTTGTGAGAGAAACAACGGAAACTAAAAGACCTGAAGAACATGTTTCTAAGGATCTGGAAAAATTAATATCTCCAACTAAAATCAGTTTGGAAAGACCACCGCCTCCATTTCCTCAAAGACTTAGACAGCATGAGTTGGATAAAAAATTTTTAAAGTTCATGAAAGTACATAAGAATTTAACCATAAATATCCCTTTCACTGAAGCATTGGAACATATGCCAAGTTATGCAAAGTTTATGAAGGATATATTAAACAAGAAAAAGGAAATTTGGGGATTACAAGACAATTGCACTAAGTGAGGAGTGAAGTGCTATACTTCAGAAAAATTTTCCTCGGAAACTTAAAGATCCTTGTAGCTTTACAATTCCTTGTGCAATTGGAAAATATTATGTGGAAAAACTTTATGTGATTTAGGAGTGAGCATTAATGTGATGCTTCTATCTATATTTAGAAGGTTAGGTTTAGTCGATATTTCTCCTACTACTGTAACCCTTCTGTTAGCCGATCGATCTATCATTTATCCAAAAGGAGTTAAAGAAGACGTGCTTGTAAAAGTGGATAAATTTATCTTTCCTTTGGACTTTATTGTATTAGATATGGAGGAAGATAAAGAAATTTCAATTATTTTAGGGAGACCTTTCCTTGTTACTGGACAAGTTATGATAGATGTGCAAAAAGGAGAGTTGACTATGAATATTAATGACCATGAAGTCAATTTTGATGTATTAAAGACTATGAAATATCCAGCTGAGAGAAAAAATGATGATTGTTTTTGGATAGATGAAATTGATTATCTAAGTAAAGACCGTTTCCAAGAAAGTTTTGAGAGTAATATAACAAATGAGGTAGGAATGGATTTTCATGAAGAGTTGAAAATGTTTTTTAAAGAAGACTGTATGTATGTTCAGGAGAGGTGTGAAATGATGGACGATACCAAAAATAGTAAACATTTAATTCCATCTATTGAAAAATCTTATGAACTTAAGATGGATGTACCCCATACAATTTTAAAGCTTATCTATTTAGGGAATTCATCTACACAACCTGTCTTTATATCTTTAGATGTGACTCAATCACAAGAAAAACCTGAATTGAATGATGAACAAGATAAAATTATTGAACTAAGATTTGGAAGAGAATTTGAGGATATATTTCAAAAGAACTATGAGTTGATAAAAGAGGACAAGGATATTGGAAGAACATTGGAAGAAATTCCTAAGGAATTAGAAAAACCTATTTCCTCAACTAAGATAGATCCTCCATCATTTAATAATTATAAAGGGGAAGAAATGGAAGATAACATGAAACATAAGAGTGACATAGAAGAATTTGATCCTGAATCTGAATTATCTAGAGAGAATTTGATCCAAAATTTGGGAGGATATTAAAGTATCTTATAAAGATCCATTTCTTATAAATTTCAAGGATGATATTAATATGCGGATTGAGAAAATCAATAGAAGAATATTAGATGTAGAAAGAAATATGAGGAACAACGATATAAATCCAACTGAAAATGAAGAGCTGAATGAAAAATTAAAATTTGAGGATTTTGTAGGAATCCCTGGATCCGGAAATGATTGGGCGATTGATCGAGGATTACTTAATTGGAATTTTGATCCAGGTGGAATCATTTGTCGGGCCCTCAACGTTAAAACCAAGCGCTTTATGGGAGGCAACCCATAGTTATTAGTGTGCTTTGATTTAGTGTGCTTGAGAGTCATGATTGTTAGTGTTATATTGTATTTGTTTTATAGTGGATTGATCAGTTTGATTGATGATTGTTAGATGTTTGGATTGTTAGTAGTTTGATCTTTGTGTGTCTTAAGGGAAGTGATTCCTTAACTTCTTATTATGGCTAGACTTGATCTCTTGTAGAAGTTGGATTAATGAGTCCACTGTGACTTGGGTCTCACCTAGACTTGAGTTTTACAAGAGAAATCATGAGTTTCGAACATTGATAGTTCCATCTTAATCTGTTACTTCCTTTCTACAACTTTATTTTCAGTAGGTAAGAGTCACGAACCTATTTGATGAACATCATATGGATGATTTTACACTATCTTTATAACAGTTAGAGGTGCTTAATTAAAGGGATTAGATGATGCCTGAGATTGGTGTCCGGAAACCAATTTATTATGGATAATCTTATCTTTGGGATTAAAATATATAACATCATTTGAAAGTACCTAATTTACTACTGTAGTGATTCCGTTAGAAATTGGAGGTAAGTTAGTAAGATGCGATGAATTAAAGGATGAATTGACCTCATTTATCTTATGTGTGTTTATTTTTGTGTTACAATTTTATATAATAATTAAAGAACATTTTTATATTCCCCTGATGATACTTGCTATGCTAGTTACACTTTGGTTTAGTTAATTTCATTCTAGAATGTTTAGTCTAGATTTACTTTATGCTACATATTGTTCTGTTCTAATGATTACTTGCAAATGGATTTGATAGACATTTGTGGTAGATAGAATTTCTAAACTGTTTTTCTTCTTGCTTATATTTTCTGTACTGAATGCTATATATGTTAAAAATTAAGCTTGGGGGTAGGAAGAAAAATAAAATTTTAATGTGAAAATACTTCCTTTTAGTGTAATTTTATTACAAGCATGTTTTAGGGTAGATTTACTTTTTCCTACAGTTATTCTATCCTGAGTATGCATGAATATGAATTTGATAGGATGTTGTAGTAGTAAGTATATTCAACCTTTAATTTTTTTTCTACTACATTTTATCAAATTAATTGTAAAATATTTTAAAATTTAAGTTTTGGGGGAAGAAAATTTTTTAAAATGTAACTTTATTTGTCCGCAGTAGCCTGTATTTAATTTGATTTCACTTTTAAAATGACTTATGGCATGTGGTGTTACCTTTAGGTTACTATAATTTTGATTTTAGTAATGTTAGAAAAATAACTTAGTTAAAATTCTATGTGAAAAAACTGTTCTAGAGTTAAGATATTTTGTAGGAAACATTGGAAAAATAATTTTTCTATTTATGGTATAAAGGAGTTGAATATTTGAAAAGCTAAAATTCCTAGATTTATACTTAATGAGAATTAATTGAATACCTTTTTCGAACTAATACTTACACATATAAAAAGTGAGGGAAAGTTTTGAGTTTTGGATTTTAGAGAGAGGATAGTGAAATTCAAAATTATTAAAGGCCTATCCAGATATAGTAATCCTCGCCTAAAAAAAAATAAAAAAAAAGGGATTAAAAATGATCCCAAAATAAAAAGAAAAAAAAGTGAAAAAAAAAGGATTGAAAATGATCCCGAAAGAAAAAAAAAGAAAAGAAATTAATTGAGGAGAAGCCTAATCAAAAAATGATTTCACTTGAATCTTTTTAAATGAAAAGACTAAAAAAAATAATCCTAAGCTTATTATTATTTCAAAAGGTATTGGTTAAATTTGTATAGATAAGGTGTTTAAATTCCAATTTTATACTTTCTATGAATCTTTAGTTTGACAATTTTTAATAACTTTTGAAGTAAATAAAAAAATCAGGATTCCTGAGTTGAATATGAGATATTCCTACACTCTAGTCCTAGGTTGCTTTGCTAGAATTTCTCCTATGTTATACTATAACAATTCTGAGATGAATTTATAGGAAATTCTATTGAAACTCATAACCACAAGTCAAAATATTTGGTTTTTAAAGTTATAGTGTTACTTGAGGACAAGTAAAAGTTAAGTTTGGGGGATTTCGACATGCCTAAAATATATACGTTTTTTCTAATATCATTTTACTCATTTTTGATGATATTACACTTTAAAGGAAGGTATTTTTTATTTTTTTGGTTTTAGGTACAAGAAATGGTGATTGGAGCAAAAGAAAACAAAAACAGTGCAATTTGGAGCAAAAACGAGCAAGAAATGAAATTTTGCCCTGACACCTTTCGATAAGACTTTTGATGCTTAATCTTTTTTACACTTCTTGCATATTTTTGAATGATATTACACTTTAAAAAAAGGGTTTTTTTATGCTTATTTTGTAGGGCTATCTGTTACGAACGCAACGCAACTGAAACGGGGCGAAACGGAGCTGAGACGAAGCCAAACGGAGCGAAACGGTGGAGCTGCGCAGCAATCTGCTCGCTGACGGTGGCCTCGATCTCGCCGACGGTGAGATTTTCCCGAGACTGCCGAAATATGACTGAAAAGCTCACCGACAGCGACCTTGAACCCACCGACAGCGCCCGGGAAGGTTCTAGACAGACTTTTAGTGGTTTTAGGCCGAAATTCGATGTATTTGGATGCTTTTTCGAAGGGGTGCTTAAGGGAACTCATAGAAATTCTTCCACACTCTTTAAACTAGTGAATTTAGGAGAGAAAAAGAGGGGAAACAATAGAGGAAAGTAGAAAAAAAAATGAGGAATGTTTAGGATTCTTAGATTAAGAGTAGAAATGTAGATTTCTACCCTTTTGGAGAGATTGGAGAGGAGATTTTGAGAGAATTTGTAAGGGATTTCGCTAGCATTACATGGATCGACGGGAGACTTTGTTGGAGAGATCTTCGTCTTTCTTTCAAAGGGAAAAAGCTAAGTATTGTTCTTCATTATCTTATGATTTTTTAAACACTTGCGTAGTGGATTTGCTTTGGTTAAATGATGTTTCCTTTATGTTTTCTTCATGCTTTGTGACGTATCTCTCTTACTTTTTCTTCTTCTTTAGAAATAGTGGCATGAGAAAATTATGTCATTATTTTCCTTTTACTTTTCTTTTGCAATGAGTAGAATTCATGTTTAGGATATTGGGATGCTTGCTAAAAGATGTTTTAATCATAAATGTGATGGTTTTTACTTGCACTTCATTTACATTACAAAAAGAGCTCGTTGTAGTATTAAAATTCATTGTAATTGCATTGGCCCGATAGGGCGGTGTAATTCTCAACAAAGTGGAACCACATTCAAATTCCATGGATGGTGAAGTTCATGGAGTTAAGTGCAAATAAATAGGGAAATATATTAATCAGGCGTAGAATTGGAGATTTTAGAGTGATAGGCTAAAATCCTCAATTCAGTCCTATCGTTTGGGTACTGAAGTGTAGATGTTAGCCTTCAAGCGAGGGGAACATGGGAGCTCCGAAGTGAGAGCCGGTATCCTCCCAGCCTAGCCGCAGATTCAGTAACCAAGCATAGGATTAGTCAATGTTCTTTATGCCTGGACCAAAGGGTAAAGAATAGGATTGCTCCTATTTGGCACATACAATATTTAATGCATCTCATTTCTATACATTATCCATTTCATTGCATAAGAATAGTAGTTTTTTAGTATCTCAAAATTCTCCAAACCAATTCATCCAAAAAGGGTTATCTTTAGAATTATTATTTGCATTTAGTTATAGTTAAGATTACATTTAACTCTTGCATTTAGGAGTAGTTGCTAGATAAAACACAATTTTAATCGACATTCCAAACTAAGGACTATTAGTAGTAGACTAGAATTTGACTAAAGACCTCTTACTTCACTTCCTCGTGGGATCGATACTGGGGCTTTTAAAGAAAACTTTATATTACTTGAAGCGATACGTATACTTGCGTAGTACCCCTAGTGTGTAAAATATTTTCTAATTTTTATATTATTTAAGATTTTGCACACTAGCTGCTATTCATAAATCGGGTCAAGTTTTTGGCCATCTTTTGGAAGTTAATTTACTGCGTAATTGCGGGTCGGGTCCATATCCGATTTCAAAATCTTTTTTCTTTTATTTCATTTTATTTCAACTTTTCCATTTGTTATTAATTTTGTTTTAGTCTTTTCTTGTATCGTTCTTTATTCGTTTTAATTTTGGACCGGTATGCGGTCCTACGGCTTTTTGACTATTGCGCCAAAAAAAGCATTTTTGAAAAACTCGGTGAGATGAAACATAAATCTTCGCTAATTTTACTGAAAGTAGTAGTACAACTGATCACATGCCGATAAACATCGAAAAGTAGATCGAGTGTAAATAGCTGAACAAAACTCACATATCACGTCATTATGGTACAAAAAGCGGTGACAACTGTCGTAAATTAGTGTAGGAAGTAGCAGAACTCTATCGTTTGAGGCTGCGCCGTGAATAAGCCAACCTACCAAGGCTACGCTCTGGAACAAAAGTCCCCTCGCTAACAACTGGAGGTACTGCTGTCATAGTGGCAAGAGACGAAGGCTTTCCAACTCAGGATCTGACTCGTAGTAAAAAGGTGTCTTGTCCTCGTCCATTCTTCTAAAAGTAACTGAAACTCATCTTCTTGTGATTCATGGGATGTAGTGCTTTGCAAGATCTGCCCCACTTCCTCTTAGTACTAACACTGATTTAACTGGTAGAGGGATCTCGACGGAACCTCGAAACTCTCCTGGCCCAACAACCTAAATTTCCTGGCAGAACAATTATTTCTTTCACTTATAAATGAGACTGTGCAGAAAGACCTCACAAAGTCATGATGGTCGATATGAAGTGGGATATAGTCCCCATCCTCATAAATATTGATAATGATCTTATTGGGAGTACAGTCTACAGGCAGCATGTGCCACTCCAACAATCTCTTTATCATTTTTTTTAATTTGCGGCAGCATCTGATCCACCTGATCATGCTGTAGAATCCCTGGGGGATTACTCTATCAATCTTTTGTGAAGTTATAACAACACCAACATTGAATGGTGATCCTGTCCTTTCCTCTCTTCCATTTTGTCGGCTCTGTGTACGTTCTTTCCTTCAGACAACCTGTGATCCACTGAAAATTTGATAGCTTTTTACTATTCATTTAATACCGATCCAAGAAAAAAATACCTATTTTTATGCCTTGATTTTTATTAACTTTTAAGGATATTATGCTTTAATGAAAGGTATTTTTGTGTTTTTGGATGTAGGTGATGCAAAAATGTTCAAGAAGGAGAAAAATATGAAAAGGAGCAAAAAGGAGCAAAAAGGAGCAAAAATAGAGCCAAAATGTAAAATTATCAAAATTATTGGCCTGGCGCCTAGGCGCCAGAGTCCGGCGCCTAAGCGCCAGCTCGATACAGAAAACTGTTAAGTTTTTAACGACTTTTGGGCTGTTATTTTGACGGTGTGAGCGGTTATTGGACCTTCTAGAAGACTGGCAGTTGTTCCTGGTTTATAGGACCTGTGATACAATGTATTTGAACACTTCAAAACGGTTTTAATCACGAAGAGGTGTGATCCAAAGTGAAGAGGTGCGAAGATCTGGACGCGGTGTCCAGCGCCTAGGAGCCAGACACACATTCTAGAAGATTCATTGAATGTGGACATATTTTGAAGAGGTGCCTTGAGGCAACCCTTGAAGCCTATAAATAGGAGGGTATTCCTTCAGAGAAAAACGCCCCATCTACCCTCCCTATCTAGAGTCCAATCTTGAGAGATAATTAGAGAGATCATATTAGGGCCACCTTTTTACTTTCCTTCATAAATTAGTGAGTTTATATTAGAGTTTGTATTTAGAGTTTGAAAGAGTTGGTGCATCTGTAGTTCATTACGTTATGGAGTGAGTAGGAATCAGAAGTTTAGTAGAAGAAACATCTAAGATAAGTATTTTTATTTTGATTCAAAGTTTATTTATTATGTTTTGTTATTTAATTTCATTGTGTTCTAACTAGTTACTTTACTTTATCCTTTCAATTATGAAAAGAAAAATAAGATAATACAAAATTCGTCGAAGAATTAAAAATCATATATTTTCAAAACATTGTGATGATATTAATACCGATCCTTAATTTACTATTTAAATTGGCCATTTAAATTGTTAAAACCTGTTGAAGAGTTTTGAGACCTAGAAGGAGATAAATTCTTAACTTATAGATATCACATGAATCCTTAGGTAGTCGAAGGCCTTGTGCGGGTTATTCAAGGTGAAGTGCAAATAATTAGGAAGATGTTATATATTGGGCATAGAATTGATAAGTTTTTAGAGTGACAGACTAAATTCTTATGATTTGGTTTATAGAAAAGGAAAGGGTCACTAGTAAGGCCGACCATAGCCACCCTTAGACATCTAGTAGTGTGATCCTAGATTAACCCATTATACTAACAATACATCCGGACCTGATCTATAGGCTAGCCAATGTTCTTTGCACCTGGATCAAAGGATAAAGAATATGAATGCTTCTATTTGGCACAATACCATAAATTTATATTCTCCATGAATATTATCATTATCTTAGAAAATCTTGGATTAATTGAAAGGAAGAAAGTTGCTTTCTTATTGCTATTTACTTAACTATTTTATTTCTGCTTTATTATTGCATCTAGTAAATTAAAGATATTTTATTTTTGATTATAAAAGAAATAATTTAAAATAAAAATATTTAAAGATCTATATCTCTCTCCTCATAGGAACGATATTGGGGTCTTTGTTTCAAAGCCCTATATTACTTGAAACAATACGTATACTTACGTAGAACCCCTAGTGTGTAAAATATTTTTCATAAAATTATATTTATATACACTAGTCACTATTATTATTTATAACATATATTTTTGAAAGCATTAAATAGTACGTTGATCTTCAGAGGACTTCAGGTCAAGATTTTAGCACCGTTGCCAGGGAAGAAGATTTTAGTACGCATATATTTATATCGGGTCATGTTTTTGGCGCCATTGCCGGGGAGAGTAGAGGCAAACTTTTAGATTTTAAGTATTTTTATTTTATTAATTTTTCTTTATTATAAAAAAAAAACATATATATAATAATAATATTTATTTTAATTCTTGCTAATTGACTTTTTATGCGTAGTTCTAAATCTGAAGGTTTATTACCTTTAGATTCTGAATTAGAAAGAACTGTTAGAAGAATTTAAAAAAGGAAAAAAATTCAAAAATTTCAAGAAATGACTAATTTACATAACAATTTACAAAATCCAATTGAAATTAATGATCAAAATGTTTATAAACCATTAAGGGATTATGCGAACCCTACGATTGATGAACTTCATAGTAGTATTCAAATACCCACTTGTAGATGCTAATTCTTTTGAGCTTAAACCGTCTATTATTCAAATGGTTCAAAACAATCAATTTAGTGGAACACCAAATGAGGATCCAAATTTACACCTTGCTAGTTTTTTAGAACTTTGTGCTACCTTTAAATATAACAATGTTTCTGATGATGCTATTAGGCTTAGACTCTTTCCTTTTTCTTTAAGAGATAAAGCAAAGTTGTGGTTGAACTCATTAGCAACATGTTCTATTAAAACATGAGCTGAAATGGCACAAAAATTCCTTGCTAAATATTTTCCTCCTTCTAAAACTGCTAAATTAAGAACTGATATTACTTCATTTATTCAATTTGACATGGAGACAATTTATGAAACTTGGGAAAGATTTAAAGAACTATTAGGAAAATGTCCTCATCATGCTTTACCTGAATGATTAATTATTCAAACATTTTATAATAGATTAATTGGATCTTTAAAATCAATTATTGATGCTACTGCTGGAGGTTCTTTAACGTCTAAATCTTTTGAAGAAGCTTACACTTTAATTGAAGAAATAACTAACAATAATTTTCAATGGCCTTCTGAAAGGGTTAATCCTAAAAGAATGGCAAGTATTCATGATAATGAAGCCTTTTCTATTTTAGCTTCACAAGTAGCAGCAATGTCTAAGAAATTAGATAATTTTGCTATTAACATATTACATAATAACTCTGCTAATATTGAAGATTCTCAAACTATTGAAACTTTACAAGCTATTACTAGTAAAAATAATCCTTATTCAAATTATTATAATCCTGGATGGAAAAATCATCCTAATTTTAACTGGAATAATTCACAATAATGGGGTAATAATCAATCTCATCCCACTGGAAATTGGAATATTCAAGTTAATTCAAACTATAATCCACTTGGATTTAACAATCAACAGAAAAAGTTATCTATAGAAGAATTAATTTTACAACTAAGTAATCAATTACAAAATTAAAATACTGTTATTCGTAATATTGAGAATCAAATGGGACAAATCGCTAATTTAATTAATTATAGACCCCCATAAACACTTCCTAGTAATGTTGAAATCAATCCAAAAGAAACTGGAAAAGAACATGAACATGTTAAAGTTGTACAACTTATAAGTGGAAAGGAATTAAAAGAAAGAATGCAGAATGAAATTGAAAATGAGATTGAGATTGAAGAGATTGAAAAATCTAAAGAAAATCCTTTTCCTAATAAAGATCAAACTGATATTTCTATTAATATGGAAGTTGAAAAACCACCACCACCTTTTCCTCAAAGACTTAAATAGCAGAAGCTTGATCATCAATTTTCTAAGTTCTTTGAAATTTTTAAGAAACTTACTATAAATATACCTTTTCGTTGAAGCTTTGGAACGGATGCCAACTTATGCAAAATTTATGAAGGATATTTTAAGTAAGAAACGAAAATTTGAAGCTTTTGAAACTGTTGCATTAAGTGAAGAATGTAGTGCAATAATTCAAAAGAAATTACCTCAAAAACTTAAAGATCCTGGAAGTTTTACTATACCTTGTGCTATTGGAGAAAAGTTTTGTGGAAAAGCTTTATGAGATTTAGGAGCAAGTATTAATCTCATGCCATTTTTTATTTTTCAAAGGTTGAATTTAGGAGAGATTACTCCCACCACTGTAACCCTTCAGTTAGCTGATAGATCTATCACTTACCCTAAAGGAGTTATAGAGGATGTTCTTGTTAAAGTAGATAAATTTATCTTCCCTGTAGATTTCATTGTACTTGATATGGAAAAAGATAAAGAAATACCTATTATTTTAGGGAGACCTTTTCTAGTGACCGGACGAGCTATGATTAATGTGCAAAAAGGAGAATTAACCATGAGAGGTAATGATCAAGAAATTAAATTTAATGTCCTTAAATTAATGAAGTACCCTGACAAAGAAAAATGTTATCAAATGGATATAATTGATTATTTAATTGAGAAACATTATCAAGAAAAATGTAAAGTAATTTCTGAAGAAAAATTTGAATTATTAACCGATGAAGAACTAAAAGAAGAAGAAACTCATTATATTAAAGATAATTGGGAAACATTGGACAAAACTCAAAATGATATACTTTTACCCTCAATTAAAAAAACCCCTGAACTGGAATTAAAAATGTTACCTTCACATTTAAAGTATGCATTTCTGGGAAATTTATTAACTTTACCTGTTTTTATTTCATTTGAGCTAAGTAAAGATCAAGAAGAAAAATTGATAGGAGTGTTAAAGAATTATAAAAAAGCATTTGGCTGGACTATTGCTAACATAAGAGGAATAAGCCCGTCCATTCGTATGCATAGAATTTTAATGGAAGAAAATTTTAAACCTACTATTGAACCGCAAAGAAGATTAAATCCTATCATGAAAGAGGTTGTTAAAAAAGAAATTGTTAGATGGTTAGATGCTAGTATTATTTGTCCTATTTCGGATAGCCAATGGGTAAGTCCTATTCATTGTGTTCCAAAGAAAGGAGGAGTAACTGTCATTGTCAATGATAAAAATGAACTAATTCCTACAAGACAAGATTCTTGGATGGCGAATTTGCATTGATTATAGGAAATTAAATGACTCCACTAGAAAGGATCATTTTCCTTTACCTTTCTTAGATCAAATGCTTGATAAATTAGCGGGACACTCATATTTCTGTTTTCTGGATGGATATTCTGGTTATCATCAATTACTTGTCGCTCCTGAGGACCAAGAGAAAACAACATTTACAAGTCCTTATGGAACATTTGCCTTTAGAAGAATGTCTTTTGGTTTATGTAATGCACCTGCAACTTTTCAAAGATGTATGATGTCAATATTTTGTGATTTGATTGATAAAGGAATTGAAATATTCATGGACGATTTTTCAGTTTTTGGAACCTCTTTTGAATCTTGTTTGGAAAATATTTCCAAAGTTCCGAAAAGATGTGAAGAAACAAATTTAGTTCTTAACTGGGAAAAAGTCAATTCATGGTCACAGAAGGCATTGTACTTGGTCACAAAGTTTCACAAAAAGGGATGGAAGTAGATCAAGCAAAAGTGAAAATTATTCTTTGAATTACGACTTACCTACTATCATTCTCGATGTGAGAAGTTTTCTAGGTCATGCTGGATTTTATAGAAGATATATAAAGGATTTTTCTAAAATTGCTAAACTTTATTGTCATTTATTGGAAAAAGATACTATATTTGAATTTAACAAAGACTGTGTTAATCTTTTAATATTTTAAAAGAAAAATTATTAACTGCACCTATCATTGTTGTACCTAATTGGAATAAATCTTTTGAATTAATGTGCGATGCAAGTGATTTTGCAATTGGAGCTGTATTGGGACAAAAATATGAGAAAATTTTCAGAGTTATATATTATGCTAGTAAAACTCTTACTGAAACTCAAAGAAATTACAATACTACTGAGAAAGAGCTTCTAGCTATAGTATATGCCTTTGATAAATTTAGACCTTATCTTCTCAGTACTAAATGCATAGCTCATACTGATCATTCCGCTATTAAATATCTAATGTCAAAAAAGGATGCTAAACCTAGACTTATAAGATGGGTTTTACTTCTACAAGAATTTGATTTTCAAATAGTGGATAGAAAAGGAACGGACAACCAAATTGCTGATCATTTATCTAGAATTAAGAATGATGTTATTACTGAAGAAAATATAAATGATAAATTTCCTGATGAACATTTATATCTTATTCAAGGATACCAAACACCTTGGTTTGCGGATATAGTTAACTATTTAGTTAGCAATATTCTACATTATGGATTGGATGAAAAATTTATTAAGAAATTTAAAAATGATGCTAAATATTATATTTGGGAAGATCCTCATTTATTTAAGTTAGGAAGAGATTCTATAATTCGAAGATGCGTAGCTTATGAAGAAACTTATGCTATTATTCAAAAATGTCATCATTCTGATTTTGGAGGACACTTTGGAGTAAATAAAACTGCATTTAAAATTTTAAATTCAGGATTTTATTGGTCTACTTTATTCAGAGATCTGAGACATTATGTTAAAACATGTGATCGATGTCAAAGAATGGGAAATAGATCCAAGAAAGATGAAATGCCTTTAAACTATATATTGGAAGTTGAAATTTTTGATATATGGGGTTTAGACTTTATGGGACCATTTGTACCATCATCTGGAAAAATTTATATTTTATTAGCAGTTGATTATGTTTCAAAGTGGATTGAAGCTGTAGCTTTGCCTAATTGTGACTCCAAAAGTGTATCTAAATTTTTAAAGAAGATGATTTTTGTAAGATTTGGAATGCCTAAGGTAATTATCACAGATGGTGGAAGTCATTTTAGAAATATAAGAATTCAATCATTATTGCAAAAATTTGGAATCAAACATAAAATTGCAACTGTATATCATCCACAAACAAGTGGAATGGCTGAAGTATCAAACAGAGAAATTAAAAGAATTTTAGAGAAGACTGTTAGTCCTAAAAGAACCGATTGGGTTGATAGACTTGATTCTGCATTATGGGCTTATAGAACAGCTTATAAGACACCAATCGGAATGTCACCTTACCGGTTAGTTTTTGGAAAACAATGTCACTTACCTGTTGAACTTGAACATAAAGCTTATTGGGTGATAAAGGAGTTTAATTCTGATTTGAATACTAAAAAAGATTATTACAATTAAATGAGACGGATGAAATAAGAAATGAATCTTATGATAATGCAAAAATTTATAAAGAGAAAGTGAAGGTATTACATGATAAAAAGATTTCAGGAAAAATATTTGAGCCTGGACAAGAAGTATTACTATTTAATACTCATTTAAGACATTTTCCTGGAAAATTGAGATCAAAATGGATAGGACCATATATAATTGAAAAAGTATACCAATATGGAGCTGTGGATATTAAAGACCCCAAAACGGGAAAAATTTTTAAAGTTAATGGATTAAGATTAATGCCTTTTTTGGGAGACATTAAAAAGATTTATAAAGAGGCTTATGAATTAAGTCAACCTGATTAAAGAATTACTTAGGTCGGACTGATGACGTTAAACCAAGCGCTCTATGGGAGGCAACCCATAGATTTTATTTTTAGTGTGTTTGTACATTTTTAATGTAGGGTTATACCTCGGTCTTGACTAACTTTACATAACTTCAGAAAATTAAAAATTATCTTGAAGTATATAAAGTTTGGACTTTGGATCACTCCATTTCATATGTGAGTAAAAAGGAGATTAAGTTAACCTTCATTGAAATTATGTATAATTGTGTTATTGAGATTGTTCTGATCTTATCATTATAATTTACCTATTTTTGGGGAACGAAACCTTGAAATTTGACGTAGGGGAAGCAGAGTCGAACATTGTACCGGTTCCTAGGCGCCAGAATTCGGCGCCTAAGCGCCAGAATAAGCTGTGTGTCGATGGGTCTGGCGCCTAGGCGCCAGATTTGGCGCCTAAGCGCCAAGGTTACTGGGTTCTGTAAAAACCGAAAAACTTTCAGTTTTTCACACGATCTTCATCCCCAATCCCTACGCAATCATTATTTCGACCCATACACTCCATTCTTGAGAGATTAGAGAGGATTTTTAAAGAAATGGAGAGGAGAAATCTTGGAGATAAGGCTAGAGACAAAGGTCCAAAAGATCCTCAACCCTACTTCAATGGTTTCATCGCTGTAAGTTTGGAGAAAATTTCTAGTCGTCTTGATAAATTTGAAGCGGATTTCAAGAGTATTGGAGATCGCCTCCATGAGATGTATCATCAGATTGAACATCTGGAATGGCAAGCGAAACTTCAATTTGATCATCTAGCGGCATATCAAGATGCTCAAGTAGAGATGTATGCGAGGAACAATTGAATCGACGAGAAAACGGCTACGGACTTTCCAAGAGCGTTAGTATTCCTCCTCAGTAGGCCAATCAATCTTCATTGTGAAGATAATGGAAATTAGATAGCAATTTAATGAGATCGTGATTTATCTAGTGAGTCATTGTATCGATTTAGTGAATCGATTGTGTTTGTTTGTGTATTTCCTTTCATGTTCAATGTGTGTTGTATTTGTTTTGTGTGTTAGGACTTGAATCATTATATTATACTTATCTGAAGTGTATTGAGCCAATATTGAAGATTATAAATGGAAATTAGAGGAGTTTGGTTTAAACCTTGTGTTTGATTGCTGGATTTAATATTTAATTTTTAAAAATTTTTGGAAAATATTTTGGAAGTTAGAAACTGAAGCCCTACTCTAATATGAGTAATTGGAAGTTGAATTTATGAATTTTGGTGGAAAATAAAATTTTTTAGAGTGATTTTTGTGAAAGGCGAGTCTGGCGCCTAGGCGCCAGAATTCGGCGCCTAAGAGCCGGTTTGGCCTGCTTACCTGAAAAACACCATATGAACCCCATTAGCCATGGATGACGCCCAAACTTCATCTCCTTCCCCAATTTTGCGAAAATACACCTCTTAGATCCATTTTGAGGTCAAAACATTAAGTATTTGGGCACAAAATCACTTGATTTCTTCGTCTCGAGGTCAGATCTACACTCTAATCCATTTATTTTTTATTTTCACCATAGATTTTCCTATGTTTTACTAAAAACATAAATTTTGAGAGAAATTTTGATTTTTAGGTATTCTATTTGGATTTTTAAACTTATTTTAAGTTTCTTAAACTTAAAAAGAGTTTAAATATTTGATTCCTAAAATTGTTCTTGTTTTCTTTCACGTTTAGATGGCACCGAAATCTAAGCGAGGGAAGGGACGAGAAAATTTTGACAGTAGCAAGTTCGCGACTGCGGCAGCGCATTTTCGATATCACGAATTTGTGACGTCGAGAAAGTTTATCGCGGAGCGAAGCTTTTACAATTCGGGAGAAAGTTTATCTCGGAGAGAACACAATCGTTGCGCACAACTGGCAACGATTCTGTTATTTCATTGTTGTTGCTGTTATTCTAGTCGTTCGCGAATTTTATGCTAACTTTTTAGATGCGGAAGACTACGAAGTCTTCATCAGAGGTATTGGAGTAGGATTTACTCCAGAGAGGATCAATGTGTTTTACGGACTGCCACCTACCATCGAGTGCCACTATTATGGATTACCTCCATCTAAGGGAGATCTTGAGATAATTATTGCTTATTTGACTGATGGCACTGGAGTCTGGAAGATCCGGAATGAAAAACGGGTAAACTTCAAATCTTGTAAGCTAAATGGTGTTTCAAAGGCTTGGCATTCTTTTATTTCTACTAGACTTCTACCTTCCAACCACCTGAGTGAAGTTACCAGAGAAAGAGCTATCCTGAACTATTGCATTCAGGAGAGGAAGCTGATAGATGTCAGCAGTATTATTTATGATTACGTGGAGTCTACTCGCTAGATCCAACACTTCTGTGGGACTGGGATTCCCATCTTTGATCTATTCTTTATGTGTTAGCAATGGAGTCACTCCTGATATATCTGAGGAGAAGCTGAAGTCTACCAAGCCAATTGGGCAGGAGAGTGTTAGTATATATGATCGTCTTCTAGGGAAGAGATTGACCGCTGCTTCTACTTCTGCAAACACTTCAGGTAGACCTTCCACTTCCAGACCTTCTACTTCTACTGCTGAGACACCATCTAGTTTTTGGGAATCAATGCATGATCAGTTTATAGAGCAGCAGCATGAGTTATTTCAAACTCACTGCAGAGTTGATTCTATTGATAAGCAAATTGATCATTTATCTGAGTATGCCCAGAGAAAGAGTAGTTACGATGCTAAGTATTATGAAGCTCTCGTTAGGTTCTTGAAGGGAGAGCATGATGTTCATTTTCCTACCTGTCATAGATTTTCACTATATGTTGATCCTAAGGATGTTGAGTTTTCTTTTGGTGATGACGATAATGAGGCTACAGACAGTGATAAGTGGCATGATTTACCTCTGTGGTGTGCTAAGTCTGTTGTTAGTTTAGTTTGTTTGCTAGTATTAATTGTTGTTTATTGTTTGCTAGTTTAGATTTGTTTATGTACTTTGTGTGGATTGTTGGGTGTTGAGACTGTTGTTAGAGTATTTTTAATGTATTGTGTTTAAGATTGAAATTTGGATAAATTTATGTTTATTTCTGTTTCAGCCTACTATTTAGTAGTTAGTATTGTTGTTCTATTTCTGTTATTATAAGTAGTATAGTCATTTAATTTAATTACTAATGAGCCTGCTTACTTTTATACCTGCTTCATTATTTCAGTATTATTCATAAAAGCATGTGTAGAAGTAAAATTTTCTTTCTAGAATGTTTTTTTTACATACTTATAAAAATTCCTTTTTAAAATTATGTTTTTCTTTCTCTCATACTTTAAAAAAAAAAATTTTTTCATGCTAGACCAAAACTTAAGTTTGGGGGAAAGGGAAAATACATTCAAATTTAAATTTTATTTGTCCTTTAAGAACTAATATTTTCTTAAAATAAAAATTTTTTAACATAACATGATGAATGAAGAATCTATTTAAGATCACTTAAATTTTTGAAATTATAAATAATTTATTGGACTTAATCAAAAATTTTAATAACTTTGATTGATTTTAAGAATAGAATTATTTAACTTAAAGAAGAATAAGATTAAGAAATTTTACTATTCATAGTAGAGAAAATTAAATTTTAGAAGTATTAAGAAATCAAAAATTATAACTCGAAAAAGAATAGATTGAAATTCTTTTTGAAATCTATGTATGTTATAATAATTAAGTGAAAATGTATAAGTTTGAATATATAAGTTAAGGATAGTGAAGTTCGAAACCATTAACAGACTATCCAGATACAGTAATCCTCTCTTTTAAAAAAAAAGAGAGGAGAAGCTTGAGGAAATGCCTAATCAAAAATTGGCTTTACTTGAATTAACTTATAAAAAAAAATTACTTATATTACTTAATTTTTACGCATGTATTTTTATTAGAAAAGAATTTCATGAAGATCTTTTTCTTGTGAATTATTTATGTGATCTTAATATAATATACTACATTTATTTTCGAAGTGAATGAAAAATTTTTGAAGTCTTATGATTTGGTTGTTAGAATATTCTTTAAATTCTTAAAATTAAACTTAGTTAGTGAAATTTGGTTAATGATTTACTAAAGCCTTTATAAAATAAAAAATCATAAGGAGTCTTAAATATTTATCTTTTTATTTCAAATGTTATACATTTTATATAGTAAAAAGGGTTACTTGAGGACAAGTAACGTTTATGTTTGGGGGATTTTGATCCAATAAAAAAATACCTAATTTTATGCCTAGATTTTTATTAAATTTTAAGGATATTATGCTTTAATGAAAGGTATTTTTATGTTTTTGGATGTAGGTGATGCAAAAATGTTCAAGAAGGAGAAAAATATGAAAAAGGTGCAAAAAGGAGCAAAAAGGAGGAAAAATAGAGCCAAAATGCAAAACTGTCGAAATTATTAGCCTGGCGCCTAGGCGCCAGAGTCCGACGCCTAGGCGCCAGAGTCCGGCGCCTAAGTACCAACTCGATACAGAAAACTGTTAAGTTTTTCATGACTTTTGGGCAGTTATTTTGACGGTGTGAGCGGTTCTTGGACCTTCTAGAAGACTGGCAGTTGTTCCTGGTTTATAGGACATGTGATACAATGTATTTGGACGCTTCAAAACGATTTTAATCGCGAAGAGGTGCGATCCAAAGTGAAGAGGTGCGAAGAACTGGACGCGGTATCCGGCGCCTAGGCGCCTGATTCCGGCTCCTAGGTGCCAGACACACCATCTAGAAGATTCATTGAATGTGGACATATTTTGAAGAGCTGCCTTGAGGCAACTCTTGAAGCCTACAAATAGGAGGGTATTCCTTTAGAGAAAAACGCCCCGTCTACCCTCCCTATCTAGAGTCCAATCTAGAGAGAGAATTAGAGAGATCATATTAGGGCCACCTTTTACTTTCCTTCATAAATTAGTGAGTTTATTTTAGAGTTTGTATTTAGAGTTTGAAAGAGTTGGTGCATCTGTAGTTCATTACACTGTGGAGTCAGTAGGAATCAGAAGTTCAGTAGAAGAAACATCTAAGATAAATATTTTAATTTTGTTTCAAAGTTTATTTATTATGTTTTGTTATTTAATTTCAATGTGTTCTGGGTAGTTACTTTACTTTCTCCTTTCAATTATGAAAAGATAAATAAGATAATACAAAATTCGTCAGAGAATTAAAAATCATATATTTTCAAAACATTGTGATGATATTAATACCGGTCCTTAATTTACTATTTAAATTGGCCATTTAAATTGTTAAAACCCATTGAAGAGTTTTGAGACCTAGAAGGAGATAAATTCTTAACTTGTAGATATCACATGAATCCTTGGGTAGTCGAAGGCCTCGTGCGGGTTATTCAAGGTGAAGTGCAAATAAATAGGAAGATGTTATATATTGGGCGTAGAATTGATAAGTTTTTAGAGTGACAGACTAAATTCTTATGATTTGGTTTATAGAAAAGGAAAGGGTTACTAGTAGGGCCGACCATAGCCACCCTTGGACATCTAGTAGTGTGAGCCAAGATTAACCCATTCTACTAACAATACATCCAGACCTGATCTATAGACTAGCCAATGTCCTTTGCACCTGGATCAAAGGGTAAAGAATGTGAATGCTTCTATTTGGCGCAATACCATAAATTTATATTCTCCACAAATATTATCATTATCTTAGAAAATCTTGGATTAATTGAAAGGAAGAAAGTTGATTTCTTATTGCTATTTACATCATTTATTTTATTTCTGCTTTATTATTGCATCTAGTAAATTAAAGATATTTTATTTTTTATTATAAAAGAAATACTTTAAAATAAAAATATTTAAAGATCTATACCTCTCTCCTCGTGGGAAAGATACTGGGGTCTTTGTTTCAAAGTCCTATATTACTTGAAATGATACGTATACTTACGTAGAACCCCTAGTGTGTAAAATATTTTCCATAAAATTATATTTATATACACTAGTCACTATTATTATTTATAACATATATTTTTGAAAGCATTAATTAGTACGTTGATCTTCAGAGGACTTCGGGTCAAGTTTTTGGCACCGTTGTCAAGGAAGAAGATTTTAGTTCGCATATATTTATATCGGGACACATACCTATTTTTTGATGATATTGTACTTTAAAGAAAGGCATTTTTCATGATTTCATGCAGGTACAATGATTTTAGGCCTTTGGAGCAAAAGGAAGCAAAAAGGAGCAAATTTGGAGCATAAAGACATAAAAGTGCATTTTATTGAACTAGCGCCGAACGACACTGTCACCAGCATCGGACCGCGCTATTTTACAGAGAGTTGCCACTGTATTGGCAGAATAATGCGTCGAACGGCGCCCTATCCAGCGCTGGACCGCACCCTATCCCGATTTCAAACTAGATCCAATGTATTTGGCTGGATTTTGGAGGGTTGCTTGAGGAAACTCTTGGGAAATCAGTTTTGGCCGAATTTAAACTCTTTTGGAGCCAAGATTAGAGGAGGAGAGAAGGGGAGAAGAAGAGAGAAGGGGAGAATAAGAGAAGAGTTTAGAGTGTAGAGAGAGTGTCTTTCCATTTTGTTTAGGAAATCTTGTATTTGTGTTTTCTCTTCTAAGTAGTGTAAGAGGAGAGGGAAAGTGAGAGATTTCTTCTTCCTTACTTATCTAAAGAGAGAATTGTGTGTTGTTGTGAAGAAAGAAGAGGAGTCAAAGGAATTCTTTGAGGTTTGCTTGGGGAAGAGTTTGAGATAAGTTGTCTTTTTTTTACTCTGTTTATATGACGTTGTTTATATATATATAATTCTTGTTTTGTCATCTTTTTCTCATGACTCTTGAGTAGATTTCTTTGTCTTTCTCCTTTTCATGTGATATGGAAATGATGTGCCGGATTATTATGGAGAATTTGTGATGACCTTTTCACTTCGAACTTCATTTACTTTTTTATCTGGCCAATTAAATTGTTAAAATTTGTGGGAAACATATTTTCCGAAAGGATTATGAGTTCCACAAAAAATGTGAAGGTCACATTCAATTTCCATGAATGAGAGACGTAGTTCATGGGGATTAAGTGGAAGTAAATAAGTAAATTTACTTTGATGGGCATAAAATTGGAGATTTCAGAGTGATAAGCTGAAATCCTCAATTTGGTCATAATGTTTGGAAACTTAAGCAAGATTTAGCCTTCAGGAGAAGGGAAGTCGGAGCTCTGGAGTGAGAGCTAGTATCCTCCCAACCTAACCACGGATTTGGGGACTAAACTTAGGATTAGCTAATGTTCTTTATAAGCTGAAATATTGGTAAAGAATAGGAATGTTCCTATTTGGCATAATACATTTGCATCACTGATCTATATCACAATAATCATCACATTATGATTAGAAAGGAGGAATACTCTTACTTGCAACTGAATTTTGTTATAAATTTAGTCTTGTGTTAGTTTAACTTGCTAGAGTTTAAAACGTACTTTGGAAGAAATAAAATTGTTAGTCTTTATTTTAAGAATTAAACTTACTTGCAATTGTGTTGTGATTCGATAAGTGATTTCTGTGCTACGCCATAAAATTAAAGCCTCTCTATGGGATCCATATCCAAGACTCCACTAGAGCTCTGTATTACTTAAGCGATATGTATACTTGCGTTTAATTGTGTGACTCATTATAAAACTAAATCAATATATATATATATATATATATATATATATATATATATATATATCTAAATTTGAGTTCATAAATTTTGGCAAATTAAAAAAGTCGCACCAAGTTTTTGGTGCCATTGCCGGGGAGGTACAGTAAAAAAAGGTAATTGTTAAAATTTAATTTTGTAGTATTTGAAATCTTATATTTAATTTGCAACTCATAATTGTGTGTGTCTGTTTATTGTTAGTGTGCTTACTGTGTTTTTATGCATAGAATCAGATTATAGCTTCAGTGTCTTACGATTCTGAATTAGAGCGTACTATTAGAAATATTCAAAAAACAAAAAAAATAATATCCAAATCCTCACAAAATGGCGAACAACTTAAATAATCAAAACGAAAATATACCAAGACCTTTAAGAGAATATGCTAATCCAACAACAAATGAAATTCACTTAACTATCCAAAACTTTGATATTGTTGCTAATTCTTTTGAGCATAAACCTGCTATTATCTAAATGGTACAGAATAATCAATTTGAAGGAACACCTAATGAAGATCCTAACTTACTTCTCGTTAGTTTTCTAGAACTGTGTGCTACTTTTAAATATGATGGAGTGTCAAACGATGCTGTTAGGATTAGACTTTTTGTTTTTTCATTAAGGGATAAGGCTAAGGCATGGTTAAATTCATTAGCACCTAGATCTATTAGAACTTAGGGAGAGCTTTCACAAAAGTTTCTGTCAAAATATTTCCCTCCTTCCTGTCGGCATATTTTTAGGTTTGTGTTTTGAAAAGGGGTCACCTACAGAAATTGTCGACGAATTTTCATATTTTAAATTTAATTCAAATATATATAATTTGGAAAGTAGCATTTGATTTTGAAAATAATTTTAAGTTTGAAAATTTTAAGATATGAAATCAAACCGATCTCACATCCCGAATAGTTTATATAAACGAGCACCACACCACAAACCGTGTATCTATCCCGAAGAATAGACACACTGCTTGATGATGGGACTCGATTAAATAAACTAGAAGATTTGTGACTTCCTTTTGGTCTGTGAACCAATTTTATAAGCCGACAAGTTCCCCAGCTTAATATAAAGAAATTAAGCAGGGTTTATATTACTTGGGTTCTTAAAGTTCCCTATGAGGGCAAGCCCCTATAGTTAATTACATCTTAAATTGCAGGAATCATTTAAGAAATCTCTCGATAATGATCAGTGGTTTTGCTCTCAAGAATTTCAAAGTTTAAGGTTTTCAAACAATTGGATTTTGGAAATTTCAATAGGGAATAGCTCAAATTTGGAATAGTTTATTTTGGGAATCCAATGGAAGAGAAGTAGGGGATGTCACGGATCCGAAGTGAACTTCGGTGACTACCCAACTATCCTATTGTTTGGCTTCAATTTGGGAAAATTATTGAATGTTTCAATCCTGCCAATTTTAATTAATTAGGACTTAATTTGTACGACATGATCATACAAATTGCCTCGAAGTTGTGAGGGTTTATGTCGTACCAAACGACTACCTCTGAATCCTAAGACTGGTTAGGTCTTAATTTACATAATATAATTAAGTAAATGCCTAACAAAATGTTGAGGATTTATGTTGCACTAGGCAAACTACCTTGAAATCCTATGGCTTGGTTATTTAAAAGTAGGAAAAGGTTTTGCTGAAGTAGACACAAGTTTTGCTGACAAAGATGGCCGTGCTACCCACCGTGCTCCGAGCTCCTTGTTGTTGCAGAGTTTTAGTTTTAGAAGGTGAAAATCAAGGGATGAGAGAAGTGTTTTGGTTTAGAAGTCTTAAAGTCCAGGTGTTTTTTTAATATTTTGTTGAGGGAATATTAAAGTTGATTATAACAACACCAGTTAAGATCCCACGGTTCCATCATTCCGGCATCGTTATTTTTATCGGATTCACTTAGTCCAGATGAATTTACTAAACTCAACTAAATGAGTTCCACACTTTTATTTAAACCATGGGAAATCTCGTTAGCAACACGTAGGTTACATAATCCGAGGTATTCCCGATCATCCAACGAGATGTTTTAATTTAACTGCAATTGTAGTTTTGTTGTTCTGTTTGTGATTAAATTTTGAGTTGCTTTATCTTTTGAATGTTGTGGCGGTGAATTTTATCTTGTTGTAACTTTTAATTTAGTTTTGGGTTTCAGTTTTGTGGCTATCCTAAAAGTTTCAGTTTTCATGCAACTATCTTGTTTGACATGCAAGAAGAGTAAAGTGTAGCTCATATAAATAAATTGCATAAAGTAAATTGCAATAAAATAAAAGCGTACCTGGAGAGTCTTTTCGTCATCCCAAGCTGTACTTAAAACACATGTTAAGGCATTTAAATATTTATAACAAGTACCTAGGTAAAGCTAAGGGATGGTTCCGGTTGTCTACCAAATTCCTAATCCGATTGCTAGTCATTTCCTATGACGTCTAGGTTCTTTGTATTTGTTAAGGATGATTTTCTTCATCAGAGAACAATTAAATTCAATTGTTCTTCTAAAACACCCCATCATATTGAGGAAGTGTTTACGACGAGTCCTAAACATCTTTTCAATATGTTTGGGATTATTTTTGAGTCCAAACGAGTTTTATTGTATAGGTGAATTAATCATCCAAAAATTTAGGTTAGTTTGTTTCTTGCTCAATGAATTAGGATGTTTGATTATCCTATAAGTAAAGTGACATTTCACTTGATACTTTACTTAAGAGTAATAATAATGAAAACCTTTAGGGGGCAAATCAGTTTGTTAAAGAATTAAATGATTTAAAATTAGAATTGGTGATTTAAAGTGATTTAATTTAGTTATGAAATTTTAATAATTTAAGTATGGAATAGTGTTTAAGTTGTTTTATTCTTAAATGTTTTAAACCATTTGAATTGAAAGAGGAGTTTAAATTATTTAATTTAGACTTTAATGATTTAATTTTTAATTTAATTGCAATATTCTAGATTAACTTTTTATTGGTTTGATTTTCTCTATTAAGAATCATTTTTTTTTGAAATTGATTTTAATGTTTCAAGTTTGCTTTAAATTTCTTTCAAGTGATTTTTGGAAATTAATTTTCTTTTTATTTCAATTTAATTATCAAGTTATTTAATGTTTTAAGTTTTAACTTAATTAAGGTTTATTTTCCTTCTAATTATTTAATTATTAAATTCAATTACCACTTTCAATTTAATTGAAAGTTAAATATTATTAAAGTGATTCATTTAGGAATTTTAAATTAAAGAATTGATATCTTCTTAAATCAAATCCCTAATCTTAAAAATCCAAATTTTTAATCTATTCTTCCAAAATTTAAATTATTTAATTAATTAAAATTTACTTTAAATATTTTCAAGATGATTAATGGGTTTCTACTCCTTAATTCCCTAGGTTTCAATCATCTAATGAAAATTTTAAAATCGGATATTTTACCCTCCCCTTGATTAAACCTAAATATTAATTAGGGTTAAAATTCTTTAATTACCTTTATGCCCCTTTTAAGCTTGTTCATTTCATAACTCATCAAATTAAGCTCAAATGAATTTAAAATTTTTATGTTACTTTACTCACATGTCAATTAAGACATTAGAGGAGAAGATGTGAATTTTTTGAATTTAATTTAATTTATATAATTATTTTAATGAAAAATAGGGATTTTTAATAGAAATTCAACAATATGACCAAGGTAAGGTTTCTGTCCTTAAGAAAATTATGAGATATTCCTACTGACTAGAGGACCACTTGTACCAATTTTGGTGATTTTTTGAATTATATTTTATTTATTATAATTATTTTGATTTTTGGAGAGTTAATTAATTATTAAATAAAATTAAAGTTGAAAAATGAATTATATATTTTTCTTAAGTCCCTCTGACCTCAAGGAGTTCAAAGAAGCAAATTTTATATTTTTTGATTTTTTTTTGATTTATTAGAATTAATTTGGTGATATAGATGGGGATGTTAATAGTAGAATTCAGGTTGGTTGGTTGAAGTGGAGGAATGCGTCCGGCCTATTGTGTGATAGAAAAGTACCGCTTAGATCGAAAGGAAAATTTTATAAGATGGTGGTGAGACCTTCAATGCTCTATGGTGCTGAATGTTGGCCTTTAAAAGAGAAGCATAATGTTAAGTTAAGTGTTGCCGAGATGAGAATGATTAGATGGATGAGTGGCTTTACACTTAGAGACAAAATGCGAAATGAATATATCCGTAACGGGGTTGGAGTTGCACCGGTGTCGGATAAAATTAGAGAGAGTCGCCTTAGATGGTTTGGTCACATTAAACGTCGACCACCTGATGATCCGATTAGGAGAGTAGATGTTTTAAATACAACTTATGTTAAGAAAGGCAGAGAGCGGAACCTAGGAAAACTTGGGCTTATTGCATAAAAAATGATCTTAATCTATTAGAATTAAACGAAAATTTGACACTAAATAGGACGCAATGGAGAAAAAGGATTCATGTAGCCGACCCCACTTAGTGGGATTAAGGCTTTGTTGTTGTTGTTGTTGTTGTTGTTGTATTAGAATTAATTTGGTGAAAAGGTTGGAAAATCTATTTTTAATATTAAAAATTTTCTTAAGCATTTAAAATTTAATATCTTAACCAAGAGACTTGGGAAAAATATTTAGTTTGTTCGTAAGTGATTAGGAGTTAAAATGTGACATTTTTGTATTTTTTTATTATTTTTATGATTTTTATTATTTTTTAATTATTTAAAATATTAAGATAAGGTAGAAAATGAAGATTTTTGAAAAATTTCAATTTTAATTTTCTTAGACTCCTCTGATATCAGAGAGCTCACAAAACCAATTTGGTGAATTTTTGAAAATGTATTTTTAGAGTTATGAATTTTTAAAGTTTAATTTTTATCATGTAACTTAATTAATCCATTTAGTGGGGTTAAACATTTCCAATTGATTTCATATTTTTATGTGAGGTCCCTCTGATCCTAAAGATTAGTGGAGAATTGTTTTCAAGTTCTTTTGATATGTGGCTAACCTTAATTAATTAAAGTTTAGTTTTGAGTAATTAGAGTAATTAGGGTTATTCTTAATGAATTAACTCAAAACATAATTATCCTAGGGTCCTCTAGTCCTAAGAAACTTCCCCAAAGTTTCCTAGAATTTTCTAAGTAATATGCTAATTAATGGAGTTAAAATACTTAAAACAGTGACATAAACTTGAAAAATACATAACTTGCCATAGAAATGGCCTCTAACCTTGAAAAATTCAAGGAATGTTCCCAAGATCAGAGGCTTCAAAAGCCTTATGGTCTCATGTCATGGTGAATTGTCTATGCAAATGGAGAATTAAAATACTGAAATGAGTAAATAATTAATTAAAAATAAAATACTCATCAAATTAACTCAATTCTTTTTTCACATTATTCTCCTCTGTTCACTGAGCAAGAGGGTATTTTTATTTTATTTTTGTGATTTTTCTACACAAAGATATGGACTTTTTAATTTCTGGGTATTTTAATAAATAGAAAATAACCTATTTATCTATTTATCAAGTGCGGCGCTGACTCATCCTCGGCGGACCTGAAAGCCCACGCGGCGCGCTTCCATTCGACACTGCCATCTAACTCGGATGCCACGCGGCCCGCGGTCTCGCTCCATTCTTCGATCCGGCGCAATCTGGACCGTCCACTCGATACACGCGCGATCGTACAGCGCCTGGTCATCATCTACGACTGGTGTGTCCTGTGAGTCATCCACACTAAAACCCTAAGATCTCTCTCATTTCTCAATGGATTTTCGTGTTCTTATACTCTATGGATTCGTCTTGAAGAGACGAACACATCCATATGATTTACATGCATTGAAATCAACTCAAACGAAATGGAGAATCGCTGGAAGCTCTCGGGGAGGACGAGTGTCCATACCTTGGTTCAGGAGGTGAAGCCTCAACTGAAGGTGCTCGGCACGTTCGTTGGAGCTGGAGGAGCCTGGGGATGAAGCCTCTGGCCCTGTCGAATTGTCTAAGTACAACTTCCACCAAACCAGATTTTAAAGCTTGGCCGATAGAGAGAATGGCTGGCCTAGTGTGGGGGCTTCCATCGGGGAACTCCTTCTCTTGGTCCTGTGCAGGTGTGGGTGAGTTTAATTTGATTTTGGTGGAGGTTTGAGAGATGTACTATTCTGGCCTGAGAATTGAGCTCCAAAATTAAGCTCAATCAATGGGATTTAGGGCAGGAACAGTGGGGATGGATTGCTCATGGCTAGGGGAAGCTCTGTGAGGAGTTTGGAGGAATTCTGTGAAGGTTGATTTTAGCCAACCTTTTGGCCGAGAGGGGGTGGCTTGTTTAAATAGCCATGGACAGGGCCTCCCAGGGGGGTTTGATGGCTTGGATCAACTACTCTGGTGAAGAGAAGAATAGCTGTAGTGGCCATTGGGCATGGAACAACTCAGCTAGTTCAAATTGAATTTTTGAATCCATTTAGACCTCTCGGCCATGGTGTTTTCCAGCGACCTGGTGGCTGGTTGGCCAGGGTCAGGTCACCATCCTGATCAGGAGGGTCAGGGCTTGAAGTTGGTGGGTTCAATTGGCCAATGCCAAGTGTAAAGAGGTTTGATTTAAGTGGTAAGGGGGAACGGTCATTTTGGGTTCATATGGATCAAGTCATGGCTTAGGGCTTGGTGCACCATCCAAAGCTCTGATTTTGGGCTGAGGGAGGTCAGGTGAGTCAGCTTATGAAGAGTGGTGAAGTCCCCATCATGATTATTTGGATTAGTTTTGGGTTAAGGGGAATCATGGGTAAGGCTAATGAATTTTAGGGAGTGCTTAAAGGATCTCATCCTTTTGCCATTTAGGGAGTGATGACAAGTCTATGGCTCCTCATGGCTTACATATGGCTTATTCATGGCTCCATGGCTCCATTTGGCTTGGGGTCAAGCTTAGTCAATTTCATGGAAATGGATTTTAAGGATTTTAGATATTTAGGGGTAATTTGGCACATGGCTTAGTTTAGAAAAGTTTAATGATGAATTTGAAACTTAGGGAATGATTTAAATCAAAGGGATGATGAGGTGAAAGTGTCCTGTAGGCTTTGGATTGACATTGGGCATTTTGAAATCATTTTGGATGGGCTTTTAAAATGGTTTAAGGAAGTGGGCTTTATGTTTCGAAATGGACTTTTGGATGAAAAATTTTGTGAAGGACCATGCCAAATAAATGTTTGGTTTAGTTTAGGGATGTGTCATGAGTGATTTGAAACAAATTTGAGGTGATTTGGAGTTGAATTGGGTTTGATTTGGGACTTTTTGGTAAAGGGGCCAAAGTGGGTCAAATTGGGCTAACTTGGGCTAAGGTTGGGATAACTTGGGCTAAGGTTGGGTTAATGTTGGGTTTGATGTAAAATTAATGTTGAGAAATGTTTATGGGAGTGTTACAAAGAGTTTTCAACTTTGGTTGGGCTTTGATTTTGAGATTTGGGCTTACTTGAGTTCATGGTGGTTTTGGGCCAAAATTGGGATTTTGGTTTGGGGTTAGGTTTGGGTGGAGTTTGGGTTCAAATTTGGGGCAAATCTTGTTATTATTTTGTTTGTGGGGATATTAGGAAGGTTTAGGAAAAGATTTGGGGTTAATTGGAGTTGAGTTGGGTTAGTTTGGGCTAAATTTAGGTCGTGTGCCAAAATTGGGCTTTAAGCTTCAAATTGGGATTGGATCCAAATGTTAATCAAATTGGGCTTGGATTTGGTCTAAATTGATATTGGAGATATTTAATTGAAGTTTAGAATTGGATTGGATCAACATTGAGGTCGATTGGGTTGATTTGGTTTGACATTGGGCTTACTCTGGTTAAAAATGGGCCAAATTAGGGGTTTTGGTAAAGGTGGGTTAAATTAACAAAATTTGCCTATGGTGTAGTTGAACAAAATGAAATTGGGAATATTTGGGATTTTTTGAAATTTTATGGGAATTTTTGAAATTTATGGATTTTTTGGTTAAAAAGGGCATTTTGGGTATTTCGAGGGTATTGGGGGTATTTTTTGGAAATTTTGGTATATTTGGCTAAGGAAGATCAATTTGAATGGTGGTAAATGTTTAGGATTGGTTTTGAGGAATTTTGGGTAATTTAGGTAACTTTTGCAAATTTTGGGTAGCTTTAAGGACATTTGGTAGGTTTGGTGGGTTGTCTTAAGGCCAAAGAGTCCTATAGAATTGAAATTGAAATTTTGAAAAAAATGAAGATTGATCAAGTTTGATTAGAATGGAATCACTTTGGTTGAGCCATGAAGCCATATCAATCCCATAAGAGCCATGAGAGGACTCATTTGAGACATTCACTATGTTGTTCCTAACCCTCTTAGCCATGGGCCTAGGGGTTAAGGTCCATCCATATGAATTACCTACATGAGTCAAGAAGTCAAGCAAGGTATGAATGGTTTTAGGATTTGGAATGTGTGCAGGTCAACCCTCACCAGACCAGGCCACCCAGGGTAGTCTTAAGGCCAAAGAGTCCTATAGGGAACCCATCCTTTAAACCTCCACATTTGATCTTAACCCTCCAAGTGAATTAGGGGTTTACAATCAAACTTATGGGGTTTACAGGGAGTTAAGAGGTGTTTGAATTTCTATGCGGTGGGTTCCATTTCTAGTCCTCTAAGATAGTCAAAGGGAAAGCCTAAGGCTAGATCCTAAGTATTAAGGAGAGAGAAGAAAAAAGACATCATAAAAAATGAGGTCAACAAATGGACCCCCAATAGGTGTGGTGTGCTAACCAAGCACACCGCGCGTATTGGCGTTGACCGAAGAGATCAAGAAAACCAACACAGACGTCTAAGTGACACACTTAGAACAGAGTAGAAACAAATTTCCGCTGAGGAGTATTGGGTATATCTCCAAGACTGGAGATCCCTGAACTCTCGCTGGGGAAAAGAAAAGGAAGTGAATTCCAGATCATAAGATCTCGGGAAATTTGATTTAGATTTCATTTCATTGTCTATTCCGAGTTTTTTTTAATGTGTGAGTTTAGATTTTGATTTGTTCTAAGTTTCAATTTCGATTGAGCTTTTTAAAATCAATTCAAAGAAACCTAGATTTGAAATGAGAATTGGAACCTAAGTTCCAACCTCGGGATTGCGAAGAGAACTGGAATTTAGGTACCAGCCTCAGAGTGAGAATCAGAGTTTATCGATTGAAAAGGATGAGAATCAGAATTTAGGTACTGATCTCGAAATAAGATCTGGAATTTGGTACCAGTCTCAGAATGAGAGAGTTGAAGTTTGGTATCAATCTCGGGAAGAGAGTCGGAATTTGGTACCGACCTCGAAAGGAGAGAACAAGAATTTGGTACCAGTCTCGCAGGTTTAAAGAGAACTAGAATCCGGTTCCAGTCTTGAAGGTTTAAAGAGAACTGGAATCTGGTTCCAGACTCGAAGGTTTAAAGAGAACTGGAATCTGGTTCCAGGTGGAATCTGGTTCCAGTCTCGAAGGTTTAAAGAGAACTGGAATCTAGTTCCAATCTCGAAGGTTTAAAGAGAACTGGAATCTGGTTCCAGTCTCGAAGGTTTAAAAAGAATTGGAATCTGGTTTCAGTATTGAAGGTTTAATGAGAACTGGAATCTGGTTCCAGTCTCGAAGGTTT
This sequence comes from Papilionanthe hookeriana x Papilionanthe teres, assembly GCA_022702705.1. Classification (NCBI taxonomy): domain Eukaryota; kingdom Viridiplantae; phylum Streptophyta; class Magnoliopsida; order Asparagales; family Orchidaceae; genus Papilionanthe; species Papilionanthe hookeriana x Papilionanthe teres. The sequence continues at coordinate 83,572,976 of CM040421.1, read as the reverse complement.
AAAGAGTTGAAATTTACTGTGGAGATTTGAGTTTAGCGGAAGATTTGGAATGAGACGTGAAAGTGTTTCACGTCCCACAAGGATCGATCAAAGTTTGATTATTTGGTGAAGGATATGAATCCATGCCATCAGAACCAAATCGAAAATTTTTGTGGTTCTGTGTTAATAGATTCAGTCGACCTTCTCAAAAGAGGGAACGAAATATGGAGAGTCTAAAAGAAATTTGAGAATAGCCGAAGGCTGGGGATTTCAGATTCAGGAATTTGTCTTAGTCGCTTGTTGTGATTTGATTTTAGCTTGATTTTCAATTTAGGGTTCACATTTATTTGGGGTTCATTTTGACATTCAGATTTTTAAAAGAGTTCTCATTTTTTTTATTTTCCCTTTGTTCTTTGTTCGAAGTTCATTTAACTTAATGGCGTTTCCCAGTCAATTTGCACAAAAAGAGGTGAAGACAAAACATGACATGGTCGCTTTCATTCCAATCTCGTCGAAAATACATCATACATCTTGATCCAAAACATGATGATATTTTCTTTGAGAATTTAATATCTCATACAATCCATATAAATCCAAAACGGATTGTGTAAGATTCTTCAAGTTTCTTTTAAAAGCAGCTGTCAAAATCCATGTATGAATAGTGAGATACATGGACAATAACATCACCTTCCAAGCCACCCCTGGCAGGAATGCCGTACAGATGTACATTGGAGGTGTGCTATCTCCCATGTAAATCACAGCTCGTAGGGCCGGAGACTCTCTAACTCTGGATCTGGCTGAAAGTGGAAAGGCATTTTTCTGTCGTCCATCCTTCTAAAAGTGAAGGAGATTCGTTCAACAGGCACTCCTGGAATGTAATGTTTTGTGATGTCCGCTCCATTCCCTTTTAACACCATAACAGAACTTACCGGTAGTGGTATCTCCACTGGCCCTCGGAATTCTCCAGGCCCTGCTATCCGGAGGTCAGATCCGGACATGATATTGCACTGGTTGGCAAAAGACACTATGCAGAAAGGTCTAACGAAATCATGATGGTCTATGTGTGGAGGTATGCAGTCGCCCTCCTTGTAGATGTTAATGATGCAGCTGTTGGGTATGTAGTCTGCGGGCAATACCTTCCATGTCACCATCCTCTTTACCATTCTTTTGATAATATTCGGCATCGGATCCACCTCACTGCGACGGAGTATTCCTGGTGGATTCTCTTTTCTGTCTACCGCGAAGTTGTAGCAACATCCGCATTGGATTGTAATTCTTCCTTTTCCTAGCATCCATCTTTGGGGTTTTGAATAGGTCTTTTCCCTCAGGCGGCCGACTCGGCCCATTTTCTGAAGTTCAACAATGCAATCTACAATTTGTTGGTGCTTGTAATTTGAGAATACATCTGTATGCAGGTTGAGGCCTTCTAAGATATTGATCCTCTTGCCTCCAATTCTCTCAAAGTATTCAAAGGTTTTCTTTTCAACATTCTGCATTCTTTCCAACTCTTTCTAGAATTATCTGCAATCGGCGAGGTCTAGTATCGTATTGGGGAATGTACGGTTTAACCCCGGCACACTCTCCTGCATGTCTTGGCTCCTCGAGGATAGTCTCTTTCGGGACATCTTTTGGGGTTGCTTTCTCGACAAAACTCTTCAGAACTGGTGCATCTACTTGGCTTCGAGGCACTGATTCAATTTCTGCTCTTCTTGGAATTTCCTTTATCTGTTCTGCTTTCCTTGGAGTTGATTTCCTCCTTTCCGATTCCTGACGAACCAATTTCTTCGGAGTATTTGAATTGACGGTAGCAACTGTCTCTTCATGTTGATCTGCTGCTAACTTGGTTAACATCTTGCAAATGCGGCGATTCTTTTTTCTCTGCTGGGTGGTAGTGAGAGCAGCTCTCCTTACCCTTTGGACTTCTGTGGGCATAGCGCTGACAAGCTTGCCCTCTTCTGTAGCAACAACGGACTTAACTTTCTTATTTTCTCTTGTTGCATGAGCGGTGTTTGCTTTTCTCTTCTTGCTAGTGGATTGTTGACTTGGGCCACCCACTTTCATCACTGCTGGCTATGGACCTCTTCCCGATCAATCGAGGTCCAATCATTTTCTTCATACTGTAACCTGGCTGGTGTGAAGTCAGAGTCAATCTCGATCACGGCTCCATCCCTCACCCTCTTTTCATCAAGTACTAGACTCACGCCATTTCTAAAGTTCAGAACCAACTGCCCGTTCGACATTTCCTTGCGAAAAAACAAGGAAAGGATCAGGGGCTATACTAAGAACAAGAACAATAAGAAAAATATTTATTAATGAAAAATTCTTATTTATCTCTTTTAATTTTTAAAGAAAGTAGGAAGAGATGAGGGAAAGATCAGGAATGAATTGATTTAAAAGGAAAGATTGACATTTTATTATTACAATTTCACACGTTTTTTTAACACATTTTTTGTTAATGATTTTCTTTTTTATCATCCATTTTTTTTTATGTTTTGGGTTCGGACACAGTCGCAAATGATCACTCTACCCATGCTTCTAAGAATGAGACCTCATTTTTAAAGTTCATCCTTTGAAACATCAGGTTGCGTAATACTTCTTCAAATAGCGTCCATTGATTGGAAACATTGGTCGTTCTCCACAGCAATTCACCAGTTGGTTCAAATTTACCTCCTATCTTGCGGTGTGCAATAATAGGTCTTCTGAGAACTAGAACCAAGTCACCGACTTTAAATGTCCTTAGACGGCCTAGTTTATCGTGGGCCTGGATCATCTTGGCTTGATACAGTTCCAAATTCTGCTGTGCTGAAAGTAGTTTCCCTTCTAAGCTTTCCAATTCTTCTAGTCGTAATCTGGAATTTTCTTCTGTAGTGATCTTATTCACAACTGCAATTCTGAGTGACGGAAGCTGAACCTCTAAGGGTAAAATGGCCTCGGACCCGTACACTAAGGCGTAAGGCGTAGAATGGGTAGGAGTTCTGAAATTCGTCCTGTAGGCCAATAAGGCTTCTAACAACTTCTCGTGCCAATTTCTTTAGTTATCGTCCAATGTCTTCTTTAGGATTTGGACAAGAGTTTTATTAAAAGCCTTGGCCAAGCCGTTTGCTCTTGGGTATTAGATTGTTGAATAGCGCCAATCAATCCCGTGTCTTCTGACAAAATTATTGATCTTCGTACTTCTGAATGCGAACCCATTATCTGAAATGATTCGGTGTTGTACTCCGAAACGGTAGACAACTTGATTCTTGAAAAACTGCAACACATGGTGCGCTTTCACTTCTCTGAGTGGTATAGCTTCTGCCCATTTGGAAAAGTAATCTGTAGCTGCAAAAATGAAGCGATGTCCTCTTGAAGAAGGCAGATCTATCGGACCCACGATATCTGTGCCCCAACACTCAAATGGCCACGACACGATTGTCGGATGTAGCACATTTGGAGGTTGGTGTAGAACCACTCCATGCACTTGGCACTGGTGACAACTTTTGGCAACCTTCATGCAGTCGGTTATCATCGAAGGCCAGTAATACCCTAGTATTTTAATCTTCATTTTCATCTTCGGACCCGATTGATGAGTGCCACAAAGTCCTGATTGTACTTCTTTGACAGTTTCACAAGCCTCAGACCCGTTCAAGCATCTTAGCCACATCTGATCAAAAAACCTTCTGTATAACATGTTGTTTATTAATGCGTAAGACAGAGTTCTTTTCTTGATTTGATGGGCTATCGACTTATCGTCCGGTAGGTTTCCTGTTTGCAAGTAGTCTATTAGCAGCTGACGCCAGTCTTCTGCATTTTCTATTACTGCCGCAATTATTTCTTCTTCTTTTCCTGACTTGTGTATCGTGTCCATGTCGAGCTGTGAGAGAATCTGACGTCCCTGAACTGACACTTCAACTGATTCATCCTGCAAGCAGGTAAATTCTTTTGCAAGGCGGGCTAACGCATCTGCAAGAGCGTTTTCACCCATGGAATCTTGTAGATCGTTACATTTGGAATCTGTTCCAACAATTTCATGGCATACTGAAAGTATTGTTCGAGTCTTGGCTTTAGAATTCTGTATTGTCTTGCGACTGTTGAATTATCAACTGAGAATCCCCATAGATGTTGATATCCGTGATCCGCATCTGAATGGTTTATTCCAATCCTGTTAGGAGGGCTTCGTATTCTGCTTCATTGTTTGTACACGGTTCTGTTAAGTGATAGGAACACCTTAGCATCCCCCGCTCCGGTGTTATAAAGATTAGTTCGATTCCTGCCTTACCGGGCACTTTCGTTTACAATTCTTTATCTTTCTGTGCTGAAGATGCTCCATCGAAGTACAGTTCCCAACGCTGATCATCGGGGTCTTCTAGGCTCATTATCTGCTCGTCTGGCAAGTCATCGTTGAGAGGCGATTCTGCCGGTAAAGGTTGTGTTGTGAGAAAGTCTGCTAGGACTTGTCCTTTACGGCACGAAGAGGAACGAAAGTTGTATCGAATTGCAATAGTATCATTGACCACCTGGCAAGTCTACTGAAAAGTGTCAGACGGTTCATCTAATATTGCAACAGATTAAACTTCGAAATAAGGTTGACCTTATGAGAAAGCATGTAGTGCCTGAGCTTCTGTGCGGCGAAGATCAGGGCCAAACAATGCTTCTCAATAGGAGAATAATTTACTTCCATCAGAATTAGACAACGGCTAAAGTAGTAGAGAGCATTTTCTTTTCCCTCATCATTGACCTCGGCTAGCAGGGCTCCAAGAGAGTCGTCTAGAGCTGCGGTATAAAGTATTAACGGTCGTCCAGAGACTGGGTCTGCTAAAATAGGAGGTGTCATTAAATACTGTTTGAAGTCATCGAAGGCATGTTGACATTTAGAGTCCCAAGTGAACTTAGCATCCTTCTTAACTAAAATAGAAAACGGCTGACACCTTCCTGACAAATTTGAGATAAAGCGTCGAAGATATGCCAATTTTCCTTGAGAGGACCGTAGTTGTTTCAAGGTTTTGGGAGGCAGCATCTCTAAGATAGCTTTAATCTTCTCCTGATCGATTTCAATTCCACGATGTCGGACAACAAATCCTAAGAATTTCCCAGAGGTGACACCGAAGGCGCATTTTAAGGGATTCATCTTAAGGTTATATTGTCTTAACCGCTCGAAAACAATTCTCAAATCATACAAATGATCTTCTTTTAGGTTGTTTTTGATGACTACATCATCCACGTAGCACTCGACTTGGTTGTGAATGAGATTATCAAAAATCCTTGTCATTGCTCTTTGATAAGTTTCTTCTGCGTTCTTTAATCCAAACGGCATCACTGTGTAGCAGTATACCTCGATCGGCGTTCTGAAGGCTGTAAGCTTTTCATCTTCTGGTGCCATCTTTATCTGGTTGTATCCTGATGATCCATCCATGAATGAGAAGACTTCATGTGTTGAAGCAATGTCGATCATCAATTCTGGAATGGGTAGCGGGAATTCATCCTTTGGACATGCTTTGTTCAAATCTCTGAAATCCACGCAGATTCTGATCTGACCATTCTTCTTCCTGACTAGTACCACATGGGCTAACCAAGTTGGATATTGTTCCTCATGGAAAAATTTAGCATCTATTAGCTTCTTAACTTCAGCTATAACTTGTTGTTCAATCTTTAGGCACACTCTTCTCGAAGCTTGTCTGACTGGAACAGCAGTGTGATCCACTCCTAGCTTGTGAACTGCGACCTCTGGAGCTAATCCTTGCATTTCATCATAACTCCAAGAAAAACAGTCGTTGAATTCCATTAATAACTTGATTATCTCTTCGGAGTCTTCTTTATTGAGTAAGGAGCTAACAAATGTCGGCCTAGGCTCTTCTCCAGTACCTAAGATAACTTCCATTAACTCGTCTATTGTAGGTTTAATTTCTTCTTCAAATTCTGGTGGAGCATTTCCAATTGGTAGATCCTCGAGATCTTCTGAAGCTTCCAGGGAAATTTCATCATGCTCGTGAATGACAACTAAGCAAAATCCCGAATCATCAACAGATCCTACTGTGCCGAATCTGAGACCATGTTTTGAATTGGGAGGCCGACTGGCATTGTTCCATAATTTTTTGAAGTGTTGTGATCAACCTTTTGTCCATTATTTAGGTAAGATACTACGTTGAATTAAATTTTAAACACAAGGAGAGTACCACTCAAAAGGCAATTTTATTAATTTAGATGAAGTAACATCTTCAAATTGTACATCTTTTTCAAAATTGGAAGAAGAAGCACCACGGTAGAATTTGATCGGTTTAGTACCACCACGTACTTCCTTGACCACCATACCCTCGCTCTTATTAGAATGGATCGGGGTCAGGGTCATAGTATGTACATAATGGTTAATCTTCTCGTACATTGATTTGTATTCTTCATTCCTTTTATCTTCGAGAGAGATCTTGAACTGGGGTTTCTTTTGATTTACTGTTGCTGTTTTTTTCTTGATTTCTTCTTCTTCAGAACAGTTCTCCCAATCAACGTCGATGACCGTTTTTTTTTGTCCAACTGTTCCAACGTCCCTTCCTCGACCTCATCCCCGGCCTTGACCTCGGGTGCGAGTTCTGGAGAAACCTTCACAATCTCGCCGTAAGGGAGTGGTGAGTAATTGTTGGACTAGAATTTCAGGTTCTTCATCTTCTTGCACTTCTTTTGCTTCGTTTGATATGGTGTTTCTGGAGAATATTGTTTTCTTCAGAGGCGTGTAGTAGGCTACATCTTCATGAATTCTGATTTCATGTATGGAGAACGGCTGCAAGTCACCTTTGATACACTGTTCTCCTCCTTCATAATATTTTATGCACTGGTGCAGAGACGACGGTACCATCTGGTTTTCATGGATCCATGGCCGGCCCAGTAGAGCGTTGAATGATGTCTCAGAATCAATTATATTGAATTTTGCGGTTGTCTTTACTAAATCACCGGTCTTCATAAGTAGTGTTATCGATCCAGGAGCTCTTTCTCCTTTCTGATTGAAGCCTTTCAATAACATCTTGTCTACTTCAAGCTCACGAGCATCAATTTCCAAATATGCTAGCGTCCGAAGATTCATTATGTTGATTGATGCTCCCGGATCAACCAACACTCTGGAGAGCGTAAACTTTCCAATAGTGACTGAAATGTACAACGGTCGGTTGTGATCAGCTGTTCCCAGTAATAGATCATTGTCCGTGAAGGTAACACCTCACTGTTCTTTTAACGAGCAAACCTCGTCAAAGGAATTACCGACCATTTGAGCTAAATAAATCTCTGGATCAAGTAGAGCCTTGATGAGAGCTTCCCTCATCTCCTTTGACAGGATTAGAGCGTTGTATATGCTCAGCTTGGCTGGTAGCTTCCTAAGATGGGCTAGCACGTTATAGTTCACTTTATTACCATGTTCCTCGGTTTCTTCCCGAATGGGCAATTCTTCTGCTGGGGTTGGCTCCTCCTGAGCAACCACCTGCTTTCCTTTATCCTTTGGACACATTCTCGGAGGTAGAACTTTTCTTCTTCTTAGGTTGACCTCAGTTACTTCTTCTGCATCTGGTACTGAATATGTTGGTGTATCCTCTTGAATTGGAATGACTGGCTCTTCTGCAGTTGCTTCAGAATCTGATAACTCTAATTCTATCGCGATTGGAGCTCCTCGAAATTCAAAAATGGACTCGTTGCTTGTTGAGCTTTCGTAGCCTCCTTTGTGAACATCATCTTCGTCGTGGTCATCGAGGTTGTGTATGATTTGAGAATCGTTATTTGTATTGGAATCGAGATATGGATTAAGTCGGTTGTCGCTAGTTACGTAATTGTTAGAAACAGTCAAAACGTAGCCAACTCCATAAGTCTTATCATTATAAGATCTCGCCGAGGCGAGCAAATAATCATATAGAGTCAGAAGTTTGAGGGATTTCTCCCCCGAATCGGAAACAACCATCCTAGGATAAGCAACCCCTAGTCTACCCTTCGAAGCCTCGATCTTCTTCTCTTCCACGATCTTCTCTTCCTTCTGAGGCGGTTCTTCAATCGCAAGTGATAGAACCGGCTCGGCAGGTTTCAAACTTTGAGTTGAAGCGTGCACCGAAGCGTTCTGGATATGATCCAAGATTTTCTGTGAAGACTTTGTCCAGATGATACTCCATCCATCATGGGTCGTGTACTGGTTTATCGGAACAGTAGGATCCGTCGAGATAACATTGATGGAACCTCCTTTTTGGGGTTCCTTCATATATTCCTTCGGGATCGTTATGTTCCCTTTCCGGAGATTGTCATCAAGCCAACTCCTGAAAGTGATGCAATCCTCTATCTTGTGCCCGAGTATCCAGTGGTAAGGGCAATAGTTTGGATGATCTTTCTTGTTGACTTCTTCCGGCCTCTTGGGCTCTGGTAGCTAAAAATCTGGTGTTTTCATTAAACTACGGAACATCTTCGCTACTGCTTCAGTTTTGAATGGATATTCCTTATTCAGAAAATCTTTCAGGGTACGCTGTGGACGAGGCAGTTGTTCATAATGCTGAGGCGACTGATAGCTCGGTCAAGGCTGTTGATAACCCTGATGAGGTTGTTAGTAAGTACGTTGCGGTGGTTGATAGCTAGGATGTGGCCGCTCTAGCTGTATCTGCACTGACTGCTTGCCCTTATCTACTGCCGCGACAATTCCGGACTTCTTTTTGAATGTTTTCACCGGTTTCTGTTTATCGGTCTTGTCCACGAAACTTAGCTGCTTTGCTTCCTCTTGTAAGCTCCCGGCCTTACTAAGCAGCTTCTCGAAAGTCTTGATTGTAAATCCTTTAAGGAATAGTGCCATCGGGCCGTGCTTAAATTTCTCCATCGAAGTATGTAATCCACTAGAGTTTCGTTCGGTTTATGTTGCTCCACCACTAAATCACCAATAGTGATGTGGTGCCGAGCCCTGGCAAACCGCTTAACAAAGAGGTTTTCTAACTCTGCAAAGGTCTTAACTGAGCCATTTGGCAATTCTGCATACCATTCGAAGGTAATCCCTGATAAACTGCTAACGAACTAACGGAAGAGCAAAGTGTCACTCCCACCGGCATTGCAGCAACTAGCACGAAAATGTGCGACATGTTGCCGGGGGTTTCCCGTTCCATCATAAGTCTTAAACAGAGGTGGTGCGAAGCCTTTCAGGTGTTGGATTGCATCGAACTCTTTGGGGTAAGGTCTACCCGTATGAATAGATGCTCCGCTCTTAGATTGTCCTAAGGCTTCTCGCACCTGCTGTTCTACCATGTTTTTGATATCTTTTTCGGGAATAATGCTCTGTGCAGAATCCTTCTTTGGTTGCTCATCTCCATTGAGAGATGTGATCTCTTTTCCTCCATCTGTAATATGGATGATCTCTGGGGGTGTTTCTTTCTGAGGTTGCACCTGACACTGGAGAGTGGCTAAAGCAGCAGCCATCTCTTCCATCCTCTTTGCCATCCGGAAATTTGTGTCATCTCTTTCCTGAAGCTGTGCTTTAATTACTTCCTGTTCATCTCTTTCTGCAGCTGCTGGAGCACCTTGCGAAGCTGATGATGCTCATGTTTCAACCATGTTGTTCTCGGCATACTCCTCATCCATGAAATCTGATGAATCAACTTCATTTTCCAACTTTTCTCATCTTTCTTTCGCCAACAGTCGGACATCCATCCTTAGCTTTCCTATATCATCCTCGTGGGGTCTCTTCCAGACGGTCTCGCGGATGTCGTGTGATGACAGTTGAACTTCTTTTTCAGGAGTTTCTTTTATTACAGTAGCACTTTCTTCTGATTCAGGCTTTTGACGAGGCTTTTCTTCTCAGGACGTTGTGTTGGTCTCGGATCGGTAATAATAGGTCGCCACACCATCCTTCTTGTAGTCGAAGGCCTAGGACCGGACGGTCTGTCGGCTATATGCTGGTAGGTGGTGTCCTCCCTAATATGATGACCTGATACAACAACAGGTGAACTAGCTCTCATTTTCTTCCTTGGTTTCTCTACGGCAGTGACAGGCTCTACTCGCAGTCCGAGGCGGGATCTAACTGGAACTCGTCCCAATCTTTCTAGGATTTCCGACATGGGGCATCTTTCTTTCTTTTCCAATTTTTCTATCACAGATTATAGCCGAGCAAATGGCGTAGTCTTAACCCTTTTTCTTTTGTATTTACTATAGTATATAGGTCGGGGTAATGTAGCAGCAATCCTTCAGAAGTCTTCTTCATCTGATGCAGCAGAGAGGGGGTGAAACCTACTTCCTTCCAATAGAGGTGTATACTCAGGCAGTTCAGGGATCTCTTCCAAGAAAGCAACTTCAGTGGCCTTGGCTTTCTCAATCCTGGCCATCTTTCTCCCTCTATTTCTCCTTTGAGTCCGAGTTACGGGTGCAACTCTTGAACTGGACCCAATCTCAAAAACAGATGGTATTGTAGAAAACTCTGTACCCTCCACGGTGACGGAGCTCATCACGGACTTAGATTTCCTTCCCCTTCGGTTTAGCGAAGCCGGGTAGGTGCGAGAGATGACTAGACCGGTGGGGGTAGAGACAACGATCCTCCTACGAACAACGAGTACTTCTTTCAGCCGGAACCCTTTGCAGGGGAGGGAATTCTTGAGTCGACTTCAGGTTGAACTCAATTACGGGCTCCTCAGTTTCTGGCACTTTGTCCATTAGTGTGAATAGAGTAACGTCAGCGAACTTAATATTTGTATTATTGAATCCTTGTCCAAAACAGATGATCGCATTGTCAGGCAGCTCATCCTTATAGACGGCGAAGTCCATTCCATTGGTGAATTAGAAAATTAACATTAGGGCAGTCATTTTTTGTAGTATAGATTCCGAACGTCAGTCCCGAATTATGCTTCCCTTTGTCGCAAAACGTAGGACGAAAAAGAAAGAGTCCGAACACATTTTCGTTTATCTTAATGTATTTGTGATTTTTAAGAGAATTTGTTTATGAGAAGGTTGTTTATTAGAAGATTTTTTTGTTAGGAATGAAATGTTTAAAGAACGGAGGTTTATAGAAAAAGGAAGGGACCCGGTTCGGAATTGAAAAGGGAGAGAAATTCTCGTAAGGCTTGTCAGACCGAAGGACTACTCCTAAGCTAACACCTATAGGAGGTCCACCCCACCTCTTAAGAGGTAAAAGTATTTCAGAACCTCTCTGTTTAGGGGTGTCTAAACAGTGGCTCCTAAATCCAAAAGGGAGTCGACTATACTTGCTCAAGATAGAAAAGAGCAAGGTATGCCAACGGAAGAATGATAGTTTGGTCCACTAGCGATATGGACTCACTATCAATTTATGAAAGCAAAACCATCTGATCAGGATGGAGAGAAGAACTAGTCCCCAGCTGAGCACCAGAAGTTGTCGGCATATTTTAAGGTTTGTGTTTTGAAAAGGGCTCACCTACAGAAATTTTCGGCGAATTTCATATTTTAAATTTAATTCAAATATATAGAATTTGGAAAGTAGCATTTGATTTTGAAAATAATTTTATGTTTGAAAATTTTAAGATATGAAATCAAACTCATCTCACATCTCGAATAGTTTATATAGACGAGCACTACACCACACAACGTGTATCTATTACACTGCTTGATGATGGGGCTACTAAATAAACTAAAAGATTTGTCACATCAGTTTGGTCTGCGAACCAATTTTATAAGCCGACAAGTTCCCCTGCTTAATATAAAGAAATTAAGCAGGGTTTATATTACCTGGGTTCTTAAAGTTCCCTATAAGGGCAAGCCCCTATAGTTAATTAGATCTTAAATGACGGGAATCATTTAATAATAATCTCGATAAAGATCAGTGGTTTTGCTCTCAAGAATTTCAAAGTTTAAGTTTTTCAAACAATTGGATTTTGGAAATTTCAATAGGGAAAAGCTCAAATTTGGAATAGTTTATTTTGGAAATCCAATGGAAGAGAAGTAGGGGATGTCACGGATCCGAAGTAAACTTCGGTGACTACCCAACTATCCTATTGTTTGGCTTCAATTTAGGAAAATTATTTAATGTTTCAATCCTGCCAATTTTAATTAATTAGGACTTAAATTTGTACGACATGATCATAAAAATAGCCTCGAAGATGTGAGGGTTTATGTCGTACCAAACGACTACCTCGGAATCCTAAGACCGTTTAGGGCTTAATTTACATAATATGATTATGCAAATGCCTAACAAAAAGTTAATGATTTATGTTGCACTAGGAAAACTACCTCGAAATCCTATGGCTTGGTTATTTAAAACTAGGAAAAGGTTTTGCTGACGAAGATGGGAGTGCTACCCACCGTGCTCCGAGCTCCTTGTTGTTGCAGAGATTTAGTTTTAGAAGGTGAAAATCAGGGGATGAGAGAAGTGTTTTGGTTTAGAAGTCTTAAAGACCACGTGTTTTTTTAATATTTTGTTAGGGGATTATTAAAGTTGATTATAACAACACCGGTTAAGATCCCACAGTTCCATCATTCCGGCACCATTATTTTTATCGGATTCACTTAGTCCAGATGAATTTGCTAAACTCAACTAAATGAGTTCCACACTTTCATTTAGACCGTGGGAAATCCCGTTAGCAACACGTAGGTTACATCATCCGAGGTATTCCCGATCATCCAATGAGATGTTTTAATTAAATTACAATTGTAATTTTGTTGTTTTGTTTGTGATTATATTTTGAGTTGCTTTATCTTTTGAATGTTGTGGCGGTGAATTTTATCTTGTTGTAACTTTTAATTTAGTTTCGGGTTTCAGTTTTGTCGCTATCCTAAAAGTTTCAGTTTTCATGCAACTATCTTGTTTAACATGCAAGAAGAGTAAAGTGTAGCTCATATAAATAAATTGCAATAAAGTAAATTGCAATAAAATAAAAGCGTACCTGGAGAGTCTTCTTGTCATCCCAAGCTGTACTTAAAACACATGCTAAGGCATTTAAATATTTATAACAAGTACCTAGGTAAAGCTAAGGGATGGTTCCGGTTGTCTACCAAATTCCTAATCCTATTGCTAGTCATTTCCTATGACGTCTAGGTTCTTTTTATTTGTTAAGGATGATTTTCTTCATCAGAGAACAATTAAATTCAATTGTTCTTCTAAAATACCCCATCATATTGAGGAAGTGTTTAGGACGAGTCCTAAACATCTTTTCAATATTTTTGGGATTATTTTTTAGTCCAAATGAGTTTTATTGCACAGGCGAATTAATCATCCAAAAATTGAGTTTAGTTTGTTTCTTACTCAGTGAATTAGGATGTTTGATTATCCTATAAATAAAGTGACATTTCACTTGATACTTTACTTTAGAGTTATAATAATGAAAACCTTTAGGGGGCAAATCAGTTTGTTAAAGAATTTAATGATTTAAAATTGAAATTTGTGATTTAAAGTGATTTAATTTAGTTATGAAATTTTAATAATTTAAGTTCGGAATAGTGTTCAAGTTGTTTTATTCTTAAATGTTTTAAACCATTTGAATTGAAAGAGGAGTTTAAATTATTTAATTTAGACTTTAATGATTTAATTTTTAATTTAATTGCAATATTCTAGATTAACTTTTTATTGGTTTGATTTTCACTATTAAGAATCATTTTTTTTTTTGAAATTGATTTTGATGTTTCTAGTTTCCATTAAATTTGCTTTCAAGTGATTTTTTGAAATTAATTTTCTTTTTATTTCAATTTAATTATCAAGTTATTTAATATTTTAAGTTTTAATTTAATTAAGGTTTATTTTCCTTTTAATTATTCAATTATTAATTTCAATTACCACTTTGAATTTAATTAAAAGTTAAAAATTATTAAAGTGACTCATTTAGGAATTTTAAATTAAAGAATTGATATCTTCTTAAATCAAATCCCTAATCTTAATAATCCAAATTTTTAATCTATACTTCCAAAATTTAAATTATTTAATTAATTAAAATTTACTTTAAATATTTTCAAGATGATTAATGGGTTTCTACTCCTTAATTCCCTAGGTTTCAATCATCTAATGAAAATTTTAAAATCAGATATTTTACCCTCCCCTTGATTAAACCTAAATATTAATTAGGGTTAAAATTCTTTAATTACCTTTATGTCCATTTTAAGCTTGTTCATTTCATAACTCATCAAATTAAGCTCAAATGAACATAAAATTTTTATGTCACTTTACTCACATGTCAATTAAGACATTAGAGGAGAAGATGTGATTTTTCTCAATTTAATTTAATTTATATAATTATTTTAATGAAAAATAGGGATTTTTAATGGAAATTCAACAATATGACCAAGGTAAGGTTTTTGTCCTTAGGAAAATAATGGGATATTCTTACTGATCAGAGGACCACTTGGACCAATTTTGGTGATTTTTGGAATTATATTTTATTTATTATAATTATTTTGAGTTTTGGAGTGTTAATTAATTATAAAAAAAAATTAAAGTTGAAAAATGAATTATATATTTTTCTCAAGTTCCTCTGAACTCAAGGAGTTTAGAGAAGCAAATTCTATATATTTTTTTATTTTTCTTTGATTTATTAGAATTAATTTGGTGAAAAGGTTGGAAAATCCTTTTAATATTAAAAATTGTCTTAAGCATTTAAAATTCAATATCTTAACCAAGAGACTTGGGAAAAATATTTAGTTTGTTCCTAAGTGATTAGGAGTTAAAATGTGACATTTTTGTGATTTTAATTATTTTTATGATTTTTATTATTTTTTAATTATTTAAAATATTAAGATAAGGTAGAAAATGAAGATTTTTGAAAAATTCCAATTTTAATTTTCATAGACTCATTCTGATATCAGAGTGCCCACAAAACCAATTTGGTGAATTTTTGAAAATGTATTTTTAGAGTTATGAATTTTTAAAGTTTAATTTTGGTCATGTAACTTAATTAATCAATTTAGTGGGGTTAAATATTTCCAATTAATTCTAAATTTTTATGTGAGGTCCCTCTGATCCTAAAGATCAGTAGAGAATTATTTTCAAGTTCTTTTGATGTGTGGTTAACCCTAATTAATTAAAGTTCAGTTTTGAGTAATTAGGCCAATTAGGGTTATTCTTAATGAATTAACTCAAAACATAATTATCCTAGGGTCCTCTGGTCCTAAGAAACTTCCCCAAATTTTCCTAGAATTTTCTAAGTAATATGCTAATTAATATAGTTAAAATACCAAAAACAGTGACTTAAACTTGAAAAATACATAACTTGCCATAGAAATGGCCTCTGACCTTGAAAAATTCAGGATATGTTCCCAAGATCAGAGGCTTCAAAAGCCCTATGGTCTCATACCATGGTGAATTGTCTATGCAAATGAAGAATTAAAATACAAAAATGAGTAAATAATTAATTAAAAATAAAATACTCATTAAATTAACTCATTTCTTTTTCACACTATTCTCCTCAGTTTACTGAGCAAGAGGGCATTTTTATTTTATTTTTGTGATTTTTCTACACAAAGATATGTATTTTTTAATTTCTGGGTTTTTAAATAAATAGAAAATAACCTATTTATCTATTTATCCAGCGCGACGTTGACTCAACCTCGGCAGATCCGAAAGCACACGCGACGCGCTCCCATTCGACACCGCCATCTGACTCGGATGCCACGCGGCCCACGGTCTCGTTCCATCCTTCGATCCAGCGCAATCTGGACCGTCCACTCGATACAGACGCGATCGAACGACACCTGGTCATCGTCTACGACTGGTGTGTCCCGTGAGCCGTCCACACTAAAACCCTAAGATCTCTCTCATTTCTCAACGGATTTTTGTGTTCTTATACTCTATGGATTCTTCTTGAAGAGACGAACACATCCATATGGTTTACATGCATTGAAATCAACTCAAACGAAATGGAGAATCGCTGGAAGCTCTCGGGGAGGAGGAGTGTCCATACCTTGGTTCAGGAGGTAAAGCCTCAACTGAATGTGCTCGGCACGTTCGTTGGAGCTGAAGGAGCCTGGGGATGAAGCCTCTGGCCCTGTCGAATTGTCTAAGTACAACTTCCACCAAGCCCAATTTCAAAGCTTGACCGATAGAGAGAATGGCTGGCCTGGTGAGGGGACTTCCACTGGGGAACTCCTTCTCTTGGTCCTATGTAGGTGTGGGTGAGTTTAATATGATTTTGGTGGAGGTTTGAGAGATGTCTTGTTCTGGCCTGAGAATTGAGCTACAAAATTGAGCTCAATCAATGGGATTTAGGGCAGGAGAACAGTAGGGATGGATTGCTCTTGGCTAGGGGAAGCTTTGTGAGGAGTTTGGAGGGATTCTGCGAAGGTTGATTTCAACCAACCTTTTGGTCGAGAGGGGGTGGCTTGTTTAAATAGCCATGGACGGGGCCTCCCGGGAGGGCTCGATGGCTTGGATCGACCGCTGCGAGTGAAGAGAAGAACAGTGCATCGGCCATCGGGCATGGGACAACTCGGCTAGTTCAAATTGAATTTTTGAATCCATTTAGACCTCTCGTCCATGGTGTTTTCCGGCGACACGGTGGCCGGCCGGCCAGGTCGGTCACCATCCCGATCGGGAGGGTCGGGGCTTGAAGTTTCTAGGTTCAATTGGCCAATGCCAAGTGTAAAGAGGTTTGATTTATGTGGTAAGGGGGAAGGGTCATTTTGGGTTCAAATGGATCAAGTCATGGCTTAGGGCTTAGTGCACCATCCAAAGCTCTGATTTCGGGCTGAGGGAGGTCAGGTAAGTCAGCTTATGAAGAGTGGTGAAGTCCCCATCAAGATTATTTGGATTAGTTTTGGGTTAAGGGTAATCATGGGTAGGGCTAATGACTTTTAGGGAGTGCTTAAAGGATCTCCTCCTTTTGCCATTTAGGGAGTGATGACAAGTCTATGGCTCCTCATGCCTTACATATAGCTTATGCATGGCTCCATGGCTCCATTTGGCTTAGGACCAAGCTTAGTCAATTTCATGGAAATGGGTTTTAAGGATTTTAGATATTTAGGGGTAGTTTGGCACAAGGCTTAGTTTAGAAAAGTTTAATGATGAATTTGAAAGTTAGGGAATGATTTAAATCAAAGGGATGATGAGGTGAAAGTGTCGTGAAGGCTTTGGATTGACTTTGGGCCTTTTGAAATCATTTTGGATGGGCTTTTAAAATGGTTTAATGAAGTGGGCTTTATGTTTCAAAATGAACTTTTGGATGAAAAATTTTGTGAAGGACCATGCCAAATAAATGTTGGGTTTAGTTTAGGGATGTGTCATGAGTGATTTGAAACAAATTTGAGGTGATTTGGAGTTGAATTGGGTTTGATTTCGAACTTTTAGTAAAGGGGCCAAAGTGGGTCAAATTGAGCTAACTTGGGCTAAGGTTGGGCTAACTTGGGCTAAGGTTGGGTTAATGTTGGGTTTGATGTAAAATTAATGTTGAGAAATGTTTATTGGAGTGTTACAAAGAGTTTTCAACTTTGGCTAGGCTTTGATTTTGGGATTTGGGCTTATTTTGGTTCATGGTGGGTTTGGGCCAAAATTGGGGATTTTGGTTTTGGGTTAGGTTTGGGTGGAGTTTGGGTTGAAATTTGGATCAAATCTTGTTAGTTTTTTGTTTGTGGGGATATTAGGAAGGTTTAGGAAAAGATTTGGGGTTAATTGGAGTTGAGTTGGGTTAGTTTGGGCTAAGTTAAGGTCATGGACCAAAATTGGGCTTTAAACTTCAAATTGGGATTGGATCCAAATGTTAATCAAATTGGGCTTGGATTTGGTCTAAATTGATTTTGAGTATTGAATTGAAGTTTAGAATTGGATTGGATCAACATTGAGGTCAATTGGGTTGATTTGGTTTGACATTGGGCTTACTCTGGCTAAAAATGGGCCAAATTGGGGGGTTAAATTGACAAAATTGGCCTATGGTGTAGTTGAACAAAATGAAATTGGTAATATTTGGGATTTTTTGAAATTTTATGGGAATTTTTGGAATTTATGGATTTTTTGGTTAAAAAGGGCATTTTGGGTATTTGGAGGGTATTGGGGGGTATTGGGGGTATTTTTGGAAATTTTGGTATATTTGGCTAAGGATGATCAATTTGAATGGTGGGAAATATTTAGGATTGGTTTTGAGAAATTTTGGGTAATTTAGGAAATTAATGATTTACCAGCAGTAGCATTAATGAAGAACATTGAGAATTAATTGAGACATATATTTACCGTGCTTAATAATAGACCTTATGGGAATCTTCCTATTAATGTTGAGATCAACCCAAAAGATCAAAACAAGGAGCAAATTAAGGCTATTCAATTAAGGAGCGGAAAATAATTGGAACCAAGAGTTAAAAAAGAAGTTGAAGTTGAAAGAGAGGAAGTGAACATTGAGAATGGTTCTAATAAGATATATCCAGACAAATATCTGCTAGAACCAATGAAGATAACTATTAAAAGGCCACCTCATCCTTTTCCTCAAAGACTAAAGAAACAGAACAGGGATAACAAATTTTCCATGTTTTTGGAAATTCTTTAGAAATTAATGATTAATATTCCCTTAGTTGAAGCATCGAGCAGATGCCTGATTATACAAAGGTTATGAAGGATATTCTTAAAAATAAAAGTTCAAAGACTACGAGACTGTTGCACTTAGAGGTGAGTGTAGTGCAATTATTGAGAAGAAGCTTCCTGAAAAACTTAATGACACAGATAGTTTCTCTATCCCGTGTGCTATAGGTGAGAAATTTTTCGGAAGAGCTTTATGTGATCTTGGAGCTAGTATTAATATTATGACTTAATCAAATTTCAAAAGATTGGGAAAAAGAGAAATTTCACCTACATCTATGACTCTTCAACTAGCTGATCGTTCTATCACTTATCCTAAAGGAGTTGTGGAATATGTATTAGTAAAGGTGGATAAATTTATCTTTCCAGTGGACTTTATTGTATTAGATATGGAGGAAGATAAAGAAATTCCAATTATTTTGGGAAGACCATTCCTTGCTACTGAGAGAGCTATGATCGATGTCCAAAAAGGAGAATTAACTATGAGACTTAATAACCAAGAGGTAACTTTCAATATTCTGAAATCTATGAAATACTTTTCAACTGAAAAAGAAGATGAGTGCTCTCGAATGAAAATCTACGATTATTTGAGAGAAGATCATTTTAAAGAAGTATTTGAAGAAAATCTATAATGTGAGGAGGAATATGAAAGTGAAAGTGAAGATAATTTGGATGATATGAAGAATGAAAAGTTAGAATTTGTTCAGGAACAATTTAAAAGATTGGATACTATGGAAAATAGAGATATAATTTTGATTCCATCTATCATTAAATCCCATGAACTTGAGCTGAAAATTCTCCCTAATCATTGTTGACCTCACTTTTGGTCGAGGTATAGTTTCCCTACAGATTGTCTAGGGTCTAGCCATAGGACTTCATAGTGACTTTTCTTAGAGGACTAGCAATGGAACCCTCCCCATAGAAATTCAAACTCATCGTACTTCACTTGAATTTTCATGTGCTTATGGCTTAACCTCCAGTTTTGGGAGGAAGAGACCAAGCATAAGGAAGTCTAAATGAAATCCCTATAAGTGACTAAGCCTTAGGATTAGCCCTCGAGAAGCCTGTGTCACACTCTAACATTCACAATTACACATTACATTCTATACTCACATCCTAAATCGAATACATTTCACTTCGACCTTCGGACCCTTTGGAAACTCATGTAAGTGGTCCCACTAGCGTTAAGCCTATGGCCAAAAGAGCTAATATCACCAAAGGAGGCTTTCCTTAGCCCGTAACCCATCCAGAATGATTCCATACTTCATGGTCTGACAATACCTCACTTTTCCTAAAATTTCAATTTTTACCGTGAAATTACCAAATTGCCCTTGAAAAGGGACCCAAAACCCAAAATTCCACAGTCACTCGGGGTTCCCGAAAATTATTCCAGAGCGTTCCTCTTGTCGAACTGAGAAGTTTGACTGTAAACATGCCATACCTTTAAGCTACTTGCGGACCCCTCGCGGCTTAAATAAACGCTACTTGAACGACATTCCGGGCCCCGCAAAACCCTCTGCAGTGGTCAGAAACTCTCTTAGACACTACCGTTCAACTCTAAATTCAATTTTAAACCACTTTGGACCTTTAAATCACACTTTTGACCAAATTCCCGAAAAATCCCCAAAATTACCAAAATACCCCTGCTTAACCTAAAATTCGAAAAATTCCAAAAATTCCTCAAAATTTTCAGAATCTCCAAAAAATTCCCAATTTCATTTTATCCAACTACACCATACCCCAATATTGTCAATTAAGCCGATTTCATCAAAAGCCTCAACATTGACTTAAGCCCGACCTAGGCTCCAGTTTGACCCAATTTGACCCAATGTTAGCCAATTTCTTCCCGATTTGAATTTTTAACACTTTGAAACATCCCCTTAAACTAAATGCGACATCCGATCACCACCAATTTGACCTTGAATTTCATCCAAATCCTATTTAGTCGCAAAATCCCCAAATTTGACTTATTTTTGACATGTTTCGACGACGAGGTTGCCCAAATGACCTCGGATTTAGAAACGTATTGTGCGGTTGCATCTGGAATGTTGAAAATAGTAGGAATCGATATAAAATTTGCTATATATCGATGCACGAGCAAACGGCGTCAAATTCGGCGTCCATGGGTGAGTAAATAAGTAATATATATATATATATATATATATATATATATATATATATATATATATATATATATATATATATATATATATATATATATATATGGGAGATGGAAGAGAGAGAAGCTCCGATTTTTAGGAGAATTCTTGAGGCGATTTTCAAATCCTCTCGAGCTTTGAAAATCTTTCTCGTGTTCATTCTTGTTTTTGCTCGATTTTCTATTGATTTGAAGGTTTTGCTGTGGTTTTCTTCTTCCCGGCATTTGTTTTTCAAATCCCGGATTTGATTTTCGGTTTTCATTTAATCTTTTGTCGTGTTGCCGAGTTCTTGATTCCCGGTTTTCTCTCATTGTTCTTGGAGGGTTTCCCGATTTCCGATGGCTGAATTGATTAATGGCAAGGCTACTTTTCTTGAAATTGCTGGTAAAGGAATTTCGACCAAGCAAGATAAACTTACTTTTCCTCAATGTTACCATGACACAGTCAGCAAGGAAAGGTGATTGCTAATTCATCAAACAAGTGGTTAAAAAGGAGGGAAACCAGCCTCTATTTTCTCTCGATTCCGAATTGACATCTTTGGTGGATGTCCATAAATTCACACTAATCGGTAAGTTTCAATATGGTCATCCAAAAATGGATAATATTAGAAGGATCTTTGATGAGTCGAAATTGATAGGGGCTTGGAAAGTTGGTTTATTTGATGGTAGGCATATTATGATTCATCTTTCTAAAGAAGAAGATTATGCTAATCTTTTTTCCAGAAAATTTATCATGATGGAAGATAGATATATGAAAATCTCGAAATGGTCCCCTAACTTTGATCCAAATCAAGAAGCCCCTATTATTCCTATTTGGTATAGGCTTCCCAATTTAAAACTTCATTTTTTCAATCATCAAGTGATTTATGCTATTGGACTCGCTATAGGAGACCATTAAAATTGGATATGTCCACATTTAATCTTTCTAGGCCTTCCTTAGCCGTAATTCTTGTAGAAAGAGACATTACTCTACCTGATATTGATGAAATTTGGCTTGGCTCTCCTCATAATGGGTATTAGCAACCTATAGTTGTTGAACAAAAACCTACATATTGCTACCATTGTAGAATGTTTGGTCATTCTAAAGAAGGTTGTTTTAGATTAAAACCAGAACTTAAACCTGTTAATAATAAAAATGTTAATTCTTCTGCTTTGGTTAAGGATGGATCTTTGCCTCGAAGGACCTTTAACAACTGGAAAACGATTCCAAAAGCTACCGGTAATATAAGTTCCGAGATTATTGATACCGTTAATGCTATCGTTTCGGTTATCAAACTTCAATACTCGTTATGGAAGTTGCCGTTGGTTCTCAAGATCCTTTTCATATTCGAACTCGAGTCTACCATATTAATAGAAAGTTCTATTATGAATTCCAATATTTCGAGAATCCATCGCATTTACCCGTTGTCGTTCAATCGTAGTTACTACCGTTGTTTTCATTTCCAATAAGTCCGACATATTGATTGAAAATTTTGTTATTAATTCTAATATAAGTTCTCATTGGATTTCTTCATCTATTTTTCCTCGTCGCTATTTCTTCGA
Source organism: Papilionanthe hookeriana x Papilionanthe teres (assembly GCA_022702705.1). Taxonomy (NCBI): domain Eukaryota; kingdom Viridiplantae; phylum Streptophyta; class Magnoliopsida; order Asparagales; family Orchidaceae; genus Papilionanthe; species Papilionanthe hookeriana x Papilionanthe teres. The sequence goes on along the minus strand of CM040421.1, from coordinate 83,550,876 downwards.
TTTACATGTTGATCCGACAATGGCCTTCGGTACGAGAGTTTAATTCGATATTGGTTTAGCAAATAAGGGTTCCACTTCTCATTCCGATATTAATTTGATTATCGATGCTCGTGGATTGGAATCAAATTTAGCCAATGAAATTTATGTTGATGATGATAGAAATAATTACTTATCTAAAGAAGTGATACCTCCAGCAATGATATATCCAAGCTTTTAATATTAAACCACAAGAGATTCCCGATATTCCTGCTAATATGGCTATTGTCAATAATGAACTAAATGAGGATTGGGTAGTGAAAAGAAGCAAGAAGAAAAATCATTGATCATATTTCTGCCGAGAATATTATTCCTTCCAAATCTTACCGCATCTTCCTTCTCTAGATTGACTAGTGGAGGTAGATCTACCCATCATGCTTAACTTTCTCTCGTCGGAATATTAGGGAGTGGCAAACCATGGCTCCCTTAATAGATTGTTAAGAATAAACAGGGTTAATAAGTGTTGGATGGTGGTTCTTCTTGAGCCAATGGTTAAGTCTAATTATGACGATTTACTAAAAAGTTCCCGAGATACAACTTTGTTTACAATTCTTCCAATAAAATTTGGGTTTTTTATAGGAAAGAATTAAAGGTTGATATTCTGGTAGATCATTCTCAGTTTTTGCATGTTCATTTTGAGATTGATTCTTTTAAAGGTTATGCTTCTTTTGTCTATGCTACTTCAACTAAAGGGATAGAGAGGATCTCTGGTGCCATTTGCATATGATTGGTCAAACTATCAATGAGGGCTGGATGGTTGGAGGTGATTTCAACTGTATTGCTCATCCTAGTGAGAAGAAGGGAGGCGTAAATCCTAATCCGAATGACTTGCTATTTTTTTTCGATTCTATTAAAAATGCTCGGTCGTTTGACATTGGTTTCGAAGGTTCTTCTTTTATTTGGAGGAGGGGTAATATTTATGAAAGATTGGATAGAGTTCTTGTTAATAATCCATGGTTTGATTTATTTCCTATCTCTAAAGTTCAGCACCTTGTTAGACTGGGGTCTGATCATTCTCCTCTCCTTATTAAGTTTGTTGTTGCAAATATTGTTCATAAAACCTGCTTCAGATATTTGAATGTATGGTCTTCTCATCCTAATTGCAGTGCATTATCGAGTCTAACTGGAATATTCCTTTGGATTTCTTAAATGCTAATCCTCTCATTCAGCTTTCGGCGTACTCGTAAAAAGCTTTCTAAGGCTTTAACTAATCGGAATTGGAGTGATTTTGGCAATATTAATTCCAATATAAAAGCCGCCGAAGAATTAGTTTCCAAAACTGAACAAGCTGTTGAAAATGGCTCCTGTTCTGATCATGACTTATTCATTGCCAATGGAAAATTAAACACTGCCATTCTTCAAGAGGAACTGTTTCTCCAACAAAAAGCTTCAGCCAATCATTTTCTTCATGGAGATAGAAACTCTAGATTTTTTCATGTTGTAATTAAATATAGAAGATCTATTAATTCTATCTTAAAGATTAATACTTCTACTAAAGGATGGATTTATGATTCACAAGTCGTTGCTGAAGATGCTGTTCTCTATTTCCAGAATCTGTTTTCTGCTCACCCAGTTACCTCTTCATCTATTTCTGTTCAGTTATTGCAATGTAACATGTTTAAAGGAGATGCTGCTAAGTTAACAAATCCTCCTACAGAAAATGAAGTTTTTCTGTTATTAATTCTCTGGATAAGCAACAAAACAAAGCAGGGCTCGATGGATGTTCTTCGATTTCTATAAAAAGTTTTGGAGTATTATTAAGCATATGGTGATGGTCGCTATCATCGCTTTCTTTCGTGGTTCCGATTTGCCTAAATATTTTGCTTCCTCTACTATCATCCTTATCCCTAAAGATAAATTTAAAAACAACTGGAAGGATTTTAGGCCCATATGTATTACTTCCACCTTTTCTAAGATCATTAGTAAGGTTCTAGTGGACGTGCCGCAACCTTATCTATTGGATTTAATCTCCGAAAATCAATCTCGCCTTCATTAAAGGGAGATGTATTAGTGACAATATTCTTCTTGCTCGAGAGTTGCTTGCCGATATTGATAAGCCATGTAGAGGTTCCAATATTATTCTTAAGCTAGATCTCTCCAAAGCTTTTGATTCAATCAATTGGTCTTTCATCACTGATGTACTAGCTGCTAGAGGTTTCAACTCTAATTTTTGCTCTTTAATCTCTAGATGGCTGGAGAACAACTATTATAGTGTTCTGATCAATGGTTGTACTCATGGTTTCTTTCAAGTCGGCAGGGATTAAACAAGGAGATCCATTATCTCCTTATATTTTCATCTTGGCTTTCGACTACCTCTCTAAATTATTAAATCGAGTTCATATGGCTAATCCTTATGTCCAATATCAGCATAGATCTAACATTTTGGTTAGTCACCCGGCTTATGCAGATGATGTAATTGTCTTTTACAATGGGAGTAAACAATCTATTAAATGCATTATGAGAACTCTTTCCAGCTTTGAATCTGCTTTCGGAATGGAATTTAATAAAGCCAAATGTTCTTTTCTAGCTAGTTCTTCGATGAAGGCACATATAAAAAATTGGATATTGGATTATACTCGGTTATAAAGAGGTCGTTTATCCTCTTGTTTATTCGGGCTTTCCTTTGTCCAAAGGAAGAAGAAGATTATCTCATTTTGATGATGTGGTTACCAAAATTTGTTCTAAAATTCAATGTCTGGTCAAATTCTTTTCTTTCTAATGGTGGAAGAATTACTCTTTTGAAGAGTATATTAACTTCTTTCCCTTTGTATATTCTCCAAATGGTTAATATGAAGAGAAGCTCTCAAAAACTGCTATCGCTTATTTTCAACAAATTCTTATGGGAAGGCCAACGATAAACAAATGCATCGGACAAACCGGGATAAATTATGTAAACCATTTTCCTGTGGTGGTCTTGGATTTAAAAGCTTTAAACATCTTAGTTTCTCATTCTTTTGTAAACAATGGATTCACTTCGCATCAAAGTCTTCACTCTGGTCTCTATTTCTTCATGGGAAATATTGCAGAACATCCCATCCCTCTCGAGTTCAAGCTAAATTGGGAGATTCCAAAAACTGGAAAAGTCTTTTAAAGGTAAGAGAATTTGCTGAACAGCTCTTTATTTGGGATATTGGTGATGGTCAAGTGGACTTTTGGCTTGATAATTGGTTATTTAATGACCACCTGTATAAGCAAGGAGTTACTCCTTCTAATCAGAAAGTTTCTGATTTCTGGTCTAATTCCAATTGGGATGAAGCTAAACCGAAAGCCGCCGTTAATATTGATTTGGTGAATAAAATTAAATCTATACCTTTACAATCTAATGTTAAGGACAGATCGATTACCAAGAATCCATCTACTCAAAGTCTCTCCAAGTTCATTTATCTTTCTAGTAATAATTGGACTCGCTAATGATCGGGGTAAGAAAATATGGAATAAATACATAACTCCTTCTATGTCATTTTTCCGTTGGAAGCTTTTCAGAATTTTTTGCCAACCGATGATATTTTGAAGTTAAAGGGTATTCTGGGGCCTTCTATGTGTCCTTTTTGTCTCTCTAGTGAAGAATCCATTTCTCATTTATTTATCAGCTTGCAATGCTATACAGGAGGTATGGAAGACTCGTTCTTAATCAAAGGGGATTGTCTCATAGATATTGTTGTTGGACCAAGCTTGTTGATTGCCGGCAAGATTGGAAGATGACAGCTGAATTCTATATCCCCCTAATTATATTTTGGTTCACTTGGATGGTTAGAAATGAGATTATGCATAATAATATGGTTTTTTCAGCCAAATTTATCATAAAAAACTGCTTGAACTTCTTCTTAAGATGACAGCTTCTTTGAATTTAGTGAATAAGCCTTCAGTAATCAAATTCCAATTGATCTTTTGGAGAACTCCTGAATACCCTTGGGTTAAAATCAATACTGATGGAAGTTATATACATTCCACTCGTCGTTAATAGTTCCAATGCTGGTATTGGGGCCTTATGCAGAAACTACAAGGGGTCTTGCTTATGGTTTATCTCTGCTCCAATCTCGGCCATTAATGCATTAGAATCTGAAGCTATAGCTGTTTTCTGGAGTCTAAAGATAGCTATTCTGAATCATAAAGGCCCAATTCATGTGGAGATGGATTCATTAGTTTTACTGAATATTCTTCTACATAAATCAGCTACTCCTTGGTATCTTCAAATTTGTATCAATAAAATTTCATTATTGGTATCTAATCTATCTATAGTTTGGAGTCACATCCATAGAGAGGGAAATAAGCCAGCTAATTGGCTTGCTACTATGAGGCGCTTCTTCTAAGGACATTTTATGCTTTTCTTCTTTGGATCTTAAATCTTCTATTTTTAGGGAGTTTATAATTCTATTACATGGGGATCTGCTTTCCTTTCCTCATATCAGGTGTACTAGATTTTCTTGATTAATATATTTTCTTTTCTGCTAATATATATATATATATATATATATATATATATATAGGTTCTGGATGGCTGTTCAAAATTTTTCTGGGAAGGCTACCTCTGTGGATGTAGTGGGCATGAATTTGATTGATAATTCTGATAAACTTGTCTTCCCTCAACTCTACCATGATGCAGCTTCAAGGTAAAGGTGGATGTTCCTTCATCAAGCCAATTATCAAGAAAGGCGGGAAACCCGCTTTGATTTTTTCGATGCCGAATTGGCTTCCTTGGTCGATGTGCATAAGTTTACACTTGTTGGAAAGTTTCAATATGGACATCCCAAAATGGAGAGAATTAGGAAAAGTTTTGAAGATCTGAAGCTTATTGGTAATTGGAAAGTTGGTGTTTTTGATGGTAGGCATATTATGATTAAACTTTCTAATGAAGAAGATTATGCTAACCAATTTTCTAAGAAGTTTCTTGTGATGGAGGGTATTTTCATGAAAATCTTGAAATGGTCTCCTGATTTTGATTCTAATCGAGAAGCACCTATTATTCTCTGTTTGGTTTAAAATTCCTAATCTCAAATTGCGAGTTCTTAATATATATATATATATATATATATATATATATATATATATATATATATATATATATATATATATATATATATATATATATTTTTGTCTCCTCCTTGACCTAGCTGACCGAACCCTCCTCCTCCTCCTCTCTAATTCTAGACTTCAGCCTGGCCGAACCCTCCCCTTGCCCTGTGCAAATTTTTCATGGCTTCTCTCCTCCTCTCTTGCAAGAAGGTGATATGGCTCATCCTTCTCCATGCAATTTCTGCCATGGGGGAATCTCCTGGCTTCAATTCCATCCATTGCAACAGTCCAGCATATCCAACATGCTTTGTCACTTCTCCCCTGGATTTCTATCATCTCTATCACCTCCAAAATGGTTAGAAGGCTTCACCTTCTTTGGAATTTTGGGTATTACCCATGGGAAAGTTTAGGGGTCCTTCTTCCTTTTCCTATGGCTATAAGATGGCTTTCTTTTCCCATTTTTTTGGTTGGCTGAATTTTAAGAGGAAGGAAGGAGGTGCTGCCATTTCATTGTTTGATCCACCATTAAGGTGAAAATCTTGTTCTCCTTTATGCTTAGGCTAGGTCTCCTTCCTTATGCTTGTGATGTTTGGCTCAATCCCTAAGGTATAAGCTTTCTTGCCTCAGGGTTTTCCATACTTTCTTGGGGAAAGAATTTTTTATGTCAAAGATTTAATGTGGTTACTCACTTAACAATTTTGAGATTGCAGGAATCATTTTTTTTTTTTACATTTTTTTGGCTGGACAAAAATTGCAAGAGCGGGGAGGTGCTGCCTCTTTTTCTCTTAATTCAAAGCCTAGGTAAAACTTTTGTTCATTCCATGCTTAGGCTAGACCTTTTGCTAATTTTACATTTTCTTTTGATTTGGTGGATTTACTTTAGCCACTATTGTGAAATTTTGCTCTATATGGTTTAGTTTTATGTTGCCTTTGGCTTGAGAATCATGTGGCAATACTTACATATCATGGCTAGGCTTGGGATTTTTCTTTCTCATCTTTTTCTACATGGCAAGTTTGGAAATTCCTGTTGGGCTTTAAAGTCCTTCTTACATGGAAAGTGGTTGGCTTTATGTTTGGTCATTGAAATTATTTCTACATGTTAGAATTTCAAATTTATGCTTATGATGGAAAAATTCATTTACATGTTAGAGGCTAGAAATTCTACATATGTTGTAAGCCTCTCTTTACATATAAAAGGCTAGAAATTTTCTTGTGTTGGAAGTTACTTTTACATGCTTAAAGCTTAGGCTTCATGTTTGATTTGTAAAGTTCTTTCACATATAGAGATTTAGGCTTTATGTTGGGTTTGGAAGCCACTCTAGCATGCTAAAGGTTTAAGGTTATATTTGGCTTTCAAAGTCATTTTTCACATGCTTAGAAATCAAGTTCTTGCTCACTTTCTACATGCAAGAAAAAAAGATTGAAATATATTTGGCACTCGAGCTTACTTTATACATGCTAAAATCTAAAGCTTTAGCTTGCATCTTTAAGTCTTCTTCAAATAAAAAAGTTTGGAAACTTTGACTTGCATCTTTAACCCTTTTTCACATGTAAAATTTGGAAGTTGAGGCTTGCAATTTGAAGTCATTCTCACATGGCTTAAGATTGGAAGTTGTCGGTGATATGTTATACCTCCTTTTTCTATGTTTCTTAGTTTTTTTACTACATGATGCTTGGAAAGTTAACTTTGCTTTTTCTAAGCTTTAATACATGATCTTTTGAAATAAAAAAGAGATGGTTTTGCCTGTACTTAAGATTTAGGATTGCATTTTGGGGCCACTTTACATGTCAAACATTGAGGTTTAGGTTGAGCTTTCAAGCCACTTTTACATGGGCAAGAGTTAGAAGCTTTACATATTGGTTTTTGATCTACATTTACATATAAGCAAAAATCTGAAATTCTTATGATTCGACATAAGAAAAAATATGAAATTTTATGCTTTGACATGGGTAAAACCTGAAATTTTTATGCTTCAGCAACGTTGAAATCTGAAATTCTTTAGATTGTTTTATGCAAAAAAATCTGAAATTGTCCGGATTGTTTTATGTAAAATCTGAAATCATTTGTGCCACTTTAGGTGAAAATCTGAAATCGTTCAGATCATTTTGTGCAAATCTGAAATTTGTTGGAGTTTGCTCTATGTTAAATTATTCATTTGAGAATCATTCATTGTTACACATACTTATTCCACTTCCATTGCTACACTATTGTATACATAAAAGCATCACATTTTTTGTTGAAAATACATAGAAAGGCGGGGAAAGATTGGGGAAGATTGACATGAATATGTTGCCCCTATGCACCTTATCGTGATTTGGTAAAATTTATTCAATTTTCTGATTTGAAAATTAGCACATGCATAACATCAAAGTTTGGACTTGTGTGCACTTGTTCTTCACTTATTTTATCAAGTATTTGGGTATACAACACCCAAGCATTAGAGTGCTTTACATTGGTTGGAACAAATTTGAAACGAATGGGTGAAATATTTGCAAATTTCGGATTTGGCCATGCTCACACACAAAACACCCAAATTTGAAGCCATGAGAGCTTCTTGTTCACTTATTTCAACATATATTCACATGTATAACATCAAGGCCGTGTTTTCTTACATGTTTTACCCAATTCCATGTGTTTGGAGTGCTTTTCATTGGTTGGAATGCACATGAAATAATTTGGTAAAAATACTTACAATTTTCGGATTTGTAAGTGACCTTGCTTGAAACACTCATGAATAAGGTCATATATATTGGTTTTTCACATGATTCACTAGTCTTTCATATACATAACATATAGGCTTTGTTTTTACACATTCTCCACCTTATCCCATGCATACAAAAGTGAGTTTACATAATGTGTGCACTTACCAAAGTGCAAAAGCTGCACACATCCCTTTCTTTGGAATTGATTCACATCATTCCTGCACATGCTCAATGATAAAATCTGCACTTATACATTAGTGTAGAAGTGCTTTATATCATTCCCATGCTTTTTTGAAATTAAAATATGCACCTATATGTTATTTTAGAGAGAGTTTTGGACATATGTTTGCTGCCCCCACATGAAAAACTGCATTGGTAGCTATTTTGTGGGTGAATCTAAGACTTTTCTTTGCTGCCCTTATGTTAAATTTGCATGGCAAAGCATCAATTGAGTTGCTTTTAAGTGAGAAGAAGAAAAGAACGAAAAGTGGCATTGTTTAGCACTTTAAAGAGGAGGGTTCTAGCATGCTTGGGATCTTTAAATTTCATATGATTGGTGAGAAGTTCTTTCTCCTTTACATTCATTTAGCTTGCTTATAATGCTTGGAATGGTGTCACATACATATTCTTCCTTCTTTACATTACCCTACTTGCCTAAAATGCTTGGAATGGTGCTACATACATGTTGAATGTTGTGATTATCAAAAACTTGGGATTTGATGGAAATTTTGAACGTTGTTATATATATATATAAGCTCGTGTACTGCTTGGATTGTAAATTGCAGGTGTGCAAATTGATTTTTTATGCCGTTATGCTGCTGAATTTTTCTCTGATCGAATTTGGCTTTTTCCATTCCTTTTGGGCATGTTGCCTCCTTACTTTCTAAAGCTTTTGGTTTTGATTTCACATATCTGAACATTTTTGCTCCACATACTTTATAGTTATCCCTCGCACCACGTTGGAGGGGTTTAGCTCATCAGGATTCCGTGCTTTAGTACGTGTGCTTGGTTTTCTTATTTTCCTTTTTGGTGCACATATACTTGTTTGACTCAGTTTGCCTACCTTACATTATTGTACATATACCTGCGTAGGATAGTTTCCTGCTTTACTTTTCAGTACTTTACATTATGGCACATATACTTGCTTGGGACAGTTTCCTGCTTTACTTTTCAGTACTTTACAATTCTACATATATAACTGCTTTGGATGAAATAAATCATTTCACAACTTTTCAAAATATAAGACAACTCAAGATTTAATCACAAATAAAATAAAATTTCAACTTCAACTAAATTAAATCACCCCTTTGGATGAACGGGAGTTCCTTGGATGATGCAACCTACGTGTTGCTGATAAGGTCTCCCACTGTCTTAATGAAAGTACGGAATCCATTAAGTTGGATTTAATAAATTCATCCGGATTAAGGGAATCCGATGAAATAATGTAACCAGAATGAGGGAGCCATGGGGTCCTAACTGGTGGCGTTATAATCAACATTAATATTTGTTTAAATAAAACACTAAGCACCTCAATTTTCAACATTGTAAAACATACTACTTCTCTCATCCCCACATTTGTCACCTCTAAAACTGAAACTTCTGCAACAACAACAAGGAACTTGAGGCAACACACCGAGGGCAGCACGATCGAGGACGCGGAAGGACATATTCGAGAGAGCAAACAACGAGTCTACAACAACAACCTTCTTCCCTTAGTAATAACAACAAGTCATAGGACTTCGAGGTATTTGCTCAGTGCAATATAAACCCTCACCTCGTCTTTTAGGCCTTTGTACCTGGTGCACTATAAGCTCTAACTCATCTAGGTTCCCAAGGTTATCATTCCGATACGACATAAATCCTCACATCTTCCAGGCTATTCACATGATCGACATCAAGTGAATGTAAGTCCTACTTAATTAGAATTGGCAGGATGAAACATAAATTAAATCTTTCCCTAAATTAAGCCAAACAATAGGATAGTTTGAGAAGTCACCGAGAATCTTCTCGAATCCGTGTCTTCTCCTAGTCCTTCCTTTTGGATTCCACAACACTTCTTTCTCAAGATTTGACACCACTCACCTATTGGATTCCAACTATCACATTTCGTTGAAGAGAACCTTAGCCTTTTGAAGACGTAAGAACATATTTCCTGATTTGTATCGAAAGTTTTCTTAGGTAATCCCAATTATCTAAGATGTAATTAACTATAGGGGCTTTCCCTTATAGGAAACTTTTCCGAACCCAGCTTAATATAAACCCCATTTAATCCTTCGTATTAAATAAGCGAACTTGTCGGCTAATAAAATGGTTTCGCAGACCAAATGAATGTCATTTACATCTTTAGTTTATTTTATCGAGCCTCATCCTAGAATTTTGTGTTTATCCTTCGGGATAGATACAAGGTTTGAAGTGTAGGGCTCTTTCATTTGAACTTCAAAAAATATGAGATCAGTTTGACTTCATATTTTTCTAAACTAAATTTATAATTAAATTAAAATTGTCCTTCTGAAGCGCGCGACGGGATTTAAATTCCGGCGGCCTACAGCTTCTAGTGGGCAAACCAAACCAAAACTCACATTAAAACTTTTACTTTTTACGCGCCGACAGCTTCTGGCGACTCCACTAGGTATTAGTTTCTCTTTCCATACAAATCAGGAAACTTGTTCTTACACATCGGTAATGTGTCTATGTCCCCCATAAAATAGATTGCCATTCTTCCGTCGATATGCTTCACTCATTTCTTTCTTGGGTAGGTATCATCGACTCTCCTTGACTTCAAGACTGCTTGTTTAAGCCACGTTTGAATAAAAGAGTCCAAGAGGCTTTTGGCTTTTTCTTTGATCTTTTGTTGGGTCGGGACCTCAATAGGTGTGATGGGTGGGCAAATTTGACCAGGATAAGCTACGTATAGAAGAAGGTCCCGAATTCGGTCCCATACCTCACCTATCCTTCTCACCCTACACATCCAATCTTTGCTATTTTGTAAAGTTGAACTTCAAAATTCCTCAATCCAATCCTGAAAGATTTCTGAAATTTTAACCTCTTTAAATCAAAAACGACATTAAAAACACAAAACCAAAATACCTACATCACAACAAAACAAAGAAAAGCAAACAAAACAAAATAAAACACACTTACCCAGTTCACAGATCGACCTTTGTTAATTTGTAATTTTTTATATTACAAATACAAGGTTTCGGGTCCTTTTGCTAATACTTGGAATTTCCTTTCTGATCGACAGTGACAATGTCGATCCCGATGCTTATGTTCTCCTGCAACCTGCCCACCTACCGTGGGGCTTGTCTCGTTGCTCCTATAATTCAATTTGGAGCTGGCTTTAACCAGTTCGAGGTCATTCTGGGAAAAGTTCCATTTATCACAGTGAAGGTTACGACTCCTGAAATTCAACAGCCTTCCACCGAGTTCGACCTAAACTCCCATCACGACTTTCCCACTGTCAAGAGGGCAAAAGTTGTTCCTACTCCTGTAGAGTCAGCTGTTTCTGTGCCCTGGAGGACCGTCGCTCCTACTCCCGCTGGATTCACAGTGACCACTCCTACTTTCCCATCTGCAAAGGGAAAGAAAATTCTGTGTGAAGATAATGAGGAAGACCAAGTTGTTCTGTCAGTCTTTGAGGTTAGTTCCTCTTCCAAGACTCAGAAGAGAATCACCAATGCAGAAGTTCAAGGGTCATGATCCACTTAAAAAGTACCTATTTTTCCCCTTATTTATGATTCAATTTTTAAGGATATTATGCTTTAATGAAAGGTATTTTTATGTTTTTTGATAGAGGTGATGAAAAAAAGAGTTCAAGAAGGAAAAAGGAGCAAAAAGGAGCAAAAATAGAGCTAAAAAGCAAAGTTGCCAAAATTATAGGTCTGGCGCCTAGGCACCAGAATACGAACCTAGGTGCCAGAATCCGGCGCCTAGGTGCCAGTTCGATACAAAAGCAGTTAAGATTTTTGACAACTTTGGGCAGTTATTTTGATGGTGTTAAGCTGTTATCAGACCTTCTAGAAGACTGGAAGTTACTCCTGATACATAGGACATGTGATACAATGCATCTGGACACAGAAAAATGGTTTTAATTACGAAGAAGTGCGATCCAAAGTGAAGAGGTGAGAAGATCTAGTCACGAAGTCCAGCGCCTAGGCGCCACAGTTACTTTCTAGAAGATTCATTGAATTTGAACGAATTTTGAATAGGTGTCTTAAGCAACCCCTGGTCATTTTTAAAACCCTATAAATATGGATCATTTCTACATCCAAAGGTCCCCGTTTCAAGTCATTCTTTTTAGGGTGAGCCATTTTAGAGTTAGGTTTAAGTATGAAGATGTAGATTTCTACATCTTAAGGAGAGATTGGTGAGGGATTTTGAGAGATTTATGTAAGGGTTGTATGAACAGTGCATAGATCGGCGAGAGACTTTGGTGGAGAGCTTTTCTTCTTTCTTTCAGAGGAAAAAGCTAAGTATTGTGTTCTTCATTTTATTGTAATTGTTGTAAACACTTTATAGTGGATTTTCTTTGATTTAAACAAGGTTTTCTATTTTTTTTTATCCGTGCTTCGTAAGTAATTTTCATTATTATTTTCTTTTAATATGAAGTAGTGGCATGTGTAGGAAAATCATTTTTATGATAGAATTATCTTTATTTTCATGTGATGAGTAATATCTCCTTTGCTTAATTGGCATAACTTAGGTGGTAATAATTTATGTTAAAATCTGTTGTAAGAACTCGAAAGAGCGGTGATCTCACAACAAGAGTGCACTCGCACTGTTCGGTTGACTAGTAAAATTGTTAGGCGGCAATGCAACTTTTATGGAAATATAAATTAATGATCTATTTTTATTAAATGCTTCTAGGTGACAGATAGTTGTATAAAACTAATAGATTATTAAAGTTATATGTTCTTTGTTGGCACTTAATTTTTTACATAATTCTATCAATTCTTTTACTTCTTATGCCATTATTTTCACTTACTTTTGTTTTGTAATGAAATAGATGCATATTTAGGAATAAAGATTTGCTTAGATATTCTCTTATTAAATTACGGTGTTGATATTCATACCAGATCTTCATTTACTTTATAAATTAATCACTTGAATTGTTAAAATCTGTTGAAGAATTCTGAGACCTAACCGGAGATGAGTTCTTAACTAGTAGATATCACATGGATCTTTGAGTAATCGAAGGCCTTGAGAGGGTTATTCATGGTGAAGTGCAAATATATAAGGAGATATTGTTTATTGGACGTATAATTGATTAGTTTTTAGAGTGACAGACTAAATTCTAATAATTTGGTTTTTAAAAAGGGAACAGGTCACTAGTAGGGCCGACCAAAACCACCCTTGGACATCTAGAAGTGTGAGCCTAGAATAACCCATTCTACTAATAATACATCATGAACTGATCTATAGATTAGCCAATGTTATTTATACTATCGAGCGAAGGTAAAAAATAGGATTGCTTCTATTTGACACTGCTACATTAAATTCTAAGCATTTCTTTCCTACACATTATCTATGTAATTGCAAGAGAAAGGTAGTCTTTAACATCTCAAAATTCTCCAAACCAATTTATCTAGATTAGTTATCTTTTTATTTAAGATTTTTATTTAGGATTAGTTATTAGAAAAATCATTATAATCGACATTCTAAATTTAGGCCATAAAGAAACAGACTAGAATTAGCCTAAAGATTTTCTTACCTCGCTTCTCTGTGGGATCGATACTGGGGTTATAAAAAAAATCCTATAATACTTGAAACGATATGTATACTTGCATAGTACCCCTAGTGTGTAAAATATTTTCTAAAATTTTACAATATTTGAAATTTTCACACTAGCCGCTATTTATAAATAGGGTCAAGTTTTTTGCCATCTTTTGAAAGCAAAAATTATTGTGTAATTGTGGTTCGGGTCAAGTTTTTGGCGTCGTTTCCAGGGAAACAACGGTAAGAATTTTTAGGAGAATTTTAGTTAAACCTGAAAGACTTAATTTTGGAATTTATATTATTATTATTATTATTATTAGTAATATTATTATTATTATTATTATTATTATTATTATTATTATTATTATTATTATTATTATATCATGTATTTAATTATTGTGTGTTTATTTTAAATAAAATTAAAAATACCAGAAATATTTTTTTTATATCTATCCTATTAGTTATGTCTTTAGATTTGTGCACGCCAGAACGAGAGAGAGCTTTGAGGAGGATGATGAATTAGAAAAGACCCGTGAATTTAATGTTGAAATGGCGGATCAACAATATAATGAATATTCAGATTTAGATTTTAAATGGATGGAAATTGGCCATGAGATGCACTATCCTTATTTTGATTATTACAACCCAGGTTGGGAAAATTATTCAAACTTTAACTGGAATGATAATTTTGGAGGAGAATACCAAATTTGGGAAGATAAACAATTTAATCAGATATGTGATTGGAAAAATCAGGTGTACTTTAATGATGGATTTTTCCTTCCTTATAGATTTAACTCCAACCCACTAGATGAGGAGAAAGAATTATTTTTAGAAAAGGTTGTTAATCAAAAGGAGAATCAATTGAAAAGTCAAGAGGTCGCAATAAAGAATATAGAAAATCAATTGAGGCAGATTATTAATGCAATTAACAGTTACCCCCAGAGATTTTACTTAGTGACTCTATGATAAACCTTAAGGATATGAATGATGAACAAGAGAAAGATTTCGAACTAAGACTTAGAAGAGAATTTGAGGATATGTTTCAAAAGTGCTTTGAATTAAGAATTGAGGATAAAGAATTATAAGATAATTTGAATCAAAAAAGCAATCTAGAAGACTTTGATCTAGAATCTGAATTATCTAACGAGAATCCAATCCAAAATTTGGGAGATCATGAACTATCTTATAGAGATCCATTTCTTATGATTTTTAAGGATGGTATTGATATGGAAATTGAGAAAATCAAAAGAAGAATATTAGATCTAGAAAGAAACTTGAGGGACAATGATATAAATCATTCTAAAAAAGAAAAGCTGAATAAAAAATTAAAATTTGAAAATTTTTTAAGAATTCCTGGATCTGAAAAAGAATGGGCGATTGATCAAGGATTATTAAAATGGAATTTTGATCTAGGAGGAAACAGTTGTCGGGCTGACTACCTTAAACCTAACGCTTTATGGGAGACAACCCTTAGTTATCCGTTATCGTGCGGACAAAATTAAATCAAGCGCTTCATGGGAGGCAACCCATGGTTATCTTTGCTATTATGTTTATGTGTTGTTTTGTGTTTTCTTTAGTGTGGATTAGATTATTGTTTTGAGGTTATGCCTTGGTCTTGACTAAATTTGTATATGACTTCTACTAGTAGCAGGCTGACGAGTCTGTTATGAGTTAGTTCTCAACTGGAGCTGAGCGTTTCCTTGAAGCAGGTAGAGTTTGGATTTGGACCACTCCATGTCAGCTCTATTACTTCCTTTATCTAACTTTTTTTTCACTAAGTAAGGTCATGAAATTCCTTAATGAACAACATATGAATGAACTGCACTATTTTTATTTTTCAGATTATCGTTATTAGTGTAGTTTCTTCTGTTAGAAATTCAAAGTAAGGAGGGAAATGTGAGTAGAAAGGAGATCAAATTAACCAAAATTGATATTTGTTTATGAATCTCCGAGTCTAGGTATTTTAGTTTGTGTTTTTGTGTTTGTGTTTGTGTTACAAAAATTTAGAGATTTGAATAACAATTAAATATATATTCCTATGCCCATACATGTCCTGCTTATTTGACCTTTCTTTATTTTAATTTTATTCTAGCATGGTTAGTTTAGATTTACATTCTAGTGCAAATTGTTATGTCCTGATGAATATTTATAGATGTTATTGACAAAAATTTGTGGTAGATAGAATTTCTGAACTATTTTTCTTCTTGCTTATGTTTTCTGTGTTGAATGCTATACATGTTCAAATTCAAGTTTGGGGGTAGGAAGAAAAATATATTTTAAATTTAATATACTTCCTTTAATTTTAATATTATAACAAGTATGTTTTAGGCTAGATTTACTTTCTCGTTCAGTCATTCTATCCTGATTATGCATGTATATAAATTTGATAGGATGTTGTAGTAGTTAGTAGATTTTACTTTTATTTTTCTTCCTCCTAAATTTTATGGAATTACTTGCAAAATAATTTAAAATTCAAGTTTGGGGGGGGGGGGAATGAAAAACAATTCCAAAAACTTAAATTTTATTTTTCCTATAAAATGCTATAAATAAATTTAATTATTGATTGAAAAATAATTATGTGTATAAAGTTATATTAGGGAAATAAAATTTTGAATTTAGAAATGAGTAAGAAAATTTAGTTAAAATTTATAGTAATGATGAAAAATTTAAAGTTAAATTTTTCTTAGTGAAGAAATGATAAATATAGTGTAACCATCTTTAGTAAGAAAAGTTGTATTTTAGAAAATAAAAGGTTTAGACTTTTGGTTTCAATATTTAAATTTCTTTTTTTTGAAAAATAATTTCAAAACTGTTATTATATATCTAAGTAAAAGATATATATCTACCTTATGCTTTAGGGAAGTAAGGGTGGAATTCAAAATTATTAAAGTCCTATCCAGATATAGTAATTCTTGCCTGAGAAAAGAAAAAGTAAGAAAAGAAAAAGAAAAATTAAAAAAAAAGAAAATAAAAGTATAGTATGTGAAAAATAGGAAGAATAATCTTGAGGATTAAAGGGCCTAATCAAAAATTGGTTCCACACCTGAGCTTTTTAAAGTATAGGATTTGAGAAAATCTTAAGTTTAAAAATATAATATAGTTAGTATAATTATTTTTAAAAAAGATTTTTTAGTAAAGAAAATAAAATGCCTAACGGCTATATTTTGAAAAATTTACAAGCATTTATGAATTAGATAGCAACACATATTTTCATACTCTTTCATCTAAGAGATTTCTAAACTTTAAATTGGTCTCATTTACTAAATTTTTTCTAAATTGGACTACTATATTTCTAGAACACAATTTTAGAAACTCCTAAAGAAACTCATACACATGATTTGCTTATGTGGTTTTACATGATTATAGTGTTACTTGAGGACAAGTAACATTTAAGTTTAGGGGAATTTGATCCACTTAAAAAGTACCTTTTTTATGCCTTATTTATGATTCAATTTTTAAGGATATTATGCTTTAATGAAAGGTATTTTTATGTTTTTGGATATAGGTGATGAAAAAAAGAGTTGAATAAGGAAAAAGGAGCAAAAAGGAGCAAAAATAAAGCTAAAAATCAAAGTTGCCAAAATTATAGGTCCGGCGCCTAGGCGCCAGAATCCGGCGCCTATGCGCGAGTTCGATACTGAAGCAGTTAAGATTTTTGACAACTTTGGGTAGTTATTTTGATAGTGTTAAGTGGTTGTCAGATCTTATAGAAGACTGGAAGTTACTCCCGATACATAGGACATGTGATACAATGCATCTGGACAAAGGAAAATGGTTTTAATCGTAAAGAGGTGCGATCTAAAGTGAAGGGGTGCAAAAATCTGGTCACGGAGTCCGGCGCCTAGGCGGCCGATCCCGGCGCCTAGGAGGCCGATCCCGGCGCCTAGGCACCACAGTTACTTTCTAGAAGATTCATTGAATTTGGATGAATTTTGAAGAGGTGCTTTAAGCAACCCCTGGTCATTTTTGAAGCCCTATAAATATGGATCATTTCTACAGCCGAAGGGCCCATGTTTCAAGTCATTTTCTTTAGGGTGAACCATTTTTGAGTTAGGTTTAAGTATGAAGATGTAGATTTCTACATCTTATGGAGAGATTGGTGAGGGATTTTGAGAGATTTATGTAAGGGGTGTATGAGCGGTGCATAGATCGGCGGGAGACTTTGGTGGAGAGATTTTCTTCTTTCTTTCAGAGGAAAAAACAAAGTAATGTGTTCTTCATTTTCTTGTAATTTTGTAAACAATTTTTGGTGAATTTTCTTTGATTTAAACATGGTTTTCTGTTGTGTTTTATCCATGCTTCGTAAGTAATTTTCATTACTATTTTCTTTTAATATGAAGTAGTGGCATGTGTAGGAAAATCATTTTTATGATAGAATAATCTTTATTTTCATGTGATGAGTAATATCTTCATCGTTTCATTAGCATAACTTAGGTGGTAATAAGTTATGTTAAAATATGTTGTAAGAACTCGAAAGAGCGGTGATCTCACATCAATAGTGCTCTCACACTGTCCGGTTGACTAGTAAAATTTTTAGGCGGCAATACAACTTTTATGGAAATATAAATTAATGATCTATTTTTATTAAATGCTTCTCGGAGACAGATAGTTGTATAAAAGTAATAGATTATTAAAGTTATTTGTTCTTTTTTGGTACTTAATTTTTTACATAATTCTATCAATTCTTTTACTTCTTATGCCATTATTTTCATTTATTTTTGTTTTATAAAGAAATAGATGCATGTTTAGGAATAAAGATTTGCTTAAATATTCTCTTATTAAATTATGGTGATGTTATTCATGCCAGATCTTCATTTACTTTACAAATTGATCACTTGTATTGTTATAATTTGTTGAAGAATTCTGAGACCTAACTGGAGATGAGTTCTTAACTAGTAGATATCACATGAATCTTTAGGTAATCGAAGTCCTTGAGCAGGTTATTCATGGTGAAGTGCAAATAAATAGGGAGATATTGTTTATTGGGCATAGAATTGATTTATTTTTAGAGTGAAAGACTAAATTCTAATAATTTGGTTTATAGAAAGGGAACGGGTCACTAGTAGAGCCGACCATAGCCACCATTGGACATCTAGAAGTGTGAGCATAGATTAACCCATTCTACTAATAATACATCCTAAACCGATCTATAGATTAGCTAATGTTCTTTATTCTATTGAGCGAAGGTAAAGAATAGGATTGCTTCTATTTAAAACTACTCTAAGTATTTCTTTCCTACACATTATCTATGTAATTGCAAGAGAAAGGTAGTCTTTAACATCTCAAAATTCTCCAAACCAATTTATCTAGATTAGTTATCTTTTTATTTAAAATTTTTTCTTTATGATTAGATATTAGAAAAATTGTTATAATCGACATTCCAAATTTAGGCCTTATAGAAATAGACTGGAATTAGCCTAAAGAATTTCTTACCTCGCTTCTCTGTGGGATCGATACTGGTGTTATAAAAGAAAACCCTATATTACTTGAAATGATACGTATACTTGTGTAGTACCCCTAGTGTGTAAAATATTTTCTAAAATTTTACAATATTTTGATTTTTTACACTAGCCGCTATTTATAAATTGGGTCAAGTTTTGGCCATCATTTGGAAGCAAAAATTACTGCATAATTGCGGGTCGGGTGGGTCAGGCTGCCAGGGCCAAGGTCGCCAGTTTGCCGATTATGGATAAGATTCCTCATCAGGAGGAACTCATTGTGCCTGAAGCTGCTCCTCTCCTCTGAGGAAGCAGGTTTCATCCGTTAATGGAAACAACCGGAAATGAAAACCTCCACCAAATTGCTGCTACATTACCGCCACTTGCCCATAGAAAGGGTGAGCTGAGAGAGGAACCCTCAGTTATCACTCAAGACCGTGCCATGGTTCAGTGACTCGCGGAAAGAGAAGGATGTTCCATTTCTAAATTACTCAGGAGAACAGGATGTGCAGTGTCCCCTAAGATGAGGAAGGAAATTTTGAGAAAGGATAAGTCTGAGATAGCGTCAGTCCGTGTCTCAGTGAGATTCCATCTAGGATAACGCATTACCACTACCGCAAATACAGATATAGCTGCTACCGCTTCAGTGCCCGTCAGGCGTAGACCTGTCAAGTCTCGGCTGGACTCGAGAGTACCACTTGTCACAAGTAAATGAAAAATACCCTTGAGAAGAGAATGGAATAGGATTGCGATCATCCACACCTGGTCCGCACCCTAGGGAGCACACCTCCTCTTGCTGTCCCGATGTCCCTACCAAGGCACCCTGCCCCAAAACATCAGGTTCAAGAACAAACGTGTGGATACCGAAGGTTTCTACGACAATACAGTCAGAAAAGTCTGCTGACCACAATACAGAATATGAGTCATACATTCCCATTGTTGTCACCCTAGTTGCTTCAGAGTCAATAGCAGAAAGAGGATCAATGGAAGACAAAATTCAGAAACTTCGTGAAGAGATTTCAGAGTTAGCTGGGGAGCGAGGATTAGAGGTTGATGACGAGGATCTCCATCTGTCAGATTATATGGAAGAAGAAGTGTTCATGGAAATTAACATGGTGGAAACTAGGGCCACCTCAGCTGCGCGTGAAACTCCTGCTACCGAGGGGAACACCACAAAGGAATACCAAAGAGCCATCTAGACTCGGGATGAACAAATACTCCAACTAGAGAAACAAATGGAAGAGGTGACTGCCGCCATGACAGCAATGGCTACGATACATGGATAGACACAGTCACGACCCACAACATCTTTGGAAATCAATTAACCAGAAATTGTACACATTACAGATAAAAGAACAGAAGTTGCCTCTGCCATCGGAGGAGAATAACCAAAGAAGAACCTAACACTGGTTCCCTCAGAGAAAGATGTTGATCAGATGATCGAGAAGAAAATTCAGGAGGTCTTAGCTCAATCTAAAGGTGGTGCATCAATTTCTAAAGGTAGACCTTACCCGGAAGAGTTCGATGACTTGCCTTACCCTACAGGCTTCGTACCACCGACCTTCAAAATGTTCGATGGCACCGGAAACCCTCATCAACACATCGCTCACTTCAGGGCTAGTTGTTGCAACACAGGAGGGAGTGAAGCACTGCTTTTCAGACAGTTCGTCAGCAGTCTGTCAGGGATAGCCTTTGATTGGTACGCAGAACTTCCCAATGGATTGGTGAAGACGTTTGCAGAAATGGAGGTCTTGTTCGTCAAAAGATTCACCGGCGCGCAACACCACATCACCATTGGAGCTCTTGTAGTAGAGCGGTAGAAGCCCCACGAGTCCTTGGTTGACTACATTCTCAGATAAAGAAACCTAAGCATGAAATGTGAACCTCAACTAGAGGAGCAGCATGCGATTGAGATACTCCTCAAGAGTATCCACAGTCAGGTGGCCTTCATGCTCAAAGGTTTGACCATTAAATCCTTCGAGAAGCTACTCAGTAAGGTAAGCAGTCTTCAGGAAGAACTCAAGCACATGGAACCTACAGAGAAAAAAGAGAAGTCAAGACTGGTTAAGGCTTTTGAGAAAAAGTCAGGTACGGTAGCGACAGTCGACAAAGGTAGGCAGCCAATGAGGATTCAAACAGAACCATCTTCTCAGTACAGTCAACCGTCTTCTCAGTACAGTCAGCCATACAGTAAGCCGCCTTCTCGATACGATCGGCCATACGATACTGCCGTCTCCTCAGTACAACCAGCAGTACATCCTGCATCCTCTACATTACATCCAACATCAGCAGTACAGTCAGCCCCGTCCACAGCAGTCTTCCCAGCAGGGACAACCAAGAGCATATACACACCAAATGATAACAGAACGACTGAACAAAAGTTACTCCTTTAAAGATGACGCTGTGGCGAAGATGTTCTGGAGCTTAATGAGGAAGTCAAGTTCAAAAAGCTAGAGCCCAAGAAACCAGAAGAAGTCGGTAAGAGCAATGAACCCAACTACTGTCTGTATCGCAGACTACTCAGGCACATAATAGATCGATGCTTCGTCTTCAAGGATTGGCTTGAGAAGAACTACAAAGAGGGGAATATCACGATCCCGAAGGAATATTTAAAAGAACCTGCAAGAGGTTCTATAAATATGATTTCGGCCGAACCACTCTCTCAGCTAGATCCCTACACTGGAGAAGGAGGATGTAGTACGAGCTGGGACTACCTCAAGAGAGCCTTGGATCAGATTCGATCAGACCCGAAGCATGTTTCCGTTCAGAGTTCTCCACCAGAACAACCAAAGACAAAGACCGAGACAGGAGAGTCTTCACGACGACTAAAACCGAGGAATAAGGATATCATGCGAGGAACAAAGGACGATAGCGCGAAGGGTAGGATAGAGGCTTCCCCGGTTAGATTGGTTGTTTCAGATTTGGGGGTCAAATCCCTCAAACCCCTGACACTATACCATTATTTCTGCACCCTTCCGTACTCTTTTGAATCTAATTATTTCGATTCTGGTTACATTTTAGTTATTTCTACTAATGACGTAACTAACCACGACCAATCTATCCTAGATTTTGATTCCCAAACCGATCCTTAAATCACATTAACTTCCGATGAGGGCCTCAATAAAGAGGAAAACATCGACAGTACCAGGATGAGGAACCAATCTTCGAATGCAAGGAAACTCCGGTCAATCTGGATTGTTCAGATATAGAGTCAACATAAGAAGAACTGATTACAATACCAGAAGAGCCCCTGGGTCCAACAGAGGAGGAAATTACAGAGGTGAACCTCAGAAGTGGAAAAGTATTACCTCCAAGAACATCGCCAACAGATAAAGGAAAACAAGTTATTACTCAAGAGAAACCGCCTCTAGCAGCGGAAGAGATACAAGTTTGAGAAGAAAACAGAAACCCAAATAAAGTGGATTACAATGTACTAGCAAATCATAGGAAGCTACCGGCCAAGCTAAGCATCTACGACGCACTATTCCTGTCTGATCTATAAAAAAATACCTATTTCTTTATGTCTTAATTCTTATTAATTTCTAAGGATATTATGCTTTAATGAAAGGTATTTTTTGTGTTTTTGGATGTAGGTGATGTAAAAAGGTCTAAAAAGGAAAAAGGAGCAAAAAGGAGTAAAAACGGAGCAAAATACAAAAAGTATATAAAAATATGGCCTGACGCCTAAGCGCCAGACTCGATACAAAAACTGTCAAGTTTTTTACAAC
Organism: Papilionanthe hookeriana x Papilionanthe teres; assembly: GCA_022702705.1. NCBI lineage: Eukaryota > Viridiplantae > Streptophyta > Magnoliopsida > Asparagales > Orchidaceae > Papilionanthe > Papilionanthe hookeriana x Papilionanthe teres. Next base: position 83,528,243 of record CM040421.1, on the reverse strand, counting down.
GTTTGATCAGTTATTTTGACGTAGTGAGCGGTTATTGGACATTCAAGAAGACTGGCAGTTGTTCCTTGATAATAGGACATGTGATACATTACATTTGGACGCTCCAAAATGGTTTTAATTGTGAAGAGGTGCGAGTCAAAGTGATGAGGTGCGAAGAACTGGACGCGGTGTCCGGCGCCGAGGCGCCAGACCAACCTTCTAGAAGATTCATTGAATGTGGACATGTTTTGAAGAGGTGCCTCAAGGCAACCCTTGAAGCCTATAAATAGGGGTCCATTTCTTCAGAAAACGTGCCCCTCCCATTGTAACCCTTTCTCTTATCCACTTTAGGATCTCTAATCCTTAGAGAGAGAAATAGAGATAGAAATTTAGGGCCACTTTTTTTTAGTTTAGTGAGTTTATTTTCAAGTTGTTTCATCTAGAGTTCATTACACTATGGAGTTAGTAGGAATCAGAAGATCTGTAAAAGAAATATTTGAGATAAGTATTTTATATTTTGATTCAAAGTTTATTTATTATGTTTTGCTGTTTATTTTCAATGTGTTATGAGTAGTTAGTTTACTTTCTTCCTTCAATTATGAAGAGATAGATAAGATAATATAAAGATTCGATGGAGAATTGAAATTCAAAATATTTTCAAAACATTGTGATGACATTAATACCTGATCTTACTTTACTTTTTAAATTGGCCATTTAAATTGTTAAAACCTGTTGAAGAGTTTTGAGACCTTGAAGGAGAAGAACTTTTAACTTGTAAATGTCACATGAATCCTTGGGTAGTCGAAGGCCAGGTACGGGCTATTCAAGGTGAAGTGCAAATAAATAGGAAGACAAGATTTAAAGGGCGTAGAATTGATAAGTTTTTAGAGTGACAGACTAAATTCTTATAATTTGATTTATAGATTAGGAAAGGGTAACTAGTAGGGCCTACCATAGCCACCCTTGGACATCTAGAAGTGTGAGCCTAGATTAACCCATTCTACTAACAATACATCCGGACCTGTTCTGTAAATTAGCCAATGTTCTTTGCGCCTGGATCAAAGAGTAAAGAATAGGAATGCTTCTATTTGGCACAATACCATAAATCAAATTCTCCAACGAAAATTAAATTATCTTAAAAATCTTAGATTAATTGAAGGGAAGAAAGTTGTTTATTTTATAGTTTTCATAAATTATTTTCTTATTATTGTTTTCTTAATTTGCATCTAGTAAATTAATAGTAATTTATAATTAAATTAAAGGATAAAAATATATTAATTTTTTTATTTAGAAAATTTATCACTATAATTCTTCCCTGTAGGATCGATACTGGGGTCTTTGTTTCAAAGCCCTATATTACTTGAAAAGATACGTATACTTGCGTAGTACCTCTAAGTGTGTAAAAATATCTTCTAAATTTACATCATATTGATTTTATACACTAGCTACTATTTATAAATTGAGTCAAAGTTTTTGGTCATCTTTTGGAGGCGAATATTACTACATTATTGCGGGTCGGATCAAGTTTTTGGCGCGGTTGCCGGGGAAGAAAGAAATATAATAGTATATATTTTCTAATAAAAAAATATATAATATTATTATAAAAAAATAATATATATATATATATATATATATATATATATATATATATATATATATTATTAAGATTTGGTTCTGAAGGATTAATACATTTAGATTCTGAATTAGAAAGAACAATTAGAAAAATTAAAAAGGGAAAACAAATTCAAAAATTTCAAGAAATGGCTACTTTACAAAATCCAATTGAACTTAATGATCAAAATGTTTATAAACCATTAAGGGATTATGCTAACCCTACGAGTTGATGAACTTCATAGTAGTATTCAAATACCTACCGTAGATGCTAATTCATTTGAACTTAAACAGTCTATTATTCAAATGGTGCAAAACAATCAATTTGGTGGATCACCAAATGAGGATCCAAATTTACATCTCGTTAGTTTTTTAGAACTTTGTGCTACCTTTAAATATAACAATGTTTCTGATGATGCTATTAGACATAGACTCTTTCCTTTTTCTTTAAGAGATAAAGCAAAGATGTGGTTAAACTCATTAGCGACTGGTTCTATTAAAACATGGGCTGAAATGGCACAAAAATTCCTTGCTAAATATTTTCCTCCTTCTAAAACTGCTAAAGTAAGAAATGATATTACTTCGTTTAGTCAATTTGACGGGGACACAATATATGAAACTTGGGAAAGATTTAAAGAACTATTAAGAAAATGTCCTCATCATGCTTTACCAGATTGGTTGATTATTCAAATATTTTATAATAGATTAATTGGATCTTTAAAATCAATTATTGATGCTGTCATCTTGGAGGTTCTTTAATGTCTAAATCATTTGAAGAAGCTTACACTTTAATTGAAGAAATGGCTAATAACAATTTTCAATGGTCTTCCAAAAGGATTAATCCTAAAAAGATGGCAAGTATTCACGATAATGAAGCCTTTTCTATCTTAGCTTCACAAGTTGCAGCAATGTCTAAGAAATTAGATAATTTTGCAATTAATATTTCACATAATAACTCTGCTAATATTGAAGATTCTCAAACTATTGAAACTTTACAAGCTATTGCAAGTAAAAATAATCCTTATTCAAATTATTCTAATCCCAGGTGGAAAAATCATCCTAATTTTAACTGGAATAATTCACAACAACAATGGGGTAATAATCAATCTCATCCCACTCGGAAATTGGAATAATCAAGTTAATTCAAATTATAAACCTCCTGGATTTAATAATCAACAGAAAAAGTTATCAATAGAAGAATTAAGTTTACAAATGAATAATCAATTACAAAATCAAAATAATGCTATTCGTAATATTGAAAATCAAATGGGGCAAATTTCTATTTTAATTAATAACAGACCTGTAGGAACACTTCCAAGTAATGTTGAAAATAATCCAAAGAAAACTGGAAAAGAACATGAACAAGTTAAAGCTGTGCAACTTAGAAGTGGAAAGGAATTAAAAGAAAGAATACAGAATGAAATTGAAAAAGAGATTGAGGTTGAAGAGATTGAAAAACCTAAAGAAACTCTCTCTCCTAGTCAAGATCGACCGTTATACCTGTTAATGTGGAAGTTGAAAAACCACCACCAACTTTTCCTCAAGGACTTAAACAGCAGAAATTAGATCATCAATTTTCTAAGTTCTTTGAAATTTTTAAGAAGCTTACTATTAACATACCTTTTGCTGAAGCTTTGGAACAAATGCCAACTTACGCAAAATTTATGAAGGATATTTTAAGCAAAAAATGAAAAATTTGAAGCTTTTGAAACTGTTGCATTAAGTGAAGAATGCAGTGCAATAATTCAAAAGAATTTACCTGAAAAGCTTAAGGATCCTGGAAGTTTCACTATACCCTGTGCTATTGGAGAAAAATTTTGTGGAAAAGCTTTATGTGATTTAGGAGCAAGTATTAATCTCATGCCATTTTCTATCTTTCGAAGATTGGATTTAAGAGATATTACTCCCACCACCGTAACCCTTCGATTAGTCGATATATCTATCACTTATCCTAAAGGAGTTATAGAGGATGTCCTTGTTAAAATGGATAAATTTATCTTCCCTGTAGATTTCATAGTAATTGATATGGAAGAAGATAAAGAGATACCTATTATTTTAGGGAGACCTTTTCTAGCTATCGGACGAGCTATGATTAATGTGCAAAAGGGAAAACTAACCATGAGAGTTAATGATCAAGAAATTAAATTCAATGTTCTTAAATCAATGAAGTACCCTGACAAAGAGAAATGTTATCGAATGGATATAATTGATTATTTAATTGAAAAACATTATCAAGAAAAATGTAAAGTCATTTCTGAAGAAAAATTTGAATTTTTAACTGATGAAGATGAAGTAATAGAAGCAGAAGAGACTCATTTTATTAAAGATAATTGAGAAACTTTAGACATAACTCAAAATGATATACTTTTACCCTCAATTAAAAAAGCTTTTGGTCAAGAAGAAAAACTACTAGGTGTGTTAAAGAATTATAAAAAGGCTTTTGGTTAGACTATTGCTGATATAAGAGGAATAAACCCTTCCATTTGCATGCATAGAATCTTAATGGAAGAAAATTTTAAACCTACTATAGAATCGCAAAGAAGATTAAATCATATCATAAAAGAGGTTGTTAAAAAAGAAATTATTAAGTGGTTAGATGCTGTTATTATTTATCCTATTTCGGATAGTCAATGGGTAAGTCCTATTCATTGTGTTCCGAAGAAAGGAGGTGTAACTGTCATTGTTAATGATAAAAATGAACTTATTCCTTCAAGATAAGTTACTCGATGGAGAATTTGTATTGATTATAGGAAATTAAATAAAGTCACTAGAAAGGATCATTTTCCTTTACCTTTCTTGGATCAAATGCTCGATAAATTAGCTGGACACTCATATTTCTGTTTTCTGGATGGATATTCTGGTTATCATAAATTACTTATTGCTCCTGAGGACCAAGAAAAGACAACATTTACAAGTCCTTATGGAACATTTTCCTTTAGAAGAATGCCTTTTGGTTTATGTAATGCACCTGCAACTTTTCAAAGATGTATGATGTCAATATTTTGTGATTTGATTGACAAAGGAATTGAAATATTCATGGACGATTTTTCGGCCTTTGGAACTTCTTTTGAATCTTGTTTGGAAAACATAGCCAAAGTTCTGAAAAGATGTGAAGAAACAAATTTAGTTCTTAACTGGGAAAAATATCAATTCATGGTCACAGAAGGCATTGTACTTGGTCACAAAGTATCACAAAAAGGGATGGAAGTAGATCAAGCAAAAGTGAAAATTATTGCTGAATTGCAACCACCTACAACTGTTACTGATGTGAGAAGTTTTCTAGGTCATGCTAGATTTTATAGAAGATACATAAAGGATTTTTCTAAAATTGCTAAACCTCTTTGTCATTTATTAGAAAAAGATGCAAAATTTAAATTTAATAAAGAATGTATTATTGCTTTTAATATTCTAAAAGAAAAATTAATAATTGCACCTATCATTGTTGCACCTAACTGGAATAAATATTTTGAATTAATGTGTGATGCAAGTGATTTTGCAATTGGAGCTGTATTAGGACAAAAATATGAGAAAGTTTTCAAGGTTGTATATTATGCTAGTAGAACTCTCACTGAAACACAAAGAAATTACACTACCACTGAGAAGGAGCTTCTAGCTATAGTATATGCCTTTGATAAATTTAGACCTTATCTTCTTGGTACTAAATGCATAGTTCATACTGATCATTCTGCTATTAAAAATCTATTATCTAAGAAGGATTCTAAACCTAGACTTATAAGATGGGTTTTACTTCTACAAGAATTTGATTTTCAAATAGTAGATAGAAAAGGAACTGAAAACCAAATTGCTGATCATTTGACTAGAATTAAAAATGATATTAGTTCAGAAGAAAATATAAATGAGAAATTCCCTGATGAATCTTTATATGTTATTCAAAGATGCAAAACACCTTGGTATGCTAATATTGTTAATTATTTAGTTAGCATTATTTTGCCTTATGACTTGGATAACAAATTTATTAAGAAATTTAAATATGATGCTAAATCTTATATTTTGGAAGAACCTCATTTATTTAAAATTGGTAAAGATTCTATGTTTCGAAGATGTGTACCTTATGAGGAAACTTTTACTATTATTCAAAAATGTCATGACTCTGATTTTGGAGGACACTTTGGCATAGATAAAACTTCATTTAAAATTTTAAATTCTGGATTTTATTGGCCTACCTTATTTAAAGATGTGAGACAATATTTGAAAACATGTGATCGATGTCAAAGGATGGGAAATATATCTAGAATAGATGAAATGCCTTTAAACTATATATTGGAAGTTGAAATTTTTGATATATGGGGTTTAGATTTTATGGGACCATTTGTTCCATCATCTGGAAAAATTTATATTTTATTAGAAGTTGATTATGTTTCAAAGTGGATTGAAGCTGTTGCTTTACCAAACTGTGATTCCAAAAGTGTTTCTAAATTTTTAAGGAAAATGATATTTTCAAGATTTGGAATGCCTAAGGTAATTATCACTGATGGTGGAAGTCATTTCGAGAATATAAGAATTCAATCATTACTACAAAAATTTGGAATCAAACATAGAATTGCAACTCGCTTATCACCCACAAACTAATGGAATGGCTGAAATATCAAACGAGAGAAATTAAAAGAATTTTAGAGAAGACTCGTTAATCCTAAAAGAACTCGATTGGGTTGATAGTCTTGATTCCGCATTATGGGCTTATAGAACGACTTATAATACACCAATCGGAATGTCACCTTACCGGTTAATTTATGGTAAACATTATCACTTACCTGTAGAACTTGAACATAAAGCTAAGTGGGTGGTAAAAGAGTTTAATTTTAATTTGAATAAAGCAGGAGAAAAATGATTATTGCAACTAAATGAGATGGAAGAAATAAGAAACGAATCGTATGAAAATGCGAGAATTTATAAAGAGAAAATGAAGATGTTGCATGATAAGAAAATTTCAGGAAAAATTTTTGAGCCTGGACAAAAAGTATTACTGTTTAACTCTCGTTTAAAACTTTTTCCTGGAAAATTAAGATCTAAATGGATTGGACCCTATTTAGTTGAGAAAGTATACCATTATGGAGCTGTGGATATTAAAGATCCCAAAACAGGAAAATTTTTTAAAGTAAATGGAGTAAGATTGAAGCCTTATTTGGGAGATATTAAAAAGATTTATAAAGAGGCTTATGAATTGAGTCAACCTGATTAAAGATTTACTTAAGTCGGGCTGATGACGTTAAACCAAGCGCTTTGTGGGAGGCAACCCATAATTATCTTTGTCTATAAGTGTTTTTGTGTTTTAATGTAAGGTTATGCCTCGATCTTGATTAATTTTATATATTACTTTAGAAAAATTTGATGCTCATAGGTCTTTGATGACTTAGGCTGAAAATTATTTTGAAGTATGTAAGATTTAAAAATAGGATCACTCTATTCTGAATATGAGTAAAAAGAAGATCAATTTAACCTTCATTATAATTGTTTACAATGTGAGTTATTGAGTCTAAATTACTCTTACCAGTATAATTTACCTATCTTGGAGAACGAAATTTTGAAATTTTACGATTAGCGAAACGGAGTTGAACATAGTTCCGGCGCCTAGGCGCCAGAATTCGGCGCCTAAGCTCTAGAATCAACTATGTATCAATAGGTCCGGCGCCTAGGCGTCAGATTCGGCTCCTAAGCGCCACGGTTACTGGGTCGTGAAAAAACTGAAAATTTTCAGTTTTTCACACGATTTTCCCCTTTAAATCAACCTATCTTCTTCCCTAACCATTAAGCAATCAAAATTACGTCCCTTGCACTTCATTCTTGAGAGATTTGAGAAATGTTTGAAGAAATGGAAGGAAGAAATCATGGAGAAGAAGCTAGGGACAAGGTTTCAAAAGATCCTCAACCCTACTTCAATGGTTTCATTGCTGTAAGTTTAGAGAAAATTTCTAGTCGTTTGGATAAGTTTGAAGCGGAGTTTAAAAGCATTGGAGATCACCTTCATGAGATGTTTCATCAAGTTGAACATCTAGAATGGCAAATGAAACTTCAATTTGATCATTTTGCGGCTTATCAGGATGCTCAAGTTGAAATGTATGCGAAGAACAAGTGGATTGACGAAAAGACGACTACGGATTTCACGAGAGCGTTAGTGTTCTTTCCATGTGGAATACACAATTTCCCTTGTGAAGATTAAAATATTCTGGTAATGAGATAGTTATTATGGTTTGTTGAGTCATTGAATCGATTTAGAGAATCGATTGTGTTTGTTTGTGTATTTGCTTTCATGTTCAATGTGTGTTGTTTTTCTTTAGAAATTGTTATGTTTGAGTGTGTATTAGGAACTTGAATCAAATATAATACTTATCTGGAATGTATTGAGTCAATATTGAAGGTTATAAATGGAATTTAGTGAGTTTGATTGAAACCTTATGTTTGATTGGTAGATTTAATATTTAATTTTTATAAATTTTTGAAAAATGTTGTGGAAGTTAGAAATCGAAGCCCTACTCGATATGAGTAATCGGAGGTTGAATTTATGAATTTTGGTGGAAAATTAAATTTAAAAATAATTTTTTGTGAAAGGCGAGTCTGGCGCCTAGGCGCCAGAATTCGGCACCTAAGTGCCAGTTCGGCCTGTACCCGAAAATTTACTTAAATAAGCCCCAAAAGCCATTTTTGACACCTAATCTTCATCTTCTTCCTCATTTTCGTGAAAATACATCCTTTAGATCCATTTTGAGGTCAAAACATCAAGGATTTGAGCGCGAAACCACTCGATTTCTTCGTCTCAAGGTCAGATCTACACTTAAACCATTTATTTTATATTTTCACCATAGATTTCCCTAGGTCTTGCTAAGAACCGAAAATTTTGAAAATTTTTTCAATTTTTAGTGATTTCTTTGGATTTCTAAACTTATTTTAAGTTTTATAAACTTAAAAAGAGTTTAAATCTTTGATTCCTAAATTTGTTCTTGTTTTCTTTCACGTTTAGATGGCTCCAAAATCTAAACGCGGGAAGGCACGAGATAACTTTGATAGCAGCAAATTTTCTACTGCGGCTGCGCATTTTCGCTTCCATGAATTTGCGACGTCCAGAAAGTTCATTTCTGAACGAAGTTTCTATCATCTTGGAGAAATTATCGAAAACACTATTGTTGTACACAATTGGCAACGATTTTGTTATTTTACTGTTGTTGCTGTTATCCCGATTGTTCGAGAATTTTATGCAAATTTTCTGGATGCCGAAGATTATGAAGTCTTTGTCAAAGGAATCGGAGTAGGATTTAGTCCATAAAGAATCAACATATTTTATGGCCTGCCACCAACAATTGAGTGCTATTATTCTGGATTATCACCATCTGAGGAAAATTTGGATATGATCATTGCTTATCTGACTGACGGTACTGGATCTTGGAAGATCAGGAACGGAAAAAGGGTAAACTTCAAATCCTCCGAATTAAATGGTATTTCTAAAGCATGGCTCTATTTTATTTATGCAAGATTGTTACCTTCCAACCACCTTAGTGAAGTGACTAGAGATCAAGCGATCTTAAACTACTGCATTCAGGAGAGGAAGCCTATTGATGTGGGGAGTATTATTTATGATTCTTTGGATTCTACTGCGAGGTCCAATACTTCTGTTGGATTGGGATTCCCTTCTCTGATCTATTCACTATGTGTTAGTAATGGAGTCACTGCTGATATTTATGAGGATAAGTTAAAGTCTACCAAGCCAATTGGGCAGGAGAGTGTTAGTATCTATGATCGTCTTCGAGGGAAGAAATTGACCGCTCCTTCTACTTCTGCACATACTTCAGGTAGACCTTCTACTTCTCGACCCTCTACTTCTGCTGAGCCACCATCAGATTTCTGGGAATTAATGCATGATCAGTTTTTAGAGCAGCAGCAACAGTTATTTCAAACTCACTGCAGGATTGATACTATTGATAGGAAACTAGATCATTTATCTGATTATACCCAGAGGAAGAGTAGTTATGATGCCGAGTATGATGAAGCCCTAGTTAGTTTTCTGAAGGGTGAACATGATGTTAGTTTCTCTACTTTTCTTAGATTCACACCATTTGTTGATCCTAAGGACGTAGAATTTTCCTTTGGTGATAATGATGATGATGAGGCTACAGCTAGTGACTAGTAGTTATAGATCTTTATGTTGAACTACTTTGTTAGTTTGTTTTGTTTGTTTTGTTTGTTTAGTTTTGTGTTTGATGTATGTTGATCGATTAGTGTTAAGATTCTGTTGTTAAAATATTCCTAGTATATTGTGTTTTGACTGAAGTTAGAATTAATTTATATGTTGTTTTAGTATACTGTTTAGTAATTAGTAATTTTGCTCTTTTTTAATTCTGTTCAAATTTAGTATCATCATAAAATTAGCCTGCTTACTTTTTATACATGCTTAAAATTTTATCTTAATTATTCATAAAAGCATGATAGAAGTTAATTTTTCTTTTGAAGATTGTTTTTACATACTTATTAAAAATTCTTATGTTTTTCTTTCTCTCATACTTTCAAACTATCATAGTATACCAAAACTTAAGTTTGGGGGAAGGGAAAATCCATTCAAAATTAAATTTTATTTGTCTTAAAAGTGCTAATATTTTCATAAAAATAAAAACTTTTTAACATAACTTAAGGAATGAAGAATTTATTTGAGATCACTTTTATTTTTGAAATTATAAACAATTTAGTGAAAATTAACCAAAATTTTACTAACTTTGATTGATTTTAAGAATAGAATTATTTAACTTAAAGAAGAATAAGATAAAGAATTTTTTTATTCATGATAGAAATAATAGAATTTTAGAAATATTAAGTAATAAAAATTTAGCACTTGAAAAAGAAAAGATTGGAAATCTTTTTAAATTCTTATTTATGTTATAATAATTAAGTGGAAATGTATAAGTTTTGAAAATATAAGTTAAGGATAGTGAAGTTCAAAACCATTAACAGGCTATCCAAATATAGTAATCCTCTCTGTAAAAAAAAAAAAAAAAAAGAGAAGAGAGGAGAAGCTTGAGGAAATGCCTAATCAAAAATTGGCTTCACTTGAATTATCTTATAGAAAAAAAAACTAGTTACATACTTTACTTAATTTTTATACATAAATATTTATTTAGAAAAGATTTTTCAAGAAGATCTTTTTCTTGTAAATAATCTATGAAAGCTTAATATAATAGACTTCTATTATTTTCAAAAATGGATGGAAAGTTTAAAATCTTATGATTTGGTAGTTAAATATTCTTTAAATTCTTAAAATTAAACCTAGTTAGTGAAATTGGGTTAATAATTTACTAAAGACTTTATAAAATCAAAAGTTATAAGGAATATTAAATATTTATCTTTTATTCCAAAGGTTATATATTTTAAATAGTAGAAAGAGTTACTTGAGGACAAGTAACATTTAAGTTTGGGGATTTTGATCTATAAAAAATACCTATTTCTTTATGTCTTAATTCTTATTAATTTCTAAGGATATTATGCTTTAATGAAAGGTATTTTTTGTGTTTTTGGATGTAGGTGATGTAAAAAGGTCTAAAAAGGAAAAAGGAGCAAAAAGGAGTAAATGGAGCAAAATACAAAAAGTATATAAAAATATGGCCTGGCGCCTAGGCGCCAGAAGCTGAGGCCTAAGCGCCAGACTCGATACAAAAAATGTCAAGTTTTTTACAACGTTTGATCAGTTATTTTGACGGAGTGATACATTGCATTTGGACGCTCCAAAACAGTTTTAATAGCGAGGAGGTGCGAGCCAAAGTGAAGAGGTGCGAAGAACTGGACGCGCTGTCCGGCGCCTAGGCGCCAGACCGACCTTCTAGAAGATTCATTGAATGTGGACATGTTTTGAAGAGGTGCCTCAAGGCAACCCTTGAAACCTATAAATAGGGGTCCATTTCTTCAAAAAACATGCCCTTCTCATTGTAACCCTTTCTCTTATCCACTTTAGGATCTCTCATCCTTAAAGAGAGAAATAGAGAGAGAAATTTAGGGCCACTTTTTTTTAGTTTAGTGGTTTTATTTTTAAGTTGTTGCATCTGGAGTTCATTACACTGTGGAGTCAGTAGGAATCAGAAGATCCGTAGAAGAAATATTTGAGATAAGTATTTTATATTTTGATTCAAAGTTTATTTATTATGTTTTGCTGTTTATTTTTAATGTGTTCTGAGTAGTTAGTTTACTTTCTTCCTTCAATTATGAAGAGATAGATAAGATAATATAAAGATTCGATGGAGAATTGCAATTCAAAATATTTTCAAAACATTGTGATGACAATAATACCTGATCTTACTTTACTTTTTAAATTGGCCATTTAAATATTTAAAACCTGTTGAAGAGTTTTGAGACCTTGAAGGAGAAGAACTCTTAACTTGTAAATGTCACATGAATCCTTGGGTAGCAGAAGGCCATGTGCGGGCTATTCAAGGTGAAGTGCAAATAAATAGGAAGATAATATTTAAAGGGCGTAGAATTGATAAGTTTTTAGAGTGACAGACTAAATTCTTATAATTTGAATTATAGATTAGGAAAGGGTCACTAGTAGGGCCGACCATAGCCACCCTTGGACATCTAGAAGTGTGAGCCTAGATTAACCTATTCTACTAACAATATATCCGGACCTGTTCTGTAAATTAGCCAATGTTATTTGTGCCTGGATCAAAGGCTAAAGAATAGGAATGCTTCTATTTGGCACAATACCATAAATCAAATTCTCCAACGAATATTAAATTATCTTAAAAATCTTAGATTAATTGAAGGGAAGAAAGTTGTTTATTTTATAGTTTTCATAAATCATTTTCTTATTATTGTTTTCTTAATTTGCATCGAGTAAATTAATAGTAATTTATAATTAAATTAAAAGATAAAAATATATTAATTTTTTTATTTAGAAAATTTATCACTATAATTCTTCCCTGTGGGATCGATACTGGGGTCTTTGTTTCAAAGCCCTATATTACTTGAAACGATACGTATACTTGCGTAGTACCCCTAGTGTGTAAAAATATTTTCTAAATTTACATCATATTGATTTTATACAATAGCCGCTATTTATAATTGAGTCAAAGTTTTTGGCCATCTTTTGGAAGCGAATATTACTACATTATTGTGGGTCGGGTCACTGTCCAAGGAGATGAGGGAAAATTTGGTTAGAGCTTTGCTCGACCAAAAAATATGCTTAACTCACTTGGCTAGCTCATCCTCAGATGGAGTTTGTGCTTTGGGAGAACAACCTGGTGTGACATTCACCGACGACGACGTACTACTTGGTACATTAGATCACAACCGACCGCTCTACATCTCTATCAACATCGGCAAGTACGTGCTCTCCAGAGTTCTAGTTGATCCAGGTGCTTCTCTCAATATAATGAGTTTACGGACATTAACATACTTACACATCGACGCTCGAGAACTTTGTATGGACAAGATGATGCTAAGAGCCTTCAATCAGAAAGGAGAAAGAGCCTTGGGATCGATTACACTACAGATGAAGGTTGGAGATCTAGTAACAACCGTAAAATTTCATATCATCGACGCGGAAACTTTGTTCAACACTCTACTTGGTCGACCGTGGCTTCATGAGTATAACATGGTTCCATCGTCTCTACATCAGTGCATCAAATACTACAAAAATGGACAAGAAAATTGCATCAAAGGGGATCTACAGCCATTCTCGATACATGAAATAGGCATCCACGAGGATGCCGCCTACTACGCTCCGCCAAAGAAGATAGTCTTCTCTAGAGATGTTGTGACAAACAAAATTACAGACTCAAAAAAGCAACAAGAATAGGCTGTGTTGCTCCGCATCAACAATCTTCTGCCACCACTTTATCATGGGGCAGTGGAGGTTCTTCTAGCTCACACATCTGAGGTCGAGGCCGGGGACGTAGACGAGGAAGAACTTACCAGCTTGTTGGATGGATGAAACCAACAATGGATATTGACTCATAAGGAAGCTCTGAAGAAGAAAAAGAAACGATGATAATCAACCAGAAGAAACCTCAGTTTGAGATCACTTTGGAAGATAAAGCAACAAAAAGTGAATACGAGTCAATGTATGATCAAATCAACCTTATGTTCAAGCCATGAACTTGACTCTGATCAATTCTCAAAAGGTCGAGGGTGTACGTCTTATTTTTGGGTTATGTGTTTTATTTTGAAAAGGGGTCGCTTACAGAAATCGTCGGCGAATTTTAAATTTTAAATTTAATTTAAATATATATATAATTTAGAAAGTAGCATTTGATTTTGAAAATAACTTTAAATTTAAAAGTTTTTAAGATGTGAAATCAAACCGATCTCACATCCCGAATAGTTTATATAAACGAGCACCGCACCACAAACCGTGTATTTATCCCGAAGAATAGACACACTGCTTGATTATGGGGCTCGATTAAATAAACTAAAAGATTTGTGACATCCGTTTGGTCTGCGAACCAATTTTATAAGCCGACAAGTTCCCCTGCTTAATATAAAGGGATTAAGCAGGGTTTATATTACCTGGGTTCTTAAAGTTCCCTATAAGGGCAAGCCCCTATAGCTAATTACATCTTAAATGACAGGAATCATTTAAGAAAACTCTCGATAATGATCAGTGATTTTGCTCTCAAGAATTTCAAAGTTTAAGGTTTTCAAATGATTGAATTTTGGAATTTCAATGGGGAATGGATCAAATTTAGGACAATTTATTTTGGGAATTCAAGGGAAGAGAAGTAGGAGAAGTTGAGGATCCAAGAAGAATTTTGGCAACTTCCCAAACTATCCTATTTTTTGGCTTTGAGTTTAAGAAAATTATTTAATGTTGCAATCCTGCCAATTTTAATTAATTAGGACTTATCTTTGTATGACATAATCACACAAATAGCCTCGAAGATGTGAGGGTTTATGTCGTATCAAACGACTACCTCGGAGTCCTAAGACCGGTTAGGGCTTAATTTGCATAACATGATTATACAAATGCCTAACGAAAAGTTGAGGATTTATGTTGCACTAAGAAAACTACCTCGAAATCCTATGGCTTTGTTATTTAAAACTAGGAAAGGTTTTGCTAAAGTAGATTCAAGTTTTGCTGATAACGATGGGCGTGTTGCCCACCATGCTCCAAGCTCCTTGTTGTTTTATAGGTTTAGTTTTAGAAGGTGAAAATCAGGGGATGAGAAAAGTGTTTTGGTTTAGAGAAAATCTTAAAATACAAGTGTTTTTATTGTTTTAATTAAAACAAAATCTTAAAGTTGATTATAACAACACCGGTTAAGATCCCACGGTTCCATCATTCCGGCATCGTTATTTTTATCGGATTCACTTAGTCCAGATGAATTTGCTAAACTCAACTGAATGAGTTCCACACTTTCATTTAGACAGTGGGAAATCCCGTTAGCAACACGTAGGTTACATCATCCGAGGTATTTTCGATCGTCCAATGAAATATTTTAATTTAGTTGTAATTGCAGTTTTGTTGTTTTGTTTGTGATTAAATTTTGAGTTGTTTTATATTTTGGAATGTTGTGGCGGTGAATTTTATCTTGTGATGACTTTTAATTTAGTTTTGGTTTCAGTTTTGTGGCTTTCCTATAGGTTTTGGTTTTCCTGCAACAGTTGTTTTACCATGCAAGAAATATAAAATGCAGCACATGTAGGTAAATATCAACAAAGTAAAAGCGTACCTGGAGGGTCTTCCCGTCATCCCAAGCTACACTTAAAACACATGTTAGAGCATTTAAACATATTTTTGCAAGAAATACCTAGGTAAAGCTAAGGGAAAGGGTTTTGGTTGTCTACCAGAATCCTAATCCTATTGCTAGTCATTTCCTATGATGTCTAGGTTGATGGTTTGGTTTAAGGATGATTTTCTTCACCAAAGGATAATTAAGTTCAATTATTCTTCTAAAACACCCCATCGTATCGAGGAAGTGTTTAAGACGAATCTTAAACATCTTTTCAATACTTCTGGGATTATTTTGAGTTTAAATGAATATTATTGTATTGGTGAATTAATCATCAAAGGATTTTAACTTTGTTTTGTTTCTTGCTCAGTGAACTTAGGACATTTGAATATCTTATGTGTGAAGTGACACTTCACTTGACGCTTCATTTAAGAGTTATAACAACAAAAGCCTTTTAAGGGCAAAGTAATAAATATTTTAATGATTTAATTTGATTTGATTTAATTATAAAAATTAATTAATGATTATTAAGTTTGGAATAGGGTTCGAGTTATTTTAGATTTAATTTAAATCTTTACACTTTAAGTGATATTATATTTCAGATTAACTTTTTATGTTTTAGATTTACTTATATTTAAAAAGGTGTTGAAATCTTTCATATGTTTTAATTTAACTCTTAATGTTTTCATTTAGGTTTGTTGTTAAGTGATGTTAATTTAATTTAATTTAATTTAATTTGATTTAATTTAATTTCATTTTATTTTATTTAATTTAATTTAATTTTAATTTAATTTAATTTAATTTTATTTTAATTTAATTGAATTTTAATTTTAATTTAATTTTAATTTTTAATTTTAATTTAATTTAAATTTAATTTAATTTTAGTTTCAATTTTTTAAATTTAATTTAATTTAATTTTTAAGGTGTTAATTTAATTTAATTTAAACTTTGACTTTACTTAATTTAATTTAATTTTTTTTAACTCCAAGATTTTAATTTTGATTTTAATTATTGGACCATTTAACATTTTAAGCTTTAATTCATTTAAGGGTTATCTTCTTTTAATTTTTAATTTATTTAGTTTGGATTATTATTTTAATTTTTAATTAAGAACTAAATATTATTGAAGTGACTTATTTAGAGATTTTTAAATTAAAGAATAAATATCCTCTTAATAATATCCCTATTTTAATAATCCAAATTTTAAATATATTCTTTCTAAAATTTAAATTATTTAATTAATTAGAGTTTCATTTTGATATTTTCAAAGTGTTTAATGGGTTTCTACCCTTTTATGTTCCCTAAGTTTCAATCATTCAAGAGAAAATTAAAATCAAATATTTTACCCTCCATTTTGATTTAACCTAAATTTTAATTAAGGTTTAAAATTCTTTAATTACCTTTATGCCCTTTTGGGCTTATTTATTTCATAACTCACTAAATTGAGCTCAAATGAATTTAAAATTTTTATGTCACCTCACTCACATGTCAATTAAGACATTAGAGGAGAAAATGTGATTTTTTCGACTTTAACTTATTTATATAATTATTTTTAGTAGAAAATAGGGGTTTTCAAAAAAAATTCAACAACATGACCAAAGTAATGTTTCTGTCCTTAAGAAAATTATGGAATGTTTCTAATGACCATAGAACCACTTGAACCAATTTTGGTGATTTTTTGAATTATATTTTATTTATTATATTTATTTTGAGTTTTAGAGTATTAATTAATTTTAAAATAAAATAAAAATTGAAAAATAGATTTTATATTTCTCTTAAATTTCTCTAACCTCAAGGAGTCCAGAGAAATAAATTTTATAATTTTCTAATTTTGCTTTGATTTATTAGAATTATTTTAGTGAAAAAGGTTGAAAATTCATTTTTTTAATATTAAAAATTACATTAAGCCTTTAAAATTCAATATCTTATCCTAGGGACTTAGGAAAAATATTGGTTTGTTCCTAAGTGATTAGGAGTCAAAATGTGACATTTTTAGAATTTTTAATATTTTTGTGATTTTTATTATTTTTTAATTATTAAAATATTAAAATATTGTGAAAAATCAACTTTTTTAGAAAATTCCAATTTTAATTTTCCTGAACTCCGCTAATATCAGAGAAGCTCCAAAACCATTTTTGTGAATTTTTGAAAAGTATTTTTGGAGTTATGAATTTTTAAAGTTCCATTTTGCTTATGAGGCTTAATCAATTCATTTGGTAGGGTTAATCAAGTCCAATTGATTTCAAAATTTTATGTAAGGTTCCTCTGACCCTAAAGAGCAATGTAGAATTGTTTTTAAGTAAATTTGATGTGTGGTTAACCCTAATTAATTCAAATTCAATTTTGGGAGTTTAGGCCAATTAGGGTTATTATGAATGAATTAACTCAAAATATATTTTTCATAGGGTCCCCTGTTCCTAAGAAACACCACCAAATTTTCCTAGAATTTATTTTACGACATGCTAATTATTGGAATTAGAATACCTAAAACTGTGACATGAACTCGAATAATCAATAACTTTTGACAGGGATGGCCTCTGACCTTGAAAAATTCAGGGAATGTTCCCAAGATCAGAGGCTTCAAAATCCTATTGTCTCATGCCATGGTGAATTTTCTATGTAAATGTAGAATCACAACATTGAAAATAGTAAATAAATTATTAAAAATAAAATACTCATCCAATTAACTTGATTTCTTTTCCACATTATTCTCCTCTGTTCACTGAGCAAAAGGGTATTTTAATTTTATTTTTGTTATTTTTTTATCCAAAGATATGAATTTTTGAAGTTCTGGTATTTAAATAAATCCAAAAAATCCTAATTTTCTACTTATCCGACTCGGCGCCGCGTCATCCTCGTCCGGATCGAAATTCCACGCGTCGCTCCGTGATTCGGCGTCGCCATATGAGTCAGCGCTACGGGGGCCCGCCATTCAGGTACCATTGCGCTGTCCGACTTGATCTAGACCGTCCACTCGGTACACGCGCGATCCAACGGCTCCAGGTCATCGTCTCCGACTGGTACCTGTGACCGTCCACACTAAAACCTTATACTCTATAGATTCGCCTTGAAGAGACGAACACATCGATACGATTAAGGTGCATTGAAATCAACTCAAACAAAATGAAAAATCTCCAGGAGCTCGGGAGGAAGAGTGAGTTCATACCTTTGCTCAGAGAAGTGAAGCTTCGATATGAGGGTTGTGTCACCTTCGATTGAGTCCAAGCAAGCTCCAGATGAAGTCTGTTGCTCTGGGGAAATGCCTAGATACAAAAGTGACCAACGCCGATCACAAAGCTTGGAGGCTGGAAGCAATGGCTGGCCTGGTGAGGCGGCTTTTGCTGGGGAACTTCTCCTCTTGGTCTGGTGAAGGTGTAGAGTCAATCAATTTGAAGATTGGCTCACTGTGGTGAAGTGTCCTGGTTTTAGGCTTGAATTTCAACTCCAAAATTGGACTCACTGAGAGGGTTTTAGGGATGGATTTCAGTGGGGATCAAGTTCTCTATGTCTGGAGAGGATCTGGAGTGATTTTGGCAGAGTTTTGGTAAGGTTTGGTTCAACACCTCTTTTGGCCGAGAGGAGGTGGTGCTTAAATAGAGGTGGCTGGAGGGCTCACCAGGGGGGTTTGATGGCTTGGATCAACTGCTCAGGGCAAGGGAAGAACATCCATGGTGTTCAATTGGGCAGGGACAACTCAGCAAGGAGAAATTCAAAAATTGCTCACATGGGTGCTCTCGGCCTGGTGGTTTCCGGCGGCTGTGGTGGCTGGCCGGCCAGGGTCAAGTCACTGTTGTCATCAGGAGGGTCAGGGGTTGGCAATGGTGCAAGCAATGGAGATTGGCCATGTGTAGAAAGCTTCATTCAAAATGGAATGGGGAAGGGGCTCTTTTGGACTCAATTTGGTCATCCTATGGGTATGGGTTGGGTGCACCTTTCCAAGCTCTGATTTGGGCCGAGGGAGGTCGGGCGAGTCGGCTAGATCGGTGGGGAGAAGTCACTATCCAAGCATGTTTAAGTTTAAACATAGTTTAGGGAAGCATGAAAAGGTTTAATCACCTTTAAGAGAATCCTTAAAGAGGCTCCTCCTCTTGCCTTTTATGGGATGGTCACATGTCAAACTTCTCATGGCTTTACATGGGGCTTAAGGATGGCTTCATGGCTTCATTTGGGCTTGGGGATGGCTTAGTCAATTTCATTAGTATGGATTTTAGGAATTTTGGCATTTTGATGGGAATTTGGATAAAGCCTAATTTGGAATGATTTAATCATAGGTTTCAAACTTTAGGGAATGATTTTATCAAGTGGATGATGAGAAGGAATTGTCATGCGGGCTTTAGATGAATTTTTGGGCTTTTGGGTTTGGTGGAAGTGGGCTTTTTAAAAGGCTTAAATGGGTGGGCCTTTATATTTCAAAATGGACTTTCGGATGAAGAATTTTGTGAAATTCCATGCCAAATAAATGTTGGGTTTAGTTTAGGGATGTTTCATGAATGGTTTGGAATCAATTTGGTGTGATTTGTAGTAGAATTGGGTTGAATTTGGGCTTTTTATGGTAAAGGGGGGCAAGTTGGGCCAAATTGGGCTAACTTGGGCTAAGGTTGTGCTAAGGTTGAATTTGGTGTAAAATTAATGTTGAAAAATGTTTATGGGAGTGTTACAAAGAGTTTTCAACTTGTTTGGGCTCGAATTTTGGGATTTGGGCCCATTTGGGTTAGGTTTGGGCTTAGGTCAATTTAAGGAATTTTAGTTTTGGGTTAGGTTTGGGTGGAGTTTAGGTTCAAATTTAGGGCAAATTAAGTTAGGGTTTTGTTTATGGGGATGTTAGGAAGGCTTTAGAAAAGATTTGGGGCCAATTGGAGTTGAATTGGGCTAGGTTTGGGTCATGGGTCAAAATTGGGCCTTAAGCCCCAAATTTGAATTGAGCCCAAATATAAATCAAATTGAACTTGGATTTGGTCTAAATTGATATTGGGGATATTGAATTGAAGTTTAGAATTGAATTGGACCAAAATTGAGGTTAATTGGGATGGTTTGGTTAGACATTGTGTTCACTTGGGTTAAAAAATGGGTCAAATTGGGGGTTTTAGTAAAAGTTGGGTAAATTGGCAAAATTGGCCCATGGTGTAGTTGAACAAAATGAAATTGAAAATATTTGGGATTTTTTAGAATTTTTTGGGAATTTTTAGAATATTTTGGATTTTTGGGGTAAAAGGGTATTTTGATAATTTTTTTTTGGGGGGGGGGGGGTTTAGGGTATTTTTGGAAATTTTGGTATTTTTGGCCAAAGATGGTCAATTTGAGTGGTGGGAAGTGTTTTGGATTAATTTTGAGTAATCTTGGGTAATTTAGGTAATTTTGCAAATTTTGGGTCATTTCAAGGGTATTTGGTAGGTTTGGTGGATCCGGGGCCCCTGGGGGTCAAAAACTGAAATTTTAAAAAAATGAAGATTGATCAAGTGTGAGTGAAATGGAATAATTTTGGTTGATCCATGAAGTTATAGTAAGCCCATATGAGCCATGAGAGGACTCATTTGAGGCATTCACTATGTTGTTCCTAACCCTCTTAGCCAGGGGCTTAGGGGTTAAGGACCATCCATATGAATTACCTACATGAGTCGGAAGTCAAGTTGGGTGAGAGTGTAGTTTTAGGACTTGGAATGTGTGTGAGAGTGTAGTGTATGTGCAAGTCAACCCTCACTGCACCGTGCCATCCGAGGTATTCCTAAGGCCAAAAAGTCCTATAGGGAACTCATCCTTTAAACCTCCACATTTGATTTCAACCCTCTAGGTGATTAGGGGTCTACAATCAAGCTTGTGGGGTTTGCAGGGAATTAAGAAGTAGTTTGAATTTCTAAATGGTGGGTTCCATTTCTAGTCCTCTAAGATTAGTCAAAGGAAAAGCCTAAGGCTAGATCCCAAGTACTAAAGAGAGAAGCAAAAGACCTCATCAAAAATGAGGTCAACAAATGGACCCCCAATAGGTGTGGTGTGCTAACCAAGCACACCGCGCGTATTGGTGTTGACCGAAGAGATCAACAAAACCAACACAGATGTCCAAGTGACAAACTTTGGACGAAGTAGAAGAATTTACGCTGCGGAGTATCAGGTGTATTTCCAAGACTGGAGATTCCTGAACTCTCGCTGGGGAATGGAAAAGGAGGTGAACTCCAAATCACAAGATCTGGGGAATTCGATTTAGGTTTCATTTAACTTTTAAATTTCAAGTTTCAATGTGTGAGTTTAAATTTCGATTGGTTTTGAGTTTCAATTTCGATTGAAGTTTAATTTAAAATCAATTTAAGGAAATTTTGATTTTGAAATTTTGATTTGAAATGAGAATTGAAACCTGGGTTTCAACCTCGGGATTGCGAAGAGAACTGGAATTTAGGTACCAGCCTCGGAGTGAGAATCAGAGTTTAAGTATCGACGGAAAAAGGATGAGAATTAGAAATTAGGTACTGATCTCGAGAGAGTGAGATTTGAAATTTAAGTATCAATCCTAAAAGTGAATCGAAATTTAGGTATCGATCTTGGAAAGAGAGTCGGAATTTAGGTACCGACGTCGAAATGAGAACCGAAATTTTGGTACCAGTCACGAAAGTTGTGAATCGAAATTTTGGTATCAATTCGAATGAGAGTCGGAATTTGGTACCGACCTTGAAGGAAGAGAACTGGAATTTGGTACCAGTCTTGGAAATTTAGAATTGAAATTTGGTATCAATTCGAAAGAGAGTCGGAATTTGGTACCGACATCGAAGGAAGAGAACTGGAATTTGGTACCAGTCTCGGAAATTTAGAATTGAAATTTGATATCAATTCGAAAGAGAGTCGGAATTTGGTACCGACCTCGAAGGAAGAGAACTGGAATTTGGTACCAGTCTCAGAAATTTAGAATTGAAATTTGGTATCAATTCGAAAGAGAGTCGGAATTTCGTACCGACCTCGAAGGAAGAGAACTGGAATTTGGTACCAGTCTCGAAAGTTTAGAATTGAAATTTGGTATCAATTCGAAAGAGAGTCAGAATTTGGTACCGACCTCGAAGGAAGAGAACTGGAATTTGGTACCAGTCTCAGAAATTTAGAATTGAAATTTCGTATCAATTCGAAAGAGAGTTTGAATTTGGTACCGACCTTGAAAGAAGAGAACTAGAACTTGGTACCAGTCTCGAAAATTTAGAATTGAAATTTGGTATCTATTCGAAAGAGAGTCGGAATTTGGTACCGACCTCGAAGGAAGAGAACTAGAATTTGGTACCAATCTCGGAAATTTAGAATTGAAATTTGGTATCAATTCGAAAGAGAGTCGAAATTTGGTACTGACCTCGAAAGGAAGAGAACTGGAATTTTGTACCAATCTCAGAAATTTATCTGTATGTAGAGGGACCAAGTCTTATGCCATCAGAACCAAATCAAACAAAGTTCGTGGCTCTGTGTCAACAGAACTAGTCGATCTTCTAAAACACAGAGGAAAGAGAAATGAAAGGAACTGGTAAGCGTACCAAGCTGAAAAGACTTGACTTAACGACAAGTCGAAGAGAATATTCAAATTTCAAAAGAGTTTCCAATAGATTTCGATGGAGGAAAGAACTGAAAGGTTCGAATCAGAGGTTTGAGATCAAAATTCAATTCGGAGTTTAGATTTGTTTTGTTTGTCCTTTAACGATCCCATTTTATTTTTTGTTGTTTATTTAGTGTTCATGTGAATTTGAAGTTCATTTTAATATTCGATTTTTAGGAAAAGTTCTCATTTATTTTCTTTTCTTTTTTGTTCTTCGTTCAAAGTTCATTTAACTCTAATGGCGTTTCCCAGTCAATTTGCATAAAAAGAGGTGAAGGCAAAATATGACGTAGTCGTTTTCTTTCCAACTTGCTGAAAATACATCATACAACTTGATCTAATCATGATGAAATTTTCCTTGGAAATTTAATGTCTTATACAATCCATGTAAATCCAAAACAGATTGTGTAAGATTCTTGTTGATCCATCCAAAAGCGTCTGTCAAAAATCCATGTCTAAATAGTAAGAAACACGGGCAATAATATCACCTTCCAAGCCACCCTTGGCAGGAATGCCGCATGGATGTGTATTGGAGGTGTGTTATTTCCCATGTAACTCACGACTTGTAGGGCCGGAGACTCTCCAATTCCGGATATGGCCGAAAGTGGTAAGGCATTTTTCTCGTCGTCCATTCTTCTAAAAGTAACTGAGATCCGCTCCACAGGCACTCCCGGAATGCAATGCTTCGCAACGTCTGCTCCGTTTCCTTTTAACACCAGGACGGAACCTACCGGTAGTGGTATCTCCACTGGCCCTCGGAACTCACCGGGGCCTGCAATCCGAAGGTCAGATCCGAACATGATGTTTCACTGGTTGACGAATGACACTGTGCAGGATGGTCTATATGTGGAGGTAATACCCTCCATATTTGGTATGCAATCTGTAGGCAATACCCTCCATGTTATCATCCTTTTCAGTATTCTCTTAATGATTCTTGGCATCGGATCCACCTCACTGCGACGGAGTATCCTTGGTGGATTTCCTTTTCTGTCTATGGCAAAATTGTAGCAACATCCGCATTGGATTGTAACTCTTCCTTTTCCTGGCATCCATCTTCGGGGTTCTGAATAGGTCTTTTCTCTCGTGCGGCCAGCTCGCCCATTTTCCGTAATTCGAGGATGCGATCTACAATTTGTTGTTGCTCATAATCTGAGAATACATCTGTATGCAGCTCGAGTTCGTCTAAAATGTTGACCCTCTTGTCTCCAATTCTTTCAAAGTATTCAAAGGTTTTCTTCTCAACTAGTTGCATTTTCTCCAGCTCGTATTCCGAGATTATCTGAAGTCCTCGGTGTCTAGTAACATACTACGGGATGTATGGCTCAACCCCAGCATGTTCTTCTGCATGTCTCGGCTCCTCGGGGATAGTCTCTGTAGGGACATCCTCCGGGGTTGCTTTCGCAACAAGACTCTTCGGATCCGGTACATCTGCTCGGCGTCGAGGTACTGACTCTATTTCTGCTTTTCTTGGTACTTCTTCTATCTGTTTCGACTTTCTTGGAGTTGACTTTCTTCTTTCTGGTTCCTGAAGAACCGGTCTCCTAGGAGCATTTGCACTAACAGTATCCACTGTCTGTTTATGTTGATCTTCTGCTAACTTGGTCAACATTTTGCGAATGCGACGATTCTTATTTCTTCGCTGGGTAGCAGTGAGAGTAGCTCTCCTTACCCCTTGAATTTCTGCGGGCACGGTGCTGACAAGCCTACCCTCTGCTGTAGCAACCACGGACTTAACTTTCTTATCTTCTTCGATTGCATGAGCGGCGTTTGCTTTTCTTTTCTTGCTACTAGATTGGTGGCTCGGGCCACCCATTTTCATCACTGTCTAGCTGTGAAGTTCTTCTCGATCAACTGGGATCCAATCATTTTCTTCGTATTGTAAGCCGGCTGGTGTGAAGTCTGAGTCAATCTCTATCACTGATCCATCCCACACCCTCTTTTCATCAAGTGCTAGACTCACGCCATTTCTAAAGTTTAGAACCAACCGCCCGTTCGACATTTCCCTGCGAAAAAAGTAATGAAAGGATCAGGGGCTTTACTAAGAACAAGAACAATAAGAAAAACACTTAAAAATTCTTATTCACTTCTTTTAAATTTAAAGAAAGTAGGAAAAGATGAGAAAATATCAGGAATGAATGGATTTAAAAGGAAAGTTTGACATTTTATTATTACAATTTCCCATGTTTTCTTTTTAACATTTTTGTTGATGAGATTTTTTTTTATCATCCATTTTATTTTGTTTTGGGTTCGGACCCAGTCACAAAGTGATTACTTCACCCGTGTTTCTAGGGATAAGATTCTACTTTAGAGGCCACCCTTCAAAACATCAGGTTGCGTAATACTTCTTTAAATACCGTCCATTGATTGGAAGCATGGGTCGTTCTCCATGGAAATTCACCAGTTGGTAGGAACCTCCAGAGTAGACTGTCTTGACCACAAATGGTCCCTCCCAGGTTGGTTCAAACTTACCTCCTTTCTTGCGGTGTGCAAGGAAAGGTCTTTTGAGAACAAGAACTAAGTCACCGACTTTGAAAGTTCTTGGGCAGACCAGTTTATCATGGGCCTGGATAATCTTGGCTTGATACAGTTCCAAATTCTGCTGTGCGGAAAGTCTTTTCCCTTCCAAGCTTTCCAATTCTTCCAGTCGTAGTTTGGCATTTTCTTCTGTAGTGATCTTTTCTGCAACTGTAATTCGGAGTGAAGGCAGCTGAACTTCCAGGGGCAAGATGGCCTCGAACCCGTACACTAAAGCGTAAGGCGTAGACTGAGTAGGAGTCCTAAAAGTCATCCTGTAGGCCCATAAGGCTTCTAACAACTTCTCGTGCCAATTTCTCTTGTTGTCATCCAAAGTTTTCTTTAAAATTTGAACAAGAGTTTTTTTAAAAGACTCGGCCAAGCCGTTTGCTCTTGGGTAGTAGATCGTTGAGTATCAATAATCGATCCCGTGTCTTCTGACAAAATTATTGATCTTTGTACTTTTAAATGCAGACCCATTATCTGAAATGATTCTGCGCAGTACCCAAAAATGGTAGATGACTTGGTTCTTGAAAAACTGTAGCACGTGGTGTGCCTTCACTTCACTGAGTGGTATAGCTTCTGCCCATTTAGAAAAGTAGTCTGTAGCTGTAAGAATGAAGCGATGTCCTCTTGAACAAGGCGGTTCTATCGGACCCACTATATCTGTGCCCCAACACTCAAATGGCCACGATGCAATTGTCGGATGTAGCACATTTGGAGGTTGGTGTAGAACCACTCCGTGCACTTGGCACTGGTGACAGCTTTTGGCAACTTTCATACAGTCGGTCATCATTGAGGGCTAGTAGTACCTAGTCTTTTAATCTTCATTTTCATTTTCGGACCCGACTGATGAGCACCACAAAGTCCTGAATGCACTTCTTTGAAAATTTCACGAGCCTCGGACCCTCTCAGGCACCTTAGCCACATCTGGTCAAAAGACCTTATGTATAACGTATTGTTTATTAATGTGTAAGACAGAATTCTTTTCTTGATTTGATAGGCTAATGACTTATCGTCTGGTAAGTTTTCTGTTTGCAAGTAGTCTATTAGTGGCTGTCGCCAATCTTCTGTATTTTCTGTCACTGCTGTAACTGTTTCTTCTGCTATTCTTTCTGATTTGTATATTGTATCCATGTCGAGCTGTGAGAGAACCTGACGTCCCTGAACTGACACTTCAACTGACTCATCCTGTAAGCAGGCAAATTCTTTTGCAAGTCGAGCTAACGCATCTGCGAGAGTATTTTCTCTCCTGGGAATCTTGTAGATCATTACATTTGGAATTTGCTCCAATAGTTTCATGGCGTACTGAAAGTACTGCTCGAGTCTTGGCTTCAGAATTCTGTACTGTCCCGCAACTTGCTGAATGATCAACTGTGAATCTCCGTAGATATTGATATTCGTTATCCCCATCTGAATGGTTAATTCCAATCCGGTTATAAGGGCTTTATATTCTGCCTCGTTGTTTGTACACGCTTCTGTTAAGTGGTAGGAGTACCTTAACATTCCCCGCTCAGGCGTTATAAAGATTAGTCTGATTCCTGCCTTACCGGGCACTATCGTTTGTGATTCTTTATCTTTCTGTGCTGAGGATGCTCCATCGAAGTATAGTTCCCAACGCTGATCATCAGGGTCTTCTAGGCTCATTATCTGCTCGTCTAGCAAGTCGTCGTTAAGAGGCGATTCTGCCGGTAAAGGGTGTGCTGCAAGGAAGTCTGCTAGGACTTGCCCCTTTACGGCACGAAGAGGAACGAAAGTTATATCGAATTGCAATAGTATCATTGACCACCTGGCAAGTTTGCCGGAAAGCGTCAGTCGGGTCATCAATTTTGCAATGGATTAAACTTCGAAATAAGGTTGACCTTATGGGAAAGCATGTAGTGCTTGAGCTTCTGTGCGGCAAGATCAGGGCCAAACAATGCTTCTCAATCGGAGGATACTTTACTTCCATCGGGATTAGACGCCGGCTTAGGTAGTAGAGAGCGTTTTCTTTTCCTCGTCATTGACCTGGGCTAGCAGGGCTCCGAGAGAATCATCTAAAGCCGCGGTATAAAGTATCAACGGTCTACCTGAGACTGGGGCTGCTAAGACAGGAGGTGTCATTAAATATTGCTTAACGTCCTTGAAGGCCAGCTGGCATTTCTCATCCCAAACGAATTTGGCGTCCTTTTTAACCAATGCTGATAAGGGCTGACACCTACTTGACAAGTTCGAGATAAAGCGTCGATGATATGCCAACTTCCCTTGAAAGGATCGTAGTTGTTTCAAAGTTTTGGGAGGAGGCATTTCTAAAATAGCTTTAATCTTCTCCGGATCAATTTCAATCCTGCGATGTCGGACAACAAATCCTAAGAATTTCCCGGAGGTGACGCCGAAGGCGCATTTTTAAGGGATTCATCTTAAGGTTAAATTGTCTTAGTCGCTCAAAAACAATTCTCAAATCATACAGGTGATCTTCCTTCAGTTTACTTTTGATGACCACATCATCCACGTAGCACTCGACTTGGTTGTGAATGAGATCAGCAAAAATTTTCATCATCGCACTTTGGTATGTTGCTCCTGCATTCTTTAGTCTGAATGGCATTACTGTGTAGCAATACACTCCGATCGGCTTTCTGAATGTCGTGAGCTTTTTGTCTTCTGGTGTCATCTTTATCTGGTTGTATCCCGACGATCCATCCAAAAATGAGAATATTTCATGTGTCGAAGCGATGTCGATCATCAGTTATGGGATTGGTAGAGGAAATTCATCCTTTGGATATGCTTTATTCAAATATTTTAAATCCACGCAGATTCTGATCTGACCATTCTTCTTTCTGACTAGTACCACGTTGGCTAACCAAGTTGGGTATTGTTCTTCACGGACAAATTTAGCGTCTATTAGCATCTTAACTTCGGCTATTACTTGTTGTTCAATTTCTAGACGCATTCTTCTGGGAGCTTGTCTGACTGGAACAAAAGTAGGATCCACTCCTAGCCTGTGAACTGCGACTTTTGGAGGTAATCCAGGCATTTCATCGTAACTCCAAGCAAAAAAGTCCTTGAATTCCATTAATAGCTTGATTATGTCTTCGGAGTCTTCTTTATTGAGTAAGGAGCTAACAAAGGTAGGCCTAGGCTCTTCGCTAGTACCTAAGTTAACTTCCATTAACTCGTCTATTGTAGATTTAATTTCTTCTTCGAATTCTGGCGGAACATCTCGGATTTGCAGATCTTCAAGATCTTCTGAGGCTTCCAAGCAGTCTTTATTAGGTTCGCAAGTGACAACCATGCAAAATCCCGTATCGTCAACTGATCCTACTATGCCGAATCCGAGACCATGTTTTGAATTGGGAGGCCGACCGACATTATTCCATAATTTTTCAAAGTGTTGTGATCGGCCTTTTGTCCATCATCGAGGTAAGACACCGCGTTGAATTAAGTTTTGAACACAGGGAAAGTACCACTCAAAAGGTAGTTCCATTAATTCAAATGAAGTAACATCTTCAAATTGTACATCACTTTCAGTTTTGGAAGAAGAAGCACCACAGTAGAACTTGATTGGTTTAATATCGCCACCATGTACTTCCTTGACCACCATACCCTCGATCTTATTAAAATGGATCGGGGTCAGGGTCATAGTATGCACACAGTGGTTAATCTTCTCGTACATTGATTTATATTCTTCATTCTTTTCATCTTCGAGAGAAATCTTGAATTGTGGTTCCTTCTGACTTATTGACGCTGCTTCTTTCTCAATTTCTTCTTCTTCTTGGGAACTGTTCTCCCAATCAACATCGATGATCGGTTTCTTCTGTCCAACTGTTCCAACGTTTCTTCCAAGTCCTCATCCCCGGCCTCGACCTCGGGTGCGAGTTCTGGAGAAACCTTCACCATCTCGCCGTAAGGGAGTGGTGAGTAACTGTTGTACTAAAACTTCAGCTTCTTCATCGTCTTGAATTTCTTTTGCTTCATTTGGTATGGTATTTCTGGAATATATTATTTTCTTCGGAGGCGCGTAGTAGGCCGCATCTTCATGAATTCCAATTTCATGCACGGAGAACGGTTGCAAATCACCTTTGATGCACTGTTCCCCTCCTTCGTAATACTTTATGCACAGGTGCAAAGACGACGGTACCATCTGGTTTTCATAGATCCATGGCCGACCCAGTAGAGTGTTGAACGATGTCTCAAAATCAATTATGTGGAATTTTGCGGTTGTCTTTGCTAAATCACCGGTCTTCATTAGTAGTGTTATCGATCCAAGAGCTCTTTCTGCTTTTTGATTGAAGCCTCTTAATAACATCTTGTCTGCTTCAAGCTCGCGAGCATCAATTTCCAAATATGCTAGCGTCCGAAGATTCATTATGTTGATTGATGCTCCCGGATCAACCAACACTCTGGAGAGCGTAAACTTTCCAATAGTGATTGAAATGTATAACGGTCGGTTGTGATCAGCTGTTCCCAGTAATAGATCATTGTCCGTGATGGTAACACCTCGTCGTTCTCTTAACGAGTAAACCTCGTCGAAGGAATCACCGACCATTTGAGCTAAACAAATCTCCGGATCAAGTAAAGCCTCGATCGTAGCTTCCCTCATCTCCTTTGACAGGATCAGAGCATCGTATATGCTTAGTTTGGCTGGTAGCTTCCTAAGATGGGCTAGCACGTTGTAGTCCACTTTATTACCATGTTCCTAAGTTCCTTCCCGAATGGGCAGTTCCTCTGCTGGGGTTGACTCTTCCTGAGCAACCACCTGCTTTCCTTTATCCTTTGGACCCATTCTCGGGGGTAGAACTTTTCCGCTTCTTAGATTGACCTCTATTATCACTTCTAAATTTACCGGTGTCTCCTCTTGAATCGGAACAACTGGCTCTTTTGAAGTTGCTTCGGTGTCTGATAGTTCTAATTCTATCGTGATCAGAGCTCCTCGTAATTCACAAATGGACTCTTTGCTTGTCGAGCTTTCGTAGCCTCCTTTATGAACATCTTCTTCGTCGTGGTCATCGAGGTTGTGTATGATTTGAGAATCGTTATTTGTATTGGAATCGAGATCCGGATTAAGTCGGTTGTCTCTAGTTATGTAATCGTTAAAAACAGTCAAACCGTAGCCAACGGAATAACCCTTATCATTATAAGATCCCGCCGGGGCGAGCAGATAATCATACAGAGTCAGGAGTTCAAGGGATTTCTCCCCCAAATCGGAAACAACCATCCTAGGATAAGCAGCCCCTAGTCTACCCTTCGGAGCCTCGATCTTCTTTTCTTCCACGATCTTCTCCTCCTTCTGGGGCGGTTCTTCAATCGCAAGTGATAGTGCCGGCTCGATAGGTTTCAAACTCTGAGTTGAAGTGCGTACCGAAGCGGTCTGGATGTGATCCAAAATTTTCTTTGAAGACTTTGTCCAGACGGTACTCCATCCATCATCGGTCGTGTAAGGGTCTATCGGAACAATAGGATCCATCGAGATAACATTGACGGAACCTCCTTTTTGGGGTTCCTTCATGTATTCCTTTGGGATTGTTATGTTCCCTTTCCGGAGATTGTCATCAAGCCAACTCTTGAAAGTGATGCAATCCTCTATCTTGTGTCCGAGCATCCGGTGGTAAGGGCAATAGTTCGGATGATTTTCTTGTTGACTTCTTCCAGCCTCTTGGGCTCTGGCAGCTGAAAATTTGGTGTCTTCATTAAGCTACGGAACATCTTCGCTATTGCTTCAGTTTTGAATGGATATTCCCTATTCAGCAAATCTTTCAGGGTACGCTGTGGACGAGGCGGTTGTTCATAATGTTGAGGCGACTGATAGCTCGGTCGAGGCTGTTGATAGCCCTGCTGAGGTTGCTGATAGATCTGTTGTGGTTGTTGGTATGTCAGTTGCGGTGGTTGATAACTGGGCTGTGGCCGCTCTGGCTGTATTTGAACCGGCTGCTAGCCCTTATCTACTACCGCGACGATTCCAGATATCTTTTCAAATGTCTTCACAGTTTTCTGCTTATCAGTCTTGTCTACAAAACTTAACTGCTTTGCCTCCTCTTGCAAGCTCTCGGCCTTGCTAAGCAGCTTCTCAAAAGTCTTGATTGTAAATCCTTTAAGGAGAAGTGCTATCGGGCCATGGATACTTTTAAGTAGGTGTCGGCATATTTTAGGGTTATGTGTTTTGAAAAGGGGTCGCCTACAGAAGTTGTCGACGAATTTTTATATTTCAAATTTAATTTAAATATATAGTTTAAAAGATAACATTTGATTTTGAAAGTAATTTTAAGTTTAAAAATTTTAAGATATGAAATCAAACCGATCTCACATCCCAAATAGTTTATATAAACGAGCGCCATACCACAAACCGTGTATCTATCCCGAAGAATAGACACACTGCTTGATGATGAGGCTCGATTAAATAAACTAGGAGATTTGTGACATCCGTTTGGTCTGCGAACCAATTTTATAAGCCGACAAGTTCCCCGCTTAATATGAAAACATTAAACGAGGGTTTATATTACTCGGGTTCTTAAAATTCCCTATAAGGGCAAGCCCCTATAGTTAATTACATCTTAAGTGACGGGAATCACCTAAGAAAACTCTCGATAATAATCGGTAATTCGCTCTCAAGAATCTCAAAGTTTAAGTTTTCAAAGGATTGAATCTTGGAATTTCAATAGGGAATGGATCAAGTTTGGAACATTTTGTTTTGGGAATTCAAAGGAAGAAAAGTAGGAGAAATTACGGATTCGAAGCGAACTTCGGTAATTTCCCGACTATCCTATTGTTTGGCTTGGATTTAGGAAAGTCCTAATGTTTATTTAATGTTTTGATCTTGCCAATTTTAATTAATTAGGACTTATATTTGTATGATAAAATCATACAAATAGCCTTGAAGATGTGAGGGTTTATGTCGTATCAGACAACTACCTCGGAATCCTAAGACCGGTTAGGGCTTAATTTGCAATGCAAAATGCCTAACAAAAGGTTGAGGATTTATATTGCACTAGGCAAACTACCTCGAAGTCCTATGGCTTGGTTATTTAATTCTAAGAAAGTTTTCTGAAGTAGACTCAATATTTGCTGATGACGATGGTCGTGCTGCCCACCATGCTCCGAGCTCCTTGTTGTTGCAGAGGTTTAGTTTTAGAAATCATAAATCAGGAGATGAGAGAAGTGTTCTGGTTTAGAGAAAGTCTTAATTTCCAAGTGTTTTTTTATGTTTTAATTAAAACAAATCTTAAAGTTGATTATAACAACACCGGTTAAGATCCCACGGTTCCATCCTTCCGGCATCGTTATTTTTATCGGATTCACTTAGTCCAGATGAATTTGCTAAACTCAACTGAATGAGTTCCACACTTTCATTTAGACCATGGGAAATCCCATTAGCAACACGTAGGTTACATCATCCGAGGTATTCCCGATCATCCAACAAGACGTTTTAATTTAGTTGTAGTTGTAGTTTTGTTGTTTTGTTTGTGATTAAATTTTGAGTTGTTTCATATTTTGAAATGTTGTGGCGGTGAATTTTATCTTGTAATGACTTTTAATTTAGTTTTGGTTTCAGTTTTAGGGACTATCCTAAAGGTGTGGGTTTTCATGCAGCAGTTGTTTATCATGCAAGAAAAACTAAGTGCGATGCGATTAAATAAATTGCAATAAGGTAAATTATAATAAAATAAAAGCGTACCTGGAGGGTCTTCCCGTCATCCCAAGCTGCACTTAAAACACAATTAGAATATTTAAGCATTTAGAGCAAGTTCCTAGGTAAAGCTACGGGAAGGGTTATGGTTTTCTACCAAGTTCCTAATCCTATAGCTAGTCACCTCCTATGACGTCTAGTGTTCTTGTATTTTGGGTTTGAGGACGATTTTCTTCATCAAAGAACAATTAAGTTCAATTGTTCTTATAAATATCCTATCATATCGAGGAAGTGCTTAAGACGAGTCTTAAACATCTTTTCAATACTTTTAGGATTGTTTTAAGTCCAAGAGAATTTAATTATACAAATGAATTAATCGTCCAGGAGTTCAAGTTTTGTTATCTTGCTCAGTGAACTAGGACATTTGAATATCCTATAAGTGAAGTAACACTTCACTTAACACTCCTTTTAAGAGTTATGACATCATGAGTTTTTGAGGGCAAATTGATGTTCAAGTAATTTATGATTTAATTTAATTTCAATTAATGGGCTTAAGTTTGGAATAGTGTTCAAGTTGTTTTAGATTTATTTCTTGAATTTTTTTTTTTATGTCTTAGGTGATGTTATATTTAATTCAATTTAATTTAACTTAGTTCAATTTAATTTAATTTAATTCAATTTTAATTTAATGTGGTTTAATTTAATTTAATTTAATTTAATTTAAGTTAATTTAATATGATTTAATTTAATTTAATTTAATTTGATTTAATTTAATTTGATTTAATTTAATTTAATTCAATTTAATTTAATTTAATTTAATTTAATTTAATTTAATTTAATATGTTTTAATTTAATTTAATTTAATTTAATTTAATTTAAATTTTAATTTGATTTTATTTTTAATTTTAATTTAATATTTTATTTTAAAAGGGTTTAATTTAAATAATTTAATTTAAATCAATTTAATGATTAAGTCTTTTAGCATTTTTAAATCTTAAATTTGAATTATCATTTTAATTAGTAATTAAATATTATTGAGATGACTAATTTAGGGATTCTTAACTTAAAGAACAAATTTCTTCCTAATAACATCCCTATTTTAATAATTCCAATTTTATTATTCTTCCAAATTTAATCAATTATTTAATTAAAGTTCATTTCAATTATTTTTAAATTGTTTAATAGGTTTCTACCCTTTAATTATTTAAATTTCAATCATCCAAGTCAGATTAGAATCAAATATTTTACTCTTTAATTTTATTAAACCTAAAGTTTTAATCGGGGTTAAAATTTTAATTACCAATTTGCCCTTCAAGCTTAATAATTTCATAACTCACTAAAATGAGCTTAAATGAACTTGAAATTTTTATGTGACTTCACTCATATGTCAATAAAGACATGAAAGGAGAAAATGTGATTTTTCTGTATTTAATTTATTTATGTAATTATTTTTTGTGGAAAATAGGGATTTCCAAGGAAAATTTAATAATATGACCAAAGGAAAGTTTCTGTCCTTAAGAAAATTATGGGACATTTCTAATGACCGGAGGACCACTTGGACCAATTTTGGTAATTTTATGAATTATATTATTTTTATTATAATTATTTTGAGTTTTGGAGTATTAATTAATTTAAAAATAAAATAAAGGTTGAAAAATTAATTTTATATTTTTCAAAAATCTCTCTGATATCAAGGAAATCAGAGAACCAACTTTTACAATTTTCTGATTTTTCTTTGATTTATTAGAATTATTTTAGTGGAAATGCTAGAAAATATATTTTTTTAATTTTAAAAATTACCCTAGGGCTTTAAAATTTAATAACTCATCATAGAGACCTAAGAAAAATATGGGATTTGTTCCTAAGTGATTAAAATTCAAAATGTGACATTTTGGTGAATTTTATTATTTTTGTTATTTTTATTATTTTTTAATTATTAAAATATTAAAATAATACAAAAAATCAACTTTTTTATAAAATTGAAATTTTAATTTTCTTAAATTCTCCTAATATCAGAGAGGCTCCAAAACCAATTTGGTGAATTTTTGAAAAGTATTTTGAAGGTTATGAATTTTTAAAGTTTAAATTGGCTAAATGGCTTAATCAACCCATTTAGTAGGGCTAACCAAGTCCAATTGACATTAAATTTTTATGGTGGGTTCCTCTGATCCTAAAGGTCAGTGGAGAATTGATTTCAAGTCAATTTGATGCATGATTAGCTCTAATTAATTAAAGACCTATTTTGGGTGTTTAAGCCAATTAGGGTTATTCCAAGTGAATTAATTCAAAACCTATTTTTCCTAAGGTCCTCTGATCATAAGAGACATCACCAAATTTTCCTAGAATTTATTTCACAACATGCTAATTATTAGATTTAAAATACTCAAAACAGTAACATGAATTTGAAAAATCAACAACTCTTCATAGGATGGCCTCGACTTTGGAAAATTCGAGGAATGTTCCCAAATTCGGGGGCTTCAAAAGCCCTATGGTCTCATGCCATGGTGAATTGTATACATGCATGGAGAATTGAAAATGTGCAGAGAGTAAATAAATTATTAAAAATCAAATACTTGATGAAATTAAATGATTTCTTTTCCACATTATTCTCCTCTGTTCACTGAGCAAGAGGGTATTTTTATTTTATTTTTCTGATTTTTCTACACAACGTTATGCATTTTTGAAGTTTAGGGAATTAAATAAATAGGAAAATAAACCTAATTTCCTACTTATCCACGCAGCGCCGCGTCAACCTAGGCATCTCCGAAGCTCCACGCGGTGACTCCTGATTCGGCGCCGCCATCCGACTCAGCGATCCAGGGCCCCGCGGGTCACGTACCAACGCGCTGTCCGACTCAATCCAGACCGTCCACTCGATACACGCTCGATCCGACGGCTCATGGTCATCGTCTACGACTGGTGTGCACCCGTGACCGTCAACCTTCTAACCCTAATTTCTCACTCGATTCTCAATGGATTTTCGTGTTCTTATGCTCTATGGATTTGTCTTGAGGAGACGAACACATCCATATGGTAAACATGTATTTAAATTGACTAAAATTAAATGGAGAATCTCTGTAAGCTCGGGAAAAAAAGTGAGTCCATACCTTTGCTCGGAGAAGTGAAGCTTCGATCCGAGAGTTGTGTCACCTTCGATCGGGTCCAAGCAAGCTCCGGATGAAGTCCCTTGGCCCGGTGAATTGCCTAGCTATGAAAGTGACCACAGCTCGATCACAAAGCTTGGAGGCCGGAACAACTGGGTGGCTCCGGAGATGGGGCTTTCAAGTGGGAAACTTCTCCTCTTGGTATGGTGAAGGTGTAGGACCGGTCAATTTGGGGATTGATCCACCGTGGAGAAGTGTCCTGGTTTTGTGCTGAAGTTCGAGCTCAAAATCGAGCTCACCTGGAGGGAATCGAGGCCGGAATCCAGTGGGAATCAAGTGCTCTATGTGTGGAGAGTGGTCTGGATTGATTTTGGCAGAGTTTCCTTAAGGTTTTTGTTCAGCCCCTCTCATGGCCGAGAGGGGGTGGTGTTTAAATAGGAGAGGGTAGAGGGCCTCCCAGGGGGGTTCAAGGCTTGGGATCAGCTGCTTAGGTCAAGGGAAGAACAGCCATGGTGGCCATCGGGCATGGGGCGGCTCGAGCAAGGTGGAATTTCAATGTTTGGCTCCCGCCCATGTCTCGGCCATGGTGTTTTCCGGCGGCCCGTGGCTGGCCGGCAGCAAGGGTCACCATCTTGACCGGGGAGGTCGTGGCTTGGAAATGGTGAAGTCAATTGGGCTTGGACATGTGTAAAGTGCTTGGATTAAAATGGTATGGGGGAGAGGCCATTTTGGCTTGATTTGGGTCAACCCATCCTTTTGGGCTAGGTGCACTACCCAAGGCCTGGTTTTGGGCAGAAAAGAGCCATTTGGGTCAGCTAGAGAAAATGGTGTGGTCTCCATCAAAATAGTTTAAGTTAATTTTGGGTTATGGTGTTGCATTAAAGAGGTTAAAATGGCTTAAGGAAGGCTTAGGAAAGGACTCCCTCCACTTGCCATTAATGGCTCGGTGACAAGTCAAACCCCCCATGGCTTCATGTGGCTTGTCTATGGCTTGCATGTGGCTTCATTTGGCTCACCCTTGGCTTAGGAAAAGTGGATCCATTTATATGAAAAAGGAATTTGGGGATTTTGGCAATTTAGTGAAAAATTTAGATGGTGATTAACTTAGGTTGATTTGATGATCGATTTGGGACTTAGGAATCGATTCCAATTAAAGGGATGATGAGAAGGAATTGTCATGTGGGCTTTGGGCTTTTAGATTTCACTTTGGATGGGCTTTCAAGATGGTTTAGAGAGTGGGCTTTTAGATTTCAAAACAAATTTTAGGATGAAAATTTTGCAAAGGATTGGATCCAATAAGTGTTGAATTTAATTTAGGAATGTTTCATGAATGATTTGGAATCAATTTGAAGTAGTTTGGGCTTGAATTGGGTTGGATTTGGACTTCTTTGGTAAGTGGGCCAATGTAGGTCAAATTGGGCTAACTTGGGCTAATGTTGGGCTAGAGTTGAAATTGATGTAAAATTAATGTCGGGAAATGTTTATGGGAATGTTTCAAAGAGGTTTTGGCTTTGGTTGGGTTTTGATTTTGGGATTTGGGCTCATTCGGGTTAGGGTCGGATTTAGGTCAAAATTGGGCCTTTTGGTTTTAGGTTGAATTTGAGTGGGGTTTAGATCCAAATTTTGGGCAAATCATGTTAGTGTTTTGTTTGTGGGGATGTTAGAGAAGGTTTAGAAAAGATTTGGGATTAATTGGAGTTAAATTGGTTTGGTCTGGGCTAGGTTCGGGTCATGGGTCCAAATTGGGCTTTAAGGTCAAAAGTGAAATTGGATTCAAATGTCAATCTAATTGGGCTTGGATTTGGTCTAGATTGGTGTTGGGGATGTTGAATTGAAGTTTAGAATTGAATTGGACTAGAATTTGGGTCAATCGGGTAGGTTTGGTTCGACATCGGGTTCACTTTGGGTTAAAAATGGGTCAAATTGGGGGTTTTGACAAAAGTGGGGTAAATTGACAAAATTGGCCCATGGTGTAGTTGAACAAAATGAAATTGGGAATATTTGGGATTTTTTGGAATTTTCTGAATTTTTGGATTTTTTGGCTAAGAGGGGCATTTTGGGTATTTGGAGGGTATTGGGAGGTATTTTTGGAATTTTTCGTATTTTTGGGTATGGATGATCAATTTGAGTAATGTGGGAATGTTTGGGATTGATCTTGAGGAATTTTGGGTAATTTAGGTGATTTTGTAAATTTTTGGGTCTTTTTAAGGGTTTTGGGTTAGGCTAGGCGGGTGTAGGGTCCCGGGGGTCAAAAATTGAAAATTTGGAAAATTGAATATTGGGTGAATGTAAGTGGAATGAAATCATTTTGTTTGAGCCATGAAGCCATATCAAGCCCACATGAGCCATGAAGGGACTCATTTGAGACATCCACTATGTTGTTCCTAACCCTCCTAGCCAAGGGCTTAGGGGTTAAGGACCATCCATGTGAATCACCTTCATGAGTCAGGAGGTCAAGTTGGATATGGGTGTAGTTTTAGGAGGTGTGTGTGAAAATGTAGTGTATAGGTGTAGTGCGTGTGTAAGTCAGCCCCTTTACTGCACTGTGCCACCAGTAGGCGGTCCTAAGGCCAAAGAGTCTTATAGGAACTCATCCTTTAAACTTCCACATTTGATTTCAACCCTCTAGGTGATTAGTGGGTCTACAGGTCAAGTTTGCAGGAGTTTGCAGGAGTTAAGAAGTGGTTTAAAATTTCTAAAGGGTGGGTTCCACTTCTAGTCCTCTAAGATTAGTCAAAGGAAAAGCCTAAGGCTAGATCCTAAGTACTAAAGAGAAGAAGAGGAGACCTCATCAAAAATGAGGTCAACAGTAGGATGTCGACTGTGTGTTGCTCTTATAGCTGTGGCTCACACTTCATGCTTAAATTTCTCCATCAAAGTATGTAATCCACTAAAGTCTTGTTCGGTTTCTGTTGCTCCACCACTAGATCACCGATAGTGATGTGGTGCCGAGCCCCAGCAAACCGCTTAACGAAGAGGTTTTCCAATTCTACGAAGGTCTTAACTGAACCATTTGGCAATTCTGCGTACCAGTCGAAGGCGATCCCTGACAAACTGCTGACGAACTGACGGAAGAGTAAAGCGTCACTCCCACCGGCATTACAGCAACTAACACGACAATGTGTGACATGCTACCGGGGGTTTCCCGTCCCATCAAAAGTCTTAAACAGAGGTGGTACGAAGCCTTTCGTGTATTGGACTGCATCGAACTCTTCAGGGTAAGGTCTACCCGTCTGAATAGATGTTCCGTTCTTAGATTGTGCTAAGGCCTCTCGCACTTGCTGTTCTACCATGTTTTTGATGTCCTTTTCTGGAATCATGCTTTGTACAGGATCGTTCTTTGGTTGTTCTTCTCCGTTGACGAATGTGATCTCTTTTCCTCCATCTGCAATATGGATAATTTCTGGGGGTGTCTCTTTCTAAGGCTGAACCTGACTCTGGAGAGTGGCTAAAGCGGAAGCCATCTCTTCCATCCTCTTTGCCATATGGGAAAATGTAGCATCCTTCTCTTGAATTCGTGCTCTCATCACTTCTGGTTCATCTCTTTCTACGTACTGCTGGAGCACCTTATGAAGCTGATGATGCTCGCATCTCAACCATGTTGATTTCAGCATACTCGTTATCCATAAATTCTGATGAATCAACTTCATTTTCTAGTTTTACTTCTCTTTCTTTTGCTAATCGTCAGATGTCAGTCCTTAACTTGTCCATGGCATCTTCTAGTGGCCTTTTCTGCACGGTCTTGTAGTTGTCATGTGACGGTTGTTGAACTTCCTTTCCGGGAGTCCCCTTTATTGCAGTAGCACTTTCTTATGATTCAAGTCTCCCGAGGAGACTTTTCTTCTCGTGACATTGTTTTGGTCTTAGCTCGCCGCAGTAGGTCGCCATACTATCCTTCTTGCAGCCGGAATCCTAGGACCGGATGGTCCGTCTGGCCATATGCCTGGAAGGTGGTATCCTCCCTAATTTGCGTGCACCCAATACAACAACGGGTGAACTGGCTTTTATCTTCTTCTTTGGTTTCTCTGTGGCAGCAACAGGCTCTATTCGCGGTCCGATGCGTGATTTAACTGGCACCCGTCCCATCCTTCTTAAAATTTCTAACACAACGCATCTTTCTTTCTTTGCCAATATTTCTATCACAGCTTGCAGTCAAGTAAATGGCGTAGTCTTATCCCTTTTCCTTTTGTAATTGATGTAGTACGCAGGTCGGGGTAATGCAGCAGCGATCCTTCAGACATCCTCTTCATTTGATGCAGCAGAGAGGTGGTGAAACCTACTCCCTTCCAACAAAGGTATATACTCAAGCAGTTCTTCTCTTTCCTCAGGAATTTCTTCTAGAAAAGCAACTTCAGCAGCCTTGGCTTTTTCGATCTTGGCGATCTTTCTGCTTCTATTTCTCCTTTGAGTCCGAGTTAGGGGTGCAACTCTTGAATCGGACCCAATTTCAAAAACGGATGGTATTGTAGCAATATCCGTATCCTCCACTGGTGACAGTGCTCATCACGTACTGGATTTCCTTCCCTTCGCCTGGGCAAAAGCTCGGGGTAGGTGCGAGATGACTAGACCGGTGGGTTAGAGACAACAGTCCTCCTACGAACAGTAGTACTCCTTTCAGCTGGAACCCTTTGCAGGGGAGGGAATTCTTGAGTCGATTTTAGGTTGAACTCAATCAGGGGTTTCTCAGTTTTTGACACTTTGTCTGCTAGTGTGAAAAGAGTGACGTCAGTGATCTTAATATCTGTGTTGCCGAATCCTTGTCCGAAACGGATGATTCCATTGTCGAGCAGCTCATCCTTGTAAACGGCGAAGTCCATTCCATTGGTGAAGGAGAAGATTAACTTTGGGGCAGTCATTTTCTGTAGGGCAGATTCCGAATGTCAGTCCCGAATTATACTTCATTTTGTCGTAAAGATTAGGATGAAAAAGAAAGAGTCCGAACATATTTTCGTTTATCTTAGTGTATTTGTGATTTTTAAAAGAGATTTTTTATTAGAAGGTTGTTTATTAGCGGTTTCGTTTGTTAGAAACAAAACGATTAAAGGAAAAATGTTATAGAAAAGGTAAAGGGCCCGATTTAGAATTGGAAAGGAAGAGAAAGTCTTATGCAGGACTTCTCGACTCGAAGGACCGCTCCTAAACTAACACCTATTGGGGGTCTACCCCACCTCGAAAAGAGGTAAAAGGATCTCGGAACCTCTCCGTTTAGGGGTGTCTAAACAGTGGCTCCTAAATCCGAGAGGAGTTGGCTATACTCGTTCAAGACAGAAATGAACGAGGTATTCCAACGGAAGAATGGTAGTTTTCTCCACTAGGTCCATGGATACACTACCGATTTATGAAAGAAAAACCATCTGATCAAAATGGAGAGAGGAACTATTCCCCAGTGGAGTCGCCAGAAATTGCTCCGCTTATTTTTAGGTTATGTGTTTTATTTTGAAAAGGGGTCGCCTACAGAAATCGTCGGCGAATTTTAAATTTTAAATTTAATTTAAATGTACATATAATTTAGAAAGTAGCATTTGATTTTGAAAATAACTTTAAATTTGAAAGTTTTTAAGATATGAAATCAAACCGATCTCACATCCCGAATAGTTTAGATAAATGAGCACCGCACCACAAACCATGTATTTATCCCAAAGAATAGACACACTGCTCGATGATGGGGCTCGATTAAATAAACTAAAAGATTTGTGTTATCCGTTTGGTCTGCGAACAAATTTTATAAGCCGACAAGTTCCCCTGCTTAATATAAAAGGATTAAGCAGGGTTTATATTACCTGGGTTCTTAAAGTTCCCTATAAGGGCAAGCCCCTATAGTTAATTACATCTTAAATGACAGGAATCATTTAAGAAAACTCTTGATAATGATCAGGGGTTTTGCTCTCAAGAATTTCAAAGTTTAAGGTTTTCAAATGATTGAATTTTGGAATTTCAATGGGGGAATGGATCAAATTTAGGACAATTTATTTTGGGAATTCAAGGGAAGAGAAGTAGGAGAAGTTGAGGATCCAAGAAAAATTTCGGGAACTTCCCAAACTATCATATTATTTGGCTTCGAGTTTAAGAAAATTATTTAATGTTGTAATCCTGCCAATTTTAATTAATTAGGACTTATCTTTGTATGACATAATCACACAAATAGCCTCGAGATGTGAGGGTTTATGTCGTATCAAACGACTACCTCGGAGTCCTAAGACCGGTTAGGGCTTAATTTGCATAACATGATTATACAAATGCCTAACGAAAAGTTGAGGATTTATGTTGCACTAAGCAAACTACCTCGAAATCCTATGGCTTTGTTGTTTAAAACTAGGAAAGGTTTTGTTGAAGTAGATTCAAGTTTTGCTGATAACGATTGGCGTGCTACCCACCATGCTCCAAGCTCCTTGTTGTTGCAGAGGTTTAGTTTTAGATGGTTAAAATCAGGGGATGAGAAAATTGTCTTGGCTCAGAGAAAATCATAAAATCCAAGTGTTTTTAATGTTTTAATTAAAACAAATCTTAAAGTTGATTATAACGACACCGGTTAAGATCTCACAGTTTCATCATTCCGGCATCGTTATTTTTATCGGATTCACTTAGTCCAGATGAATTTACTAAACTCAACTGAATGAGTTCCACACTTTGATTTAAACCGTGGGAAATCCCGTTAGCAACACGTAGGTTACATCATCCGAGGTATTCCCGATCGTCCAATGAGATATTTTAATTTAGTTGTAATTGCAGTTTTATTGTTTTGTTTGTGATTAAATTTTGAGTTGTTTTATTTTTTGGAATGTTGTGGCGGTGAATTTTATCTTGTGATGGCTTTTAATTTAGTTTTGGTTTCAGTTTTGTGGCTATCCTATAGGTTTTGGTTTTCATGCAACATGCTTGTTTTACCATGCAAGAAAATTAAAATGCAGCACATGTAGGTAAATTGCAACAAAGTAAAAGCGTACCTGGAGGGTCTTCTTGTCATCCCAAGCTACACTTAAAACACATGTTTGAGCATTTAAACATATTTTTGCAAGAAATACCTAGGTAAAGCTAAGGGAAAGGGTTTTGGTTGTCTACCAGAATCCTAATCCTTTTGCTAGTCATTTCCTATGACGTCTAGGTTGTTGGTTTGGTTTAAGGATGATTTTCTTCAACAAAGAACAATTAAGTTCAATTATTCTTCTAAAACACCCCATCATAACGAGGAAGTGTTTAAGACAAATCTTTAACATCTTTTCAATACTTCTGGGATTAATTTGAGTTCAAATGAATTTTATTGTATTGGTGAATTAATCATCAAAGGATTTTAATTTTGTTTTGTTTCTTGCTCAGTGAACTTAGGACATTTGAATATTTTATGTGCGAAGTGACACTTCACTTGACGCTTCATTTAAGAGTTATAACAATAAAAGCCTTTTAAGGGCAAAGTAATAACTATTTTAATGATTTATATTGATTTGATTTAATTATAAAAATTAATTAATGATTATTAAGTTTGGAATAGGGTGCGAGTTATTTTAGATTTAATTTAAATCTTTACACTTTAAGTGATATTATATTTCAGATTAACTTTTTTTGTTTTAGATTTACTTATATTGAAAAAGGTGTTGAAATCTTTCATATGTTTTGATTTAACTCTTAATGTTTTCATTTAGGTTTGTTGTTAAGTGATGTTAATTTAATTTAATTTAATTTAATTTGATTTAATTTAATTTAATTTGATTTTATTTTATTTAATTTAATTTTAATTTAATTTTAATTTAATTTTAATTTAATTTTAATTTAATTTAATTTAATTTAATTTTAATTAATTTAATTTTAATTTTAATTTAATTTTAATTTTTAATTTTAATTTAATTTAATTTTAGTTTCACCATTTTAAATTTAATTTAATTTAATTGTTAAGGTGTTAATTTAATTTAATTTAAACTTTGACTTGAATTAATTTAATTTAATTTAATTTAACTCCAAGATTTTAAATTTGATTTTAATTATTGGACCATTTAACATTTTAAGCTTTAATTCATTTAAGGGTTATCTTCTTTTAATTTTAATTTATTTAGTTTGGATTATTATTTTAATTTTTAATTATAAACTAAATATTATTGAAGTGACTTATTTAGGGATTTTTAAATTAAAGAATAAATATCCTCTTAATAATATCCCTATTTTAATAATCCAAATTTTAAATATATTATTTCCAAAATTTAAATTGTTTAATTAATTAGAGTTTCATCTTGATATTTTCAAAGTGTTTAATGGGTTTCTACCCTTTTAATTTCCCTAAGTTTCAATCATCCAAGAGAAAATTAAAATCAAATATTTTACCCTCCATTTTGATTAAACCTAAAGTTTTAATTAAGGGTTAAAATTCTTTAATTAT
This sequence comes from Papilionanthe hookeriana x Papilionanthe teres, assembly GCA_022702705.1. Classification (NCBI taxonomy): domain Eukaryota; kingdom Viridiplantae; phylum Streptophyta; class Magnoliopsida; order Asparagales; family Orchidaceae; genus Papilionanthe; species Papilionanthe hookeriana x Papilionanthe teres. The sequence continues at coordinate 83,483,848 of CM040421.1, read as the reverse complement.
CTTTATGCCTTATTTATTTCATAACTCACTAAATTGAGCTCAAATGAATTTAAAATTTTTATGTCACCTCACACACATGTCAATTAAGACATTAGAGGAGAAAATATGATTTTTCTGACTTTAATTTATTTATATAATTATTTTTAGTAGAAAATAGGGGTTTTTAAAGAAAATTCAACAACATGACCAAGGTAAAGTTTCTGTCCTTAAGAAAATTATGGGATGTTTCTAATGCCAGAGAACCATTTGGACTAATTTTGGTGATTTTTTGAATTATATTTTATTTATTATAATTATTTTGAGTTTTAGAGTATTAATTAATTTTAAAATAAAATAAAAATTGAAAAATAGATTTTATGTTTTTCTTAAATTTCTCTGACCTCAAGGAGTACAGAAAAACAAATTTTATAATTTTCTGATTTTTTTTATTAGAATTATTTTAGTGAAAAAGGTTGAAAATTCATTTTTTAATATTAAAAATTACATTAAGCCTTTAAAATTCAATATCTTGTCCTAGGGACTTAGGAAAAATATTTGGTTTGTTCCTAAGTGATTAGGAGTCAAAATGTGACATTTTTATGATTTTTAATATTTTTGTGATTTTTATTATTTTTTAATTATTAAAATATTAAAATATTGTGAAAAATCAACTTTTTTAGAAAATTTTAACTTTAATTTTTCTGAACTCTCCTGATATCAGAGAAGCTCCAAAACAATTTTTGTGAATTTTTGAAAAAGTATTTTTGGAGTTATGAATTTTTAAAGTTCCCTTTTGCTTATGAGGCTTCATCAATCCATTTGGTGGGGTTAATCAAGTCCAATTGATTTCAAAATTTTATGTAAGGTTCCTCTAACCCTAAAGAGCAATGGAGAATTATTTTCAAGTCAATTTGGTGTGTGGTTAATCCTAATTAATTCAAATTCAATTTTAGGAGTTTAGGCCAATTAGGGTTATTATGAATGAATTAACTCAAAATATATTTTTCATAGGGTCCCCTGGTCCTAAGAAACACCGCCAAATTTTCCTAGAATTTATTTTACAACATGCTAATTATTGGAATTAGAATACCTAAAACAGTGACATGAACTTGAAAAATCAATAACTTTTCACAGAGATGGCCTCTGACCTTGAAAAATTTAGGGAATGTTTCTAAGATCAGAGGCTTCAAAAGCCCTATGGTCTCATGCCATGGTGAATTGTCTATGCAAATGGAGAATCAAAACATTGGAAATAGTAAATAAATTATTAAAAATAAAATACTCATCCAATTAACTTGATTTCTTTTCCACATTATTTTTCTCTGTTCATTGAGCAAGAGGGTATTTTTATTTTATTTTTGTGATTTTTCTATGCAAAGATATGAATTTTTGAAGTTCTAGTATTTAAATAAATCCAAAAAATCCTAATTTTCTACTTATCCGACTCGGCGCCGCATCATCCTTGTCCGGATCGAAAGCCCGCACGTCGCTCCATGATTCGGCACCGCCATCTGAGTCAACGCTACGGGGGCCAGCCATTCATGTACCATTGCGCTGTCCGGCTTGATCTCGATCGTCCGCTCGATACACGCACGATCCAATAGCTCCTGGTCATCGTCTCCGACTAGTGTGCACCCATGACCGTCCACACTAAAACCTTAGTATCTCACTCGATTCACCATGGATTTTTGTGTTCTTATACTCTATCGATTCGTCTTGAAGAGAAGAACACATCGATACGGTTAAGGTGCATTGAAATCAACTCAAACTAAATGGAGAATCTCCAGGAGCTCTGGAGGAAGAGTGAGTTCATACCTTTTCTCAGAGAAGTGAAGCTTCGATCTGAGGGTTGTGTCACCTTCGATTGAGTCCAAGCAAGCTCCAGATGAAGTCTCTTGCTATGGGGAAATGCCTAGGTGCCAAAGTGACCAAGGCCGATCACAAAGCTTGGAGGCTGGAAGCAATGGCTGGCCTGGTGAGGGGGCTTTTGCTGGGGAACTTTTCCACTTGGTCTAGTGAAGGTGTAGAGTCAAACAATTTGAAGATTGGCTCACTGTGGTGAAGAATCCTGGTTTTGGGCTTGAATTTCAACTCCAAAATTGGACTCACAGAGAGGGTTTTATGGTTGGATTTCAGTGGGGATCAAGTTCTCTATGTCTGGAGAGGGATCTGGAGTGATTTTGGTAGAGTTTTGGTAAGGTTTGGTTCAACACCTCTTTTGGCCGAGAGGAGGTGGTGCTTAAATAGAGGTGGCTAGAGGGCTCACCAGGGGGTTTGATGGCTTGGATCAACTGCTTAGGGCAAGGGAAGAACAGCCACGGTGTTGAATTGGGCTGGGACAACTCAGCAAGGAAAAATTCAAAAATTGGCTCACATGGGTGCTTTCGGCCTGGTGGTTTCTGGCGGCTGTGGTGGATGGCCGGCCAGGGTCAAGTCACTGTTGTCATCAGGTGGGTCAGGGATTGGCAATGGTGCAAGCAATGGAGATTGGCCATGTGTAGAAACCTTCATTCAAAATGGAATGGGGAAGGGACTCTTTTGGACTCAATTTGGTCATCCTATGGGTATGGGTTGGTTGCACCTTTCCAAGCTCTGATTTGGGCAGAGGGAGGTCAGGTGAGTCAGCAAGATTAGTGGGGAGAAGTCACTATCCAAGCATGTTTAAGTTTAAACATAGTTTAGGGGAAGCTTAAAAAGAATTAATCACCTTTAAGAGAATTTGTAAAGAGGCTCCTCCTCTTGCATTTTATGGGATGGTCACATGTCAAACTTCTCATAACTTTACATGGGGCTTAAGGATGGCTTCATGGCTTCATTTGGGCTTGGGGATGGCTTAGTCAATTTCATTGGAATGGATTTTAGGAATTTTGGCATTTTGATGGGAATTTGGATAAAGCCTAATTTGGAATGATTTAATCATAGGTTTCAAACTTTAGGGAATGATTTTATCAAGTGGATGATGAGAAGGAATTGTCATGTGGGCTTTGGATGAATTTTTGGGCTTTTAGGTTTGGTGGAAGTGGGCTTTTTAAAAGGCTTAAATGGGTGGGCCTTTATATTTCAAAATGGACTTTTGGATGAAGAATTTTTTGAAAGACCATGCCAAATAAATGTTGGGTTTAGTTTAGGGATGTTTCATGAATGGTTTGGAATCAATTTTGTGTGATTTGGAGTAGAATTGGGTTGAATTTGGGCTTTTTTTTTTGTAAAGGGGGCATGGTGGCTCAAATTGGGCTAACTTGGGTGACGGTTGGGCTAAGGTTGAATTTGGTGTAAAATTAATGTTGAAAAATGTTTGTGAGAGTGTTACAAAGAGTTTTCAACTTTGGTTGGGCTCTAATTTTGGGATTTGGGCCCATTTGAGTTAGGTTTGGGCTTAAGTCAATTTAAGGGATTTTGGTTTTGGGTTAGGTTTGGGTGGAGTTTAGGTTCAAATTTTGGGTAAATCAAGTTAGTGTTTTGTTTATGGGGATGTTAGGAAGGCTTTAGAAAAGATTTGGGGCCAATTGGAGTTGAATTGGGCTAGGTTTCGGGTCATGGGTCAAAATCGGGCCTTAAGCCCCAAATTGGAATTGGGCCCAAATGTCAATCAAATTGGACTTGGATTTGGTCTAAATGATATTGGAGATATTGAATTGAAGTTTAGAATTGAATTGGGCCAAAATTGAGGTCAATTGGGGTGGTTTGGTATGACATTGGGTTCACTTGGGTTAAAAAATGGGTCAAATTGGGGGTTTTGGTTATAGTGGGGTAAATTGGCAAAATTGGCCCATGGTGTAGTTGAAAAAAATGAAATTTAGAATATTTGGGATTTTCTGGAATTTTCTGGGAATTTTTACAATTTTTTGGATTTTTGGGGTAAAAGGGTATTTTGGTGATTTTGGGGGGGTTTATGGGTATTTTTGGAAATTTTGGTATTTTTGGCAAAAGATGGTCAATTTGAGTGGTGGGAAGTGTTTAGGATTAATTTTGAGGAATCTTGGGTAATTTAGGTAATTTTGCAAATTTTGTGTCATTTCAAGGGTATTTGGTAGGTTTGGTGGGTCCGGGGCCCCGGGGGTCAAAAACTGAAATTTTGAAAAAAGGAAGATTGATCAAGTGTGAGTGAAATGGAATCATTTTGGTTGAGCCATGAAGCCATATTAAGCCCATATGAGCCATGAGAGGACTCATTTGAGGCATTCACTATGTTATTCCTAACCCTCTTAGCGAGGGGCTTAGGGGTTAAGGACCATCCATATGAATTACCTACATGAGTCGAGAAGTCAAGTTGGGTGAGAGTGTGGTTTTAGGACTTGGAATGTGTGTGAGAGTATAGTGTATGTGCAAGTCAACCCTCACCAGACCACGCCATCCATGGTATTCCTAAGGCCAAAAAGTCTTATAGGGAACTCATCCTTTAAACCTCCACATTTGATTTCAACCCTCTAGATGATTAGGGGTCTACAATCAAGCTTGTGGGTTTTGCAGGGAGTTAAGAAGTTGTTTGAATTTCTAAATGGTGAGTTCCATTTCTAGTATTCTAAGATTAGTCAAAGGAAAAGCCTAAGGCTAGATCCTAAATACTAAAGAGAGAAGCAAAAGACCTCATAAAAATTGCGGTCAACAGAGGGTCTGGAGGTCAAGGAAATTCATAATGGTGGGATCAAACCGATCAAATTCTACAGAGCTTCTTCTTCTACCTCTACACCTGTTGTAAACCTGGAAGAAAATGATAATGAATTAATGGAATTACCTTTTGGTTATTTTTTGCCTTGTGTACAAAATTTAATTCAACAAGGATGCATAACAAAACAAATGCCGAAAGATAAGCTACAACTTTTTGAAAAATTTTTGAATATAAAAAGACAGAAACTCAATACAAAAGAGGGTCTCAAATTTGGAACAGTAGGACCAGTCGATGATTCAGGATTTTGCATGGTTGTTACTAGCCATTCAGACAAAATTTACTTCGACATACAAAAAGATTTTGAAGATTCTACAGTTGATGATGCTCCACCAGAGTTTGAAGAACAAATTAAGACAACGATGGATGAACTTAAAGAAGTCAATCTCAGGACTTAGGAGCAGCCCCGAACGACTTTCATAAGTTCTCTACTCAACGAAGAAGAGGTTACAGGCTTGGTCGAATTATTAACGGATTACAAATGTTGCTTCTCTTAGAGTTACGATGAAATGCGAGGACTATCCTGAGAGGTCGTAGTACACTGCCTGGGGTGGATAAAAATATGACACCAGTAAAACAAGCACCTCGAATAGTACGCCTTGATATAGAACAACAAGTTACAGAAGAAATAAAGAAATTAATAGATGCTAATTTCATCAAAGAAGAGCAATATCCGACATGGTTAGCCAATGTTGTACCAGTTAAGAAGAAAAATGGACAAATTCGGGTATGTGTCGATTTCAGAGATTTAAACAAAGCATGTCCAAAAGAAGAATTCCTATTACCGATACCTGAATTAATGGTGGACATTGTGTCGTCACATGAAATCTTCTCTTTTATGGATGGATCTTTGGGATACAATCAAATCAAGATGGCTCCAGAAGATGCAACACTTACAGCTTTCAGAACGCCGATTGGAATTTACTGCTACACCGTAATGCCGTTTGGCCTAAAGAACGCCGGTGCAACCTACCAACGGGCAATGACAAGAATCTTTGATGACCTCATCCATAACAAAGTGGAATGTTACATAGACGATTTGGTCATCAAAAGCAAAGTAAAAGGAGACCACCTATGTGATTTGAGGATCGTGTTCGAACGATTACGGCAATACAATCTTAAAATGAATCCCTTAAAATGCGCCTTCGGCGTTACCTCCGGGAAATTTCTAGGGTTCGTTGTCCGTCATCGGGGAATCGAAATCAACCCAGAGAAGATTAAAACAATCTTAGAAATGCCTCCACCTAAAATCTTGAAACAACTACGTTCTTTTCAAGGAAAATTGGCATACCTAAGACGCTTTATATCTAATATGTCGGGGAGGTGTCGGCCTTTCTCAGCTTTAATTAAAAAGGATGCCAAATTTATTTGGGAAGAACAATGCCAATAGGCCTTCAAAGATATTAAACGATATCTTATGACACCACCTGCTCTGGCCCCTATCCAGGGTAGACTGTTGATACTTTATACCACGGCCTTAGACGACTCCCTCAGAGCTCTCCTTGCACAAGTCAATGATGAGGGTAAGGAAAATGCACTCTACTACTTGAGTCGATGTATAATACCGGTGGAAATAAAGTATCCTCCTACAGAGAAGCATTGTCTAGCTTTAATTTTTGCCACTCAGAAGCTTAGACATTACATGTTATCTCACAAGGTAAACCTAATTTTGAAAGTTAATCCATTGCAATATTTGATGACCCGAACTACTCTTTCTGGACGTCTTGCAAGATGGTCGATGCTACTATTGCAATTTGACATAACTTTCGTGCCTCTTTACGCTATCAAAGGGCATATTTTAGCTGATTTCCTCACTGCGCACCCACTATCTGCTGGGTAACGACAAACTACCAGATGAGCGAAAACTACAAGTAGAGGAACCGAATACACGACGTTGGGAAATGTATTTCGACGGTGCTTCTTCAGCCAGAAAAGATAAGGGACAACATACAGTGATACCAGGCAGGGCAGGTATTGGTCTGATCTTTATGACACCGAATCGAGAAATGCTAAGCTTCTCCTACCACCAAACAGAACCATGCACCAACAATGAAGCAGAGTATGAAGCTTTGATTACAGGTTTTGAATTGGCAATTTTAATGGACATAACTGACATTGCCATTTATGGTAACTCGCAGCTTGTCATCCAGCATGTGGCAGGACAGTACAGGATTTTGAAGCTAAGAATAGCGGATTACCACAAATACACAATGAAACTCCTGGAGTGAATCCCCAGTGTAACATTCTATAGAATTTTCAGAGCAGATAACGCTTATGCAGATGCTTTAGCTAAATGACCCGACCCACAATTACACAGTAAATTAACTTCCAAAAGATGGCAAAAAACATGACCCGATTTATAAATAGCGACTAGTGTGCAAAATCTTAAATGATATAAAAATTGAAAAATATTTTACACAGTAGGGGTGCTACGCAAGTATACGTATCTTTTCAAGTAATATAGAGTTTTCTTTAAAAACCCCAGTATCGATCCCACGAGGAAGTGAAGTAAGATGTCTTTAGTCAAATTCTAGTCTACTACTAATAGTCCTTAGTTTGGAATGTCGATTAAAATTGTGTTTTATCTAGCAACTACTCCTAAATGCAAGTGTTAAATGTAATAGTAACTATAACAAAATGCAAATAATAATTCTAAAGTTAACCCTTTTTGGATGAATTGGTTTGAAGAATTTTGAGATATTAAAAACTATTATTCTTATGTAATGAAATAGATAATGTATAGGAATGAGATGCATTAAATATTGTATGTGTCAAATAGGAGCAATCCTATTCTTTACCCTTTAGTCCAGGCATAAAGAACATTGACTAATCATATGCTTGGTTACTGAATCCGACTCTCACTTCAGAGCTCCCACATTCCCCTCGCCTAAGGGCTAACATCTCCACTTCAGTACTCAAACAATAGGACCGAATTGGGGATTTTAGTCTGTCACTCTAAAATCTCCAATTCTACGCCCAATAAAATATCTTTCCCTATTTATTTGCACTCAACTCCCATGAACTTCACCATCCATGGAATTTGAATGTGGTTCCACTTTGTTGAGAATTACACCTCCCTTTCGGGTCAATGCAATTACAACTAATTTTAACACTACAACGAGCTCTTTTTGTAATGTAAATGAAGTTCAAGTAAAAACCATCACATTTATAATTAAATTCACTTCTAACATGCATCACAAAATCCTAAACATGATTTCTACTCCTTACAAAAGAAAATTTAAATGAAAATAATGGCATAATCTTCTCATGTCACTATTTTCAAAGAAGAAGAATGCGTAAGAGAGATGCGTCACAAAGCACGAAGAAAACACAACGAAAACTTCATTTAACCAGAGCAAATCCACTAGATAAATGTTTACAAAAAATCATAAGATAACGAAGAACAATACTTAGTTTTTTCCCTTTGAAAGAAAGACGATGATCTCTCCCACAAAGTCTCCCGTCGATCCATGCAATGCTAGCGAAATCCCTTGCAAATTCTCACAAAATCTCCTCTTCAATCTCTCCAAAATGGTAGAAATCTACATTTCTACTCTTAATATAAGAATCCGAAACATTCCTCTCTTTTTTTTCTACTTTCCCCTATTGGTTCTCCTCTTTTTCTCTTATTAAATTCGCCATTTTATAGAGTATGGACGAAGTTTGAATAGTTTCCATAAGTACCCCTTTGAAAAAGCGTCCAAATACATCGAATTTCGGCCCAAAACCGCTAAAAGTCGGTCTAGAACCTTCCCGGGCACTGTCGGCGGGTTCGAGGTCGCTGTCGGTGAGCTTTTCGGGCATATTTCGGTAATCTCGAAAAAATCTCGCCGTCGGCGAGATCGAGGCCGTAGTCGGCGAGCAGACTGCTGCGCAGCTCCACCATTTCACTCCGTTTGGCTCCGTTTCAGCTTCGTTTCGCCCCATTTCAGTTGCGTTCGTAACAGATAGCCCTACAAAATAAGCATAAAAACAAACTTTCTTTAATGTGTAATCTCATTCAAAAATATTCAAGAAGTGTAAAAGAGATTAAGCATCAAAAGACTTATCGAAAGGTGTAAGGGCAGAATTTCATTTCTTGCTTGTTTTTGCTCCAAATTGCACCGTTTTTGCTTCTTTTTGCTCCAATCACCATTTCTTGTACCTAAAACCAAAACACATACAAATTACCTTCATTTAAAGTATAATATCATCAAAAATGAGTAAAATGATATAGCAAAAAGCGTATATATTTTAGGCGTGTCAAAATCCCCCAAACTTAACTGTTACTTGTCCTCACGTAACACTATAACTTTAAAAATAAAATATGTTAACTTGTGGTTGTGGGTTTTAATAGAATTTCCTATAATTTCATCTCAGAAATATTAAAGTATAACATAGGAGAATTTCTAGCAAATCAACCTAGGACTAGAGTGTAAGAATTTCTCATATTCAACTTAGGAACTCTGATATTTTTATTTACTTCAAAAGTTATTGAAAATTGTCAAGCTAAAGATTCATAGAAAGTATAAAAATGAAATTTAAGCACCTTATCTATACCAATTTAACCAATACCTTTTGAAATAATAATAAGCATAGGATTGTTTTTTATTCTTTTCATTTAAAAAGATTCAAGTGAAACCAATTTTTGATTAGGCTTCTCCTCAAGCTTCTCCTCACTTATTTTCTTTTCTTCTTTTTTTTTCTTTTCTTTCGGGATCATTTTCAATCCCCTTTTTTCGTTTATTTCTTTTTCTTTTGGGATCATTTTTAATCCCTTTTTTTCACTTTTTTTTATGTGAGGATTACTATATCTGGATAGGCCTTTAATAAATTTGAATTTCACTATCCTCTCTCTAAAATCCAAAACTCAAAACTTTCCCTCACTTTTTATAATTTTAAGTATTAGTTCGAAAAAGGTTTTCAATAAAGGCTCAATTCTCATTATGTATAAATCTAAAAATTTTAGCTTTTCAAATATTCAACTCCTTTCTACCATAAATAGAAAAATTATTTTTCCTAAAGTTTCCTACAAAATATCATAACTCTATAACCGTTTCTTCACTAAGGATTTCAACTATGTTATTTTTCTGACATTCCTAAAATCGAAATTATAGTAACTTAAAGGTAACACCACATACCACAAGTCATTTTAAAAATGATATCAAACTAAATACAGGCTATTGAGGACAAATAAAGTTTCATTTTAAAAATTTTTCTTCCCCTCAAAATTAAATTTTAAAATATTTTGCAATTAATTCCATAATATGTTATAGGAAGAAAAAGTAAAGGTTGAATCTACTTACTACTACAACATCCTATCAAATTCATATACATGCATAACCAGGATAGAATGACTGTAGGAGAAAGTAAATCTAGCCTAAAACATTCTTGTAATAAAATTACACTAAAAAGAAGTATTTTCACATTAAAATTTTATTTTTCTTCCTACCCCCAAACTTAATTTTTAACATATATAGCATTTAGTATAGAAAATATAAGTAGGAAGAAAAATAATTTAGAAATTCAATCTACCACAAGTGTCTATCAGAAAGATCTACAGTTATTAATCAGAATAAGAATCATGTAGCATAAAGTAAATTTAAACTAAACATTCCAGAATGAAATTAACTAAATCAAAGTCTAACTAGCATAGCATGTATCAACAAGGGAATATAAAAATGTTCTTCAAGTCTTAAATAAAATTGTAACACAAACATAAACACACATAAGATAAATGAGGTCAATTCTTCCTTTAACTCATCACATCTTACTAATTTACTTCCAATTTCTAACAGAATCACTACACTAGTAAATTAGGTACATTCAAATGATTTTATAGTTTATAATCCCAAAGATAAGATTATCCCTGATAAATTGGTTTCCGGACACCAATCTCAGGAATCATCTAATCCCTTTAATTAAGCACCTCTAACAGTTATAAAGATAGTGTAAGATCATCCACATGGTATTCATCAAATAGGTTCGCGACTCCTACCTAATGAAAATAAAGTTGCAGAAAGAAAGTAACAAATTAAGATGGAACTATCAATGTTCGAAATTCATGATTTCTCTTGTAAAACTCAAGTCTGGGTGAGACCCAAGTCACAGTGGACTCGTTAAACCAACTACTACAAGAGATCAATTCTAGCCATTATAAGAAGTTAAGGAATAACATCCCTCATGACACACAAAGATCAAACTACTAACAATCCAAATATCTACTAACAACAATCAAACTTATCAATCCATAATGAAACAAAAAAATCAAGTCAATCCACTCTAAAGCAAACACCCTACAACACTAACAATCATGACTCTCAAGCACACTAAATCAAAGCACACTGATAACTATGGGTTGCCTCCCATAAAGTGCTTGGTTTTTACATCACGGGCCCGACAAATGATTCCACTTGGATCAAAATTCCATTTAAGTAATCCTCGATCAATCGCCCAATCTTTTTCAGATCCAGGGATTCCTATAAAATCTTCAAATTGTAATTTTTCATTCAGTTCTTCCTTTGCAGATGGATTTATATCATTGTTCCTCATATTTCTTTCTAGATCCAATATTCTTCTATTGATTTTCTCAATCCGCATATTAATATCATCCTTGAAATTTATAAGAAATGGATCTTTATAAGATAATTCAAGATCTCCTAAATTTTGGATCAGATTCTCTTTAGATAATTCAGATTCAAGATCAAGTTCTTCTAAGTCACTCGTCTTTTTCAAGTTATCTTCTAATTCTTCCCCTTTATAATTATTAAATGATGGAGGATCTATCTTAGTTGAGGAAATATATTTTTCTAATTCCTTAGGAGTTTCTTTCAATGGTCTTCCAATTTCCTTATCCTCTTTTCTCAACTCAAAGTTCTTTTGAAATTTATCCTCAAATTCTCTTCCAAGTCCTAGTTCAATAATTTTATCTTGTTCATCATTCAGTTCAGGTTTTTTTTGTGATTGAGTCGCATCTAAAGATATAAAGACTGGTTGTATAGATGAATTCCCTAAATAGATAGGCTTCAAAATTGTATCGGGTACATCCATCTTAAGTTCATGAGATTTTTCAACATATGGAATTAAAAGTTTACTATTTTTGGTAGCGTCCATCATTTCACACCTCTCCTGAACATACATACAATCTTCTTTAAATAACCTTTTTGAATCATCATGAAAGTCTGTTTCCTTCTCATCTGCTAACTTAACCTCAAAAATTTCTTGGAAATGGTCTTTACGTAGATAATCAATTTCATCTATCCAAAAACAATCATCATTTTTTTTCTCAGCTGAATATTTCATAGTCTTTAATATATCAAAAGTAACTTTCTGGTCATTAATATTCATAGTCAGCTTTCCTTTTTGCACATCTATCATAGCTTGTCCAATAACAAGGAAAAGTCTCCCTAAAATAATTAGAATTTCGTTATCTTCCTCCATATCGAATATCAACGAAAAGGAAAGTAAAATTCAAATTAAGAAAACTTAAACAAACTTGAAACTCAAGTTCTCTCTTCAAAATTCTATGCCTCTCGTTCATTCTGAAACTTCTGCATTTCGAATAGAGCGCTTCACAAATTCTTATATCTCGCACATCATCACAGATTTCAAGTCTATTCAGATTCGAGGAATCCTACAAGTGTCCATACCTCTTGCACAAGTTGCATGATCTCTACTCAAATTCCACCAAAATTGATTACATTTCCATACATTTCCATACAATTTCCACATTTCCTACAAGTCATACATTTCCATACAATTTCCGCATTTCCTACAAGTCATACATTTCCATAAAATTTTCGCATTTTCCTACAAGTCACACATTCTAGGATCGGTATGTGATCGTCCGATTCTCTACTCTACTTTTCTGCATATCCTACAAGTCATACATTTCCCTACAATTTCCATACTTCCTACAAGTCATACATTTCCCTACAATTTCCGCATTTCCCTACAAGTCACACATTCTAGGATCGGTACGTGATCGTTAAATTCCTTACTCTACTTTTCCGCATATCCTACAAATCATACATTTCCCTATAATTTTTGCATTTCCTACAAGTCATACATTTCCCTATAATTTCTGCATATCCTACAAGTCATACATTTCCCTACAATTTCCATTCTTCCTACAAGTCATACATTTCCCTACAATTTCTGCATTTCCTACAAGTCATACATTTCCATACAATTTCTGCATATCCTACAAGTCATACATTTCCATACAATTTCCACATTTCCTACAAGTCATACATTTCCCTACAATTTCCGCATATCCTACAAGTCATATATTTCCTTACAATTTCTGCATTTCCCTACAAGTCACACATTCTAGGATCGGTACGTGATCGTCCGATTCATTACTCTAGTTTTCTGCATATCCTACAAGTCATATATTTCCCTACAATTTCTGCATTTCCTACAAGTCATATATTTCCCTACAATTTCCGCATATCCTACAAGTCATACATTTCCCTACATTTTCCACACTTCCTACAAGTCATACATTTCTCTACAATTTTCGCATTTCCTACAAGTCATACATTTCCATACAATTTCCACATATCATATAAGTCATACATTTCCCTACAATTCCCGCATTTCCTACAAGTCATACATTTCCCTACAATTTTCGCATATCCTACAAGTCATACATTTCCCTACAATTTTTGCATATCCTACAAGTCATACATTTGCATATAATTTCCGCATATCCTACAAGTCATACATTTCCATACAATTTCTGCATATCCTACAAGTCACACATTTCCCTACAAATTCCGCATTTCCCTACAATTCACACATTCTAGGATCGGTACGAGAACGTCTGATTCCTTACAATTTCCGTACTTTCCTACATGTCATAAATTCCAGGATCGGCGCGGGATCACTCGATTCCTTACATTTACTTGATCTATAAAAAAATACCTATTTCTTTATGTCTTAATTCTTAACAATTAAGGATATATGCTTTAATGAAAGGAATTTTTTCTGTGTTTTTTGATGTAGGTGATGTAAAATGGTCCAAAAAGGAAAAAGAAGCAAAAAGGAGCAAAAATGGAGCAAAATACAAAAAGTATAAAAAAATTATGGCCTGGCGCCTAGGCGCCAGAAGCTGGCACCTATGCGCCAGACTCGATACAAAAACTGTTAAGTTTTTGACAATGTTTGATCAGTTATTTTGACGGAGTGAGCGGTTATTGGACATTCTAGAAGACCGCAGCTGTTCCCGGATAATAGGACATGTGATACATTTCATTTGGACGCTGCAAAACGGTTTTAAACGCGAAGAGGTGCGAGCCAAAGTGAAGAGGTGCGAAGAACTGGACGCGGTGTCCGGCGCCTAGGCGCCAGACCGACCTTCTAGAAGATTCATTGAATGTGGACATGTTTTGAAGAGGTGCCTCAGGGCAACACTTGAAGCCTATAAATAGGGGTACATTTCTTCAGAAAACGTGCCCCTCCCATTGTAACCCTTTCTTTTATCCACTTTAGGATCTCTCATCCTTAGAGAGAGAAATAGAGAGAGAAATTTAGGGCCAACTTTTGTTTAGTTTAGAGAGTTTATTTTCAAGTTGTTGCATCTGGAGTTCATTACACTGTGGAGTCGTAGGAATCGAAGATCCGTAGAAGGAATATTTGAGATAAGTATTTTACATTCGATTCAAAGTTTATTTGTTATGTTTTGTCGTTTATTTTCAATGTGTTCTGAGTAGTTAGTTTACTTTCTTCCTTCAATTATGAAGAGATAGATAAGATAATATAAAAATTAAATGGAGAATTGAAATTTAAAATATTTTCAGAACATTGTGATGACATTAAAACCTTATCTTACTTTACTTTTTAAATTGGCCATTTAAATTGTTAAAACCTGTTGAAGAGTTTTGAGACCTTGAAGGAGAAGAACTCTTAACTTGTAAGTGTCACATGAATCCTTGGGTAGTCGAAGGCCATGTGCGGGCTATTCAAGGTGAAGTGCAAATAAATAGGAAGATAATATTTAAAGGGCGTAGAATTGATAAGTTTTTAGAGTGACGTACTAAATTCTTATAATTTGATTTATAGATTAGGAAAGGGTCACTAGTAGGGCCGACCATAGCCACCCTTGGACATCTAGAAGTGTGAGCGTAGATTAACCCATTCTACTAACAATACATCCGGACCTATTCTCGTAAATTAGCCTAATGTTCTTTGCGCTCGGATCAAAGGGTAAAGAATAGGAATGCTTCTATTTTGCACAATACCATAAAGCAAATTCTCCAACGAATATTAAATTATCTTAAAAATCTTAGATTAATTGAAGGAAAGAAAGTTGTTTATTTTATAGTTTTCATAAATCATTTTATTATTGTATTCTTTATTTGCATCTAGTAAATTAATAGTAATTTATAGTTAATTTAGAGGACAAAAAGATATTTTAGAAATATAATATTTAGAAAATTTATTACTATAATTTTTCTCCGTGGATCGATATCGGGGTTATTAAAGAAAACCCTATATTACTTCGAAACGATACGTATACTTGCGTAGTACTCCTAGTGTGTAAAAAAATATTTTCTAAAAATTTACATCATTTTGATTTTATACACTAGCCGCTATTTATAAATAGGGTCAAGCTTTTGCCATCTTCTCGGAAGCGAATATTACCGCGTTATTTGCGGCTCGGTCAAGTTTTTGGCGCCGTTGCCGGGGAAAGAAATAAAATAGTTATAATTTTTTGTTAAAAAAATATTATATTTATAAAAATACAAAAATATAAAAAAAATTAAAAAATAGTAAAAATAAAAAAAAGAGAAAGATATATATTTTTATTTCTTATTTTATGCGAATATTGGTTTTGAAGGATTAATACCTTTAGATTCTGAATTAGAAAGAACAATTAGAAAAATTAAAAAGGGAAAACAAATTCAAAAATTTCAAGAAATGGCTACTTTACAAAATCCAATTGAACTTAATGATAAAAATGTTTATAGACCATTAAGGGATTATGCTAACCCTACAGTTGATGAACTTCATAGTAGTATTCAAATACCCACTGTAGATGCTAATTCTTTTGAACTTAAACTGTCTATTATTCAAATGGTGCAAAAAAATCAATTTGGTGGATCACCAAATGAGGATCCAAATTTACATCTTGTTAGTTTTTTAGAACTTTTTGCTAAGTTTTTTAGAACTTTTTCCTACCTTTAAATATAACAATGTTTCTGATGATGCTATTAGACTTAGATGTTGACCTCATTTTTGATGAGGTCTCTTCTTTTCTCACTCCTTAGTACTTAGGATCTAGCCATAGGCTTTTTTCCTTTGACTAATCTTAGAGGACTAGAAATGGAACCCACCACTTAGAAATTCAAACACTTCTTAACTCCCTGCAAATGCTACAAGCTTGATTGTAGACCCCTAATCACCTAGAGGATTGAAATCAAATGTGGAGGTTTAAAGGATGAGTTCCCTATAGGACTTTTTGGCCTTAGAATACCCCGGCGGCCCGGTCCGGTGAGGGTTGATTTGCACATACACTACACTCTCACACACATTCCATTTCCTAAAACCACACTCTCACTCAGCTTGACTTCCTGACTCATTTAGGTAATTCATATGGATGGTCATTAACCCCTAAGCCCCCGGCTAAGAGGGTTAGGAACAACACGGTGAATGCCTCAAATGAGTCCTCTCATGGCTCATATGGGCTTAACATGGCTTCATGGCTTCATGGCTTCATGGCTTCATGGCTCAACCAAAGTGATTCTATTTCACTCAAATTTGATCAATCTTCATTTTTCCAAAATTTCAATTTTTGACCCCCGGGGCCCCGGACCCACCAAACCTACCAAATACCCTTAAAATGACCCAAAATTTGCAAAATCACCTAAATTACCCAAAATTCCTCAAAATTAGTCCGAAAAATTCCCCCCACTAAAATTGATCATCCATAGCCAAAAAATACCAAAAATTCCAAAAGTACCCCCAAATACCCTCCAAATACCCAAAATGCCCTTCTTAGCCCAAAAATCCAAAAATTCCAAAAATTCCTAAAAAATTCCAGAAAATCCAAAATATTCCCAATTTTATTTCGTTCAACTACACCATAGGCCAATTTTGCCAATTTATCCCACTTTTACCAAAACCCCCAATTTGACCCATTTTAAACCCAAGTGAACCCAATGTCAAACCAAACCACCTCAATTGACCTCAATTTTGGTCCAATTCAATTCTAAACTTTAATTAAACATCCCTAATATCAATTTAGACCAAATCTAATTCCAATTTGATTGATATTTGAGCCCAATTTCAATTTGAAGCCTAAGGCCCAATTTTGGCCCATGACATAAACCTAGCTCAAACCTAACCCAATTCAACCCCAATTGGTCCCAAATCTTTTCTAAAACCTTCCTAACACCCCCACAAACAAAACACTAACTTTATTTGCCCAAAATTTGAACCTAAACTCCACCCAAACCTAACCCAAAACCAAAATCCCTTAAATTGACCTAAGCCCAAACCTAACCCAAATGGGCCCAAATCCCAAAATTAGAGCCCAACCAAAGTTGAAAACTCTTTGTGACACTCCCATGAACATTTCTCAACATTAATTTTACATCAAATCCAACTTAAGCCCAACCTTAACCCAAGTTAGCCCAATTTGGCCCACTTTGGCCCATTTAACTAAAAAGCCCAAATTCAACCCAATTCTACTCCAAATCACACCAAATTGATTCCAAGCCATTCATGAAACATCCCTAAACCAATTGCAACATTTATTTGACATGGTCCTTCACAAAATTTTCATCCAAAAGCCCATCCTAAAATCCAAAAGCCCACTTCCCTAAACCATCTTGAAAGCCCATCCAAAGTGAAATCCAAAAGCCCAAACCCATTCCAAAGCCCACATGACAATTCCTTCTCATCATCCCTTTAATTGGAATCAATTCCTAAGTCCCAAATCAATCATCAAATCAACCTAAATCAAGCACCATCTAAATTTTTCACTAAATTGCCAAAATCTCCAAATTCCTTTTTCATATAAATGAATCAACTTTTCCTAAGCCAAGGATGAGCCAAATGGAGCCACATGCAAGCCATGGACAAGCCACATGAAGCCATGGGGGGTTTGACTTCTCACCAAGCCATTAATGGAAAGAAGAGGGAGTCCTTTCCTAAGCCTTCCTTAAGCCATTGTGAGTCAATCTCCAAATTGATTGGTCCTACACCTTCACCAGACCAAGAGGAGAAGTTCCCCAACAAAATCCCCCTCACCAGGCCAGCCATTGCTTCTAGCCTCCAAGCTTTGTGATCGGGCTTGGTCACTTTCATACCTAGATAATTTCCCAGAGCCAGAGACTTCATCTGGAGATGCCTCGACCCAATCGAAGGTGACACAACTCTCAGATCGAAGCTTCACTTCTCTGAGCAAAGGTAGGAACTCACTCTTCCTACCGAGCTTCCAGTGATTCTCCATTTTGTTTAAGTTAATTTCATAGCCTATAAACCGTATAGACGTGTTCGTCTCTTCAAAACGAATCCATAGAACATAAGAACACGAAAATCCATTGAGAATCGAGTGAGATCTTAGGGTTTTAGTGTGGACGGTCACGGGTGCACACCAGTTGTAGACGATGACCGGGAGCCGTTGGATCGCGCGTCTATCGATCGGACGGTTCAGATTGCGCCGGACCAGGGAATGATACGTGAACCGCGGGCCCCTGGAGCGCTGAGTCGGATGGCAGCATCGAATGGGAATGCGCCGTGTGGGCTTTCGGAGCTGCCAATGTTGTGCTGGCGCCGCGTGGATAAGTAGATAAATAGGGTATTTTTGAATTATTTAAATGCCCACAACTTCAAAAATTTATATCTTTGTATAGAAAAATCACAAAAATAAAATAAAAATACCATCTTGCTCTGTGAACAGAGGAGAATAATGCGAAAAAGAAATCAAGTTAATTGGATGAGTATTTTATTTTTAATAATTTATTTACCATTTTCAGTATTTTGATTCTTCATTTGCATAGATAATTCACCATGGCATGAAACCATAGGGCTTTTGAAGCCTCTGATCTTGGGAATATTCTTTGAATTTTTCAAGGTCAGATGCCATCTTTGTGAAAAGTTATTGAATTTTCAAGTTTATGTCACTGTTTTAGGTATTTTAATTCCAATAATTAGCATGTTGTGAAATAAATTCTGGGAAAATTTGGTGATGTTCCTTAGGACCAGAGAACCTTATGAAAAATATATTTTGAATTAATTCGTTCATAATAATCTTAATTTGCCTAAACTCCTAAAATTGAATTTGAATTAATTAGGGTTAACCACACATCAAATTGACTTGAAAATAATTCTCCACTAATCTTTAGGATCATAGAGACCTCACATAAAAATTTGAAGTCAATTGGAATGTTTAACCCCACTAAATGCATTAATTAAGTCACATAATTAAAATTAAACTTTTAAAATTCATAACTCCAAAAATACATTTCAAAAATTCACCAAATTGATTTTGAGACTTCTCTGATATCAGAGGAGTCTAAGAAAAATAAAATTGGAGTTTTCTAAAAATTTTCTTTTTTAAGCATATTTTAATATTTTTAATAATTTAAAAATAATAAAAATCACAAAAATAATAAAAATCATAAAAATGTCATATTTGGTCCCCTAATCATTTAGGAATAAACCAAATATTTTTCCCAAGTCTCTAGGATGAGATATTGAATTTTAAAAGCTTAATGTAATTTTTAATATTAAAAAATGAATTTTCAACCTTTTTCACTAAAATAATTCTAATAAATCAATGAAAAATTAGAAAATTATAAAATTTGTCCCTCTGAACTCCTTGAGGTTAGAGAGATTTACGAAAAGTATAAAATCCATTTTTCAACTTTAATTTTATTTTATAATTAATTAATACTCTAAAATTCAAAATAATTATATTAAAT
Organism: Papilionanthe hookeriana x Papilionanthe teres; assembly: GCA_022702705.1. Taxonomy (NCBI): domain Eukaryota; kingdom Viridiplantae; phylum Streptophyta; class Magnoliopsida; order Asparagales; family Orchidaceae; genus Papilionanthe; species Papilionanthe hookeriana x Papilionanthe teres. Next base: position 83,464,291 of record CM040421.1, on the reverse strand, counting down.
AAAATATAATTCAAAAAATCACCAAAATTGGTCCAAGTGGTCCTCTGGTAATTAGAAACATCCCATAATTTTCTTAAGGACAGAAACCTTTCCTTGGTCATGTTGTTCAATTTTCTTTGAAAACCCTTATTTTCTACTAAAAATAATTATATAAATAAATTAAATTCAGAAAAATCACATTTTCTCCTCTAATGTCTTAATTGACATGTGAGTGAGGTGACATAAAAATTTCAAATTCATTTGAGCTCAATTTAGTGAGTTATGAAATTAATAAGCCTAAAAGGGCATAAAGGTAATTAAAGGATTTAACCCCCTTTTATTAAAATTTTAGGTTTGATTAAAAATGAAGGGTAAAATATTTGATTTTGCCTTTCTTGGATGATTGAAACTTTGGGAAATTAAGGGGTAGGAGCCCATTAAACACTTTGAAAATATCAAAAATGAAACTTTAATTAACTAAATAATATAAATTTTGGAAAGAATATATTTAAATTTGGATCATTAAAAAAGGGATATTAATAAGAGGATGTTTATTCTTTAATTTAAAAATCCCTAAATGAGTCACTTTAACAATATTTAATTCTTAATTAAAAATTAAAATAATAATCTAAGTTAATAATTAAAATTAAAATTAAAATAAAATTAAATTAAAATCAAATTAAAATTAAAGTTAAACTAATACTAACAATCAAAATTAAAATTAAAATCAAAATTTAAATCAAATTAAATCCAATTAAATTAAAATTAAATTAAATTAAAATTAAAATTAAATTAAATTAAATTAAAATAAATTAAATTAAATTAAATTAAAATTAAATTAAAATAAAATTAAATTGAATTAAAAACTAAAATTAAAATTAAATTAAATTTAAAATCAAATTTAAATTAAATTAAATTAAATTAAATTAAATTAAATTAAATTAAAATCAAATTGAATTAAATTAAATTAAAATCATTTAACAACAAACCTAAATGAAATCATTAAGAATTAAATCTAAAATAATTTGATTATTAATTAAAACCTCATAATTAAATTAAAACACTTTAAACCATTAACTCAAACTTTCAATTAATTTGATTAAAATTTTCAATAAACTACTTGCCCTTAAAGGCTTTAATTATTATAACTCTTAAATAAAATATTAAGTGAAATGTCACTTCACACATAAGATATTCAAACATCCTAGTTCACCGAGCAAGAAACAAAACAAAAATACAAATCCTTGGATGATCAATTCATCCATACAATAAAAATTCATTTGGACTCAAAATAATACCAGAAATATTGAAAAGATGTTTAGGACTCGTCCTAAGCACTTCCTCAATATGACGGGATGCTTTAGAAGAACAATTGAATTTAATTGTTCTTTGATGAAGAAAATCATCCTTAAATCAAACCAACAACCTAGACGTCATAGGAAATGACTAGTTATAGGATTAGGATTTTGGTAGATAACCAAAACTCTTTCCCTTAGTTTTACCTAGGTATTTCTTGCAAAAATATATTTAAATGCCTTAACATGTCTTTTAAGTGCAGCTTAGGATGACGGGAAGACCCTCCAGGTACGCTTTTATTTAATTGCAATTTACTTTATTGCAATTCACTTACATGCACTGTATTTTACTTTTATTCCATGATAAATAAAACTGTTGCATGAAAACCAAAACCTTTAGGATAGCACCTGAACTAAAACCAAAACTAAATTAAAAGTCATTGCAAGATAAAATTCACCACCACAGCATTCCAAAATATAAAAAAACTCAAAATTTAATCACAAACAGAACAACAAAAATACAATCACAACTAAATTAAAACATCTCATTGAATGATCGGGAATACCTCAGATGATGTAACCCACGTGTTGCTAACGAGATTTCCCACGGTCTAAATGAAAGTGTGGAACTCATTCAGTTGAGTTTAGCAAATTCATATGGACTAAGTGAATTCGATGAAAATAACGATGTCGGGATGACGGAACCGTGGGATCTTAATCGGTTCTGTTTAAATAACTTTAAGATTTGTTTTAATTAAAACATTAAAAAAACACTCAGATTTTAAGATTTTATCTAAACCAAAACACTTCTCTTACCTCTTGATTGTCACCTTCTAAAACTAAACCTCTGCAACAACAAGTAGCTTGGAGCATAGTGGGCAGCACGACCATCGTCGTCAGCAAAACCCGGATCTACTTCAGCAAAACATTTCTTAGAATTAAACAACAAAGCCATAGGATTTCGAGGTATTTTGCCTAGTGCAAAATAAGTCCTCAACTCTTCGTTAGGCATTTACATGATCATATCAGGTAAATTAAGCCCTAACCGGTCTTAGGACTCCGAGGTAGTCGTTTGGTACGACATAAACCCTCACATCTTCAAGGCTATTTGCATGATCATGTCATACAAATATAAGTCCTAATTAAATAAAATTGGCAGGATTGAAACATTAAATAAACTCCCAAATTGAAGCTAAACAATAGGATAGTTTGAGAAGTTGTCATGATTCTTCTTGGATCCTCAGCTTCTCCTACTTCTCTTTCTTTGGACTCCTAAAATAAACTGTTTCAAATTTGAGCTAATCCCTATTGAAATTTCCAAAATCCAATCCTTTGAAAACCTCAAATTTTGAAATTCTTGAGAGCAAAACCACTGATCATTATCGAGAGTTTTCTTAAATGATTCACGTCATTTAAGATGTAATTAACTATAGGGGCTAACCCTTATAGGGAACTTTAAGAACCCAGGTAATATAAACCCTGCTTAATTCATTTGTATTAAGCAGGGGAACTTGTCAGCTTATAAAATTGGTTCGCACACCAAACAGATGTCACAAATTTTCTAGTTTATTTAATCGAGCCCCATCATCGAGCAGTGTGTCTGTTCTTCGGGATAGATACAATGTTTGTGGTGTGGTGTTCGTTTATATAAACTATTTGGGATGTGAGATCGGTTTGATTTCATATCTTAAAATCTTCAAATTTAAAGATTATTTTCAAAAATCAAATACTACTTTTCAAATTATTTATTTAAATTAAATTAAAAATTAGCCGACAACTTCTGTAGGCGACCTCCTTTTCAAAATACAACACATAACCTAAAAATATGCCGACAATTTCTGGTGACTCCGCTGGGGACTAATTCCTCTCTCCATTTTTTATTAGATGGTTTTGCTTTCATAAATCGGTGGTGAGTCCATATCCTTAGTGGACAAAAACTACCATTCATCCGTTGGAATACCCCGTTCATTTCTGTCTTGAATGAGTATAGCCAACTCCTCTCGGATTTAAGAGCCACTGTTTAGACATCCCTAAATAGAGAGGTTCCGAGATCCTTTTACCTCTTTTCTGAGGTGGGGTGGACCCCCAATAGGTGATAGTTTAGGAGCGGTCCTTCAAGTCGAGAAGTCTTGCATAAGACTTTCTCTTCCATTTCAATTTTAAATCGGGCCCTTTACCTTTTCTATAACCTTTTCTTTCCTTTAATCGTTTTGTTTTTAACAAACGAACCTCCTAATAAACAATCTCTTTTAAAAAACCACAAATACACTATGATAAACGAAAATGTGTTTGGACTCTTTCTTTTTCGTCCTAAACTTTACGATGAAAAGAAGCATAATTCGGGACTGACATTCGGAATCTGCCCTGCAGAAAATGACTGCCCCAAGGTTAATCTTTTCCTTCACCAATGGAATGAACTTCACTGTTTACAAGGATGACCTGCCCGACAATGGGATCATCCGTTTTGGACAAGGATTCGACAACACAGATATCAAGTTCGCTGGCGTCACTCTCTTCGCACTAATGGACAAAGTGCCAGAAACTGAAGAGCTCGTAATTGAGTTCAACCTGAAATCGACTCAAGAATTCCCTCCCCGCAAAGGGTTCCGACTCGAGAGGAGTACTACTGTTCGTAGGAGGACTGTTGTCTCTACCCCCACCGGTCTAGTCATCTCTGCACCTACCCCGACTTCAGCTAAACTGAAGGGGAAAGAGATCCAAGTCTGTGATGAGCCTGTCACCGTGGAGGGTACAAATTTCGCTACAATACCATCTATTTTTTAGATTGGGTCCAGTTCAAGAGTTGCACCCCTAACTCGGACTCAAAGGAGAAATAGAAGCAGGAAGATCACCAAGAAAGCTAGAGCTGCTGAACTTGCTTTTCTAGAAAAATTTCCATAAGAAAGAGAAGAACTGCCTGAGTATATACCTCTATTGGAAGGGAGCAGGTTCCACCCCCTCTCTGCTGCATCAGATGAAGAGGATGTCCGTAGGATCGCCACTACATTACCCTGACCAGCGTACTACAACAATTACAAAAGAAAAGGGATAAGGCTACGCCATTTGCCCCACTATAAGCTGTGATAGAAAGATTAGCAAAGAAAGAAAGATGCCCTGTGTCAGAAATCTTAAGAAGGATAGGAATAGTGCCAGCTAAATCCCACCTCGGACCGTGAATAGAGCCTGTTGCTGCAACAGAGAAGCCAAAGAAGAAGATAAAAGCCAGTTCACCCATTGTTGTTTTGGGTCTGCAAATTAGGGAGGATACCACCTTCCAGCATATAGCCGACAGATCATCCTGTCCTAGGCTTCCGGCTTCGAGAAGGATGGTATGGCGACCTACCGCTGGTGAGCTAAGACCAAAACAATGTGCTGAGAAGAAAAGTCTCGTCAGGAGACTGGAATCAGAAGAAAGCGCTACTGCAATAAAGGGGACTCTCGGGAAGGAAGTTCAACAACCGTCACGAGAAAAATGCGAGACCGTGCAAAAAGGGCCACTAGAGGATGCCATGGACAAGTTAAGGACCGACATCTGATGATTAGCAAAAGAAAGAGAAGAAGAATTAGGAGATGAAATTGACTCATCAGAATTTATGAATGACGAGTATGCCGAGATCAACATGGTTGAGACACGAGCATCGTCAGCTTCGCAAGGTGCTCTAGCTCGCTGCAGAAAGAGATGAACCGGAACTGTTGGGAGCACAGCTTCGGGAAAGAGATGATACAATTTCCCGTATGGCAAAGAGGATGGAAGAGATGGCTGCTGCCTTAGCCACTCTCCAGAGTCAGGCCCAGCCTCAGAAAGAGACACCCCCGTAAATTATCCATATTGTGGATGGAGGAAAGGAGATCACATCCGTCAACGGAGACGAACCACCAAAGAAGGATTCTACACAAAACATGATTCCAGAAAAGGATATTAAAAATATGGTAGAACAGCAGGTGCGATAAGCTTTAGCATAATCCAAGAGTAGAGCATCTATTCAGACGGGTAGACCTTACCCCGAGGAGTTCGATGTAGTCCAGTAATCGAAAGGCTTCGTACCACCTCTGTTTAAGACTTTTGATGGAACAGGAAACCCTCGACAGCATGTCGCACATTTTTGTGCTAGTTGCTGTAATGCCGGTGGGAGCGACGCTTTACTCTTCCGCCAGTTCGTCAGCAGTTTGTCAGGGATTGCCTTCGACTGGTACGCAAAATTGTTGAACGGTTCAGTAAAGACCTATACAGAACTAGAGAATCTCTTCATTAAACGATTTGTCTGGGCTCAAGCACCACATCACTATCGGTGATCTAGTGGTGGAGCAACAGAAGCCGAATGAGACTTTAGTGGATTACATACTTCGATGGAGAAACTTAAGCATGAAGTGTGAACCACAACTTCAAGAACAACATGTAGTTGGCATCCTACTTAAAAGTATCCATGGCCCGAGAGCACTTCTCCTTAAAGGATTTACAATCAAGACTTTCGAGAAGTTGCTTAGCAAGGCCGAGAGTTTGCAAGAAGAGGCAAAGCAGTTAAGTTTCGTGGACAAGAACGATAAGCAGAAGCCTGTGAAAACATTCGAAAAGAAATCTGGAATCATCGCGGCAGTAGATAAGGGCAAGCAGCCAATGCAAATATTGCCAGAGCGACCGCAACCTAGTTATCAACCACCGCAACGAACATACCAACAACCTCAGCAGGGCTATCAGCAACCTCAGCAGAGTTATCAGCAACCTCGTCCGAGCTATCAGTCGCCTCAGCATTATGAACAACCGCCTCGTTCGTCACGTACTTTAAGAGAACTTATAAATAGAGAATACCCATTCAAAACTGAAGCAAGAGCGAAGATGTTCCGCAGACTTAATGAAGACACCGGATTTTCAGCCGCCGAGCCCAAGAAGCCGGAGGAAGTCAATAAGAAAGATCATCCGAACTATTTCCCTTACCATCAGATGCTCGGACAGAAGATAGAGGATTGCATCACTTTCAAGAGTTGGCTTGATGACAATCTCTAGAAAGGGAACATAACGATCCCAAAGGAATACATGAAGGAACCCCAGAAAGGAGGTTCCGTCAATGTTATTTCAACGGATCTCCTTGTTCCAATAAACCCGTACACGACCGATGATGGATGGAGTACTGTCTGGACAAGATCATCGAAGAAAATTTTGGATCACATCCAGGCCGCTTCGGTACGTGCTTCAACTAAGAGTTTGCAACCTGTCGAGCCGGCACTATCACTTGTGATTGAAGAACCGCCCCAGAAGGAAGAGAAGATCATGGAAGAAAAGAAGACCGAGGCTCTAAAGGGTAGACTAGGGACTGCTTATCCTAGGATGGTTGTTTCCGATTCGGGGGAGAAATCCCTCGAACTCCTGACTCTGTATAATTATATGCTCGCTTCGGCGCGATCTTATAATGATAAGGGTTATGGCGTTGGCTACGTTTTGACTGTTTCTAACTATTACGTAACTAGCGACAACCGGCTTAATCCGGATCTCGATTCCAATACAAATAACAATTCTCAAATCATACACAACCATGACGACCACGACGTAGAAGATGTTCACAAAGGAGGCTACGAAAGCTCGACAAGCAACGAGTCCATTTATGAATTCCGAGGAGCTCTGATCACGATAGAATTAGAACCCTCAGACACCGAAACAACTTCAGAAGAGCCAGTGGTTCCAATTCAAGAGGATACACCGGCAGATTCAACACTGAATTCAGAAGAGATAACTGAAGTAAATTTAAGAAGTGGAAAAGTTCTACCCCCGAGAATGGGTCCAAAAGATAAAGGAAAGTAGGTGGTTGCTCAGGAAGAGCCAACCCCAGCAGAGGAACTGCCCATTCGAGAAGAAACCGAGTAACATGGTAATAAAGTGGACTACAACGTGCTAGCCCATCTTAGGAAGCTACCAGCCAAACTAAGCATATACGACGCTCTGATCCTGTCAAAGGAGATGAGGGAGGCTCTGATCAAGGCTTTACTTGATCCAGAGATTTATTTAGCCCAAATGGCCGGTGATTCCTTCGATGAGGTTTGCTCGTTAAGAGAACAGCGAGGTGTTACCTTCACGGACAATGATCTATTACTAGGAATAGCAGATCACAATCGATCGTTATACATTTCAGTCACTATTGGAAAGTTTACGCTCTCCAGAGTGTTGGTTGATCCAGGAGCATCAATCAACATAATGAATCTTCGGACGCTAGCATATTTGCAAATTGATGCTCGAGAGCTTGAAGCAGACAAGATGCTATTAAGAGGCTTCAATCAAAAAGGAGAAAGAGCTCTTCGATAGATAACACTACTAATGAAGACCGGTGATTTAGCAAAGACAACCGCAAAATTCCACATAATCGATTCTGAGACATCGTTCAACGCTCTACTGGGTCGGCCATGGATCCATGAAAATCGATGGTGTCGTCGTCTCTGCACCAGTGCATAAAGTATTACGAAGGAGGGGAAGAGTGTATCAAAGGTGATTTACAACCGTTCTCTGTGCACGAAATTGGAATTCATGAAGATGTGGCCTACTACGTGCCCCCAAAGAAAACAATCTTTTCCAGAAATACCATACCAAATGAAGCAAAAAGAAATTTGAGAAGATGAAGAACATGAAGTTCTAGTCCAACAGTTACTCACCACTCCCTTAAGGCGAGATCGTGAAGATTTCTCCAGAACTCGCACCTGAGGTCGAGGCCGGGGACGAGGACGTGGAAGAAATGTTGGAACACATGGACAGAAGAAACCGGTCATCGATGTTGATTGGGAGAACACTTCTGAAGAAGAAGAAGAAATTAAGAAAGAAGCAGCAACAATATGTTAAAAGAAACCCCAGTTTAAGTTCTCTCTCGAAGATGAAAAGAATGAAGAATATAAATCAATGTACGAGAAGATTAACCATCATGTACATACTATGACCCTGACCCCGATCCATTCTAATAAGATCAAGGGTATGGTGGTCAAGGAGGTGCATGGTGGTGGTACTAAGCCATTCAAATTTTACCGTGGTACTTCTTCTTCCAATAATGAAGGAGATGTACAATTTGAAGATGTTACTTCTTACGAATTAATGGAACTACCTTTTGAGTGGTAGTCTCCCTGTGTTCAAAATTTAATTCAACGTGGTGTCTTACCTCGAAAATGGACAAACGATCAATCACAACATTTTGAAAAATTATGGAATAATGCTGGTCGGCCTCCCAATTCAAAACATGGTCTCGGATTCGGCACAGTAGAATCAGTTGATGATACGGGATTTTGCTTGGTTGTCACTTGCGAACCTAATGAAGACTGCTTGGAAGCTTTAGAAGATCTTGAGGATCTACCGATCGGCGACACTCCACCAGAATTCGAGGAAGAAATCAAATCTACAATAGACGAGTTAATGGAAGTTAATTTAGGTACTAGTAAAGAGCCTAGGCCAACCTTTGTTAGCTCCTTACTCAATAAAGAAGACTCCGAGGAAATAATCAAGCTACTAATGGAATTCAAGGACTGTTTTGCATGGAGTTACGATGAAATGCCAGAATTTGCTCCAGAAGTTGCAGTTCACAAATTAGGAGTAGATCCTACTTCCATTTCAGTTAGACAAGCTCCCAGAAGAATGCTTCTAGAAATTGAGCAACAAGTAATAGCCGAGGTTAAGAAGCTAAAAGATACTAAATTTGTCCGTGAAGAACAATACCCTACTTGGTTAGCCAACGTGGTACCAGTTAGAAAGAAGAATGGTCAGATCAGGATCTGCGTGGATTTCAGAGATTTGAATAAAGCATGTCCGAAGGATGAATTTCCACTACCAATCCCGGAACTGATGATCGACATTGCTTCAACACATGAAATTTTCTCATTCATGGATGGATCATCAGGATACAACCAGATAAAGATGGCACCAGGAGATGAGAAGCTCACGACATTCAGAACGCCGATCAGAGTGTACTGCTATACAATAATGCCATTCAGACTAAAGAACGCAGGAGCAACATACCAAAGAGCAATGACGAAGATTTTTGATGATCTCATTCACAACCAAGTTGAGTGCGACGTGGATGATGTGGTCATCAAAAGCAAACTGAAAAAAGATCATTTGTATGATTTGAGAATTGTTTTCGAGCGACTAAGACAATATAACCTTAAGATGAATCCCATAAAATGTGCCTTCGGCGTCACCTCAGGGAAATTCTTAGGATTTGTTGTCTGACATCGTGGTATTGAAATTGATCCGGAGAAGATTAAAGCTATCTTAGAAATGCCACCTCTTAAAACCTTAAAACAGCTACGATCCCTTCAAGGAATGTTTGCATATCTTCGACGCTTTATATCGAATTTGTCAGGAAGGTGTCAGCCTTTTTTTGCTTTGGTTAAGAAGGAAGCCAAGTTTACTTGGGACTCCAAGTGTCAACATGCCTTCGATGACATCAAACAATACTTAATGACACCTCCTGTCTTAGCAGCCCCAGTCTCAGGTAGACCGTTGATACTTTATACCGCGGCTTTAGACGACTCCCTTGGAGCCCTGCTAGCCCAGATCAATGACGAGGGGAAAGAAAATGCTCTCTACTACTTAAGCCGTCGTCTAATTTTGACGGAAGTAAAGTATCCTCCGATTGAGAAGCATTGCTTGGCCCTGATCTTCGTCGCTCAAAAGCTCAGGCATTACATGCTTTGTCATAAGGTCAACCTTATTTCAAGAGTTAATCTGTTGCAATACTTGATGACCCGACCGACGCTTTCTGGCAGACTTGCCAGGTGGTCGATGATACTATTACAATTTGACATAACTTTCATTCCTCTTCGCGCCGTAAAGGGACAAGTCCTAGCAGACTTCCTTGCAGCACACCCTTTACCGGCTGATTCGCCTCTCGACGACGATTTTCCAGACGAGCAGATAATGAGCCTAGAAGACCCTGATGATCGAAGTTGGGAAATGTACTTCGACGGAGCGTCCCCAGTACAGAAGAACAAAGAATTGCAAACGATAGTGCCCGGTAAGGCAGGAATCGGACTAATCTTTATAACACCGGAGCAGGGGATGTTAAAATACTCCTACCACTTAACAGAACCGTGTACAAACAACGAGGCATAATACGAAGCCCTTATAACAGGATTAAAATTAACTATTCAGATGGGAATAACGGACATCAACATCTATGGAGATTTTCAGTTGATCATTCAACAGGTCGCCGGACAGTACAAAATTCTAAAGCCAAGACTCGAGCAGTACTTTCAGTACGCCATGAAATTATTGGAACAAATTCCAAACGTAACAATCTACAAGATTCCCAGAAGAGAAAATGCTCTCGCCGATGCGCTAGCCCGCCTTGCAAAGGAATTTGCCTGCTTGCAGGATGAGTCAGTTGAAGTGTCAGTTCAAGGACGACAGGTCCTATCACAGCTCGACATGGATACAATACACAAATCAGAAAGAGCAGAAGAAACAATTGCAGCAGTGACAGAAAATACAGAATATTGGCGGCAGCCATTAATAGACTACTTGCAGACAGGAAACCTACCGGACGATAAGTCATTGGCCCATCAAATCAAGAAAAGAACTCAGTCTTACACATTAATAAATAATACATTATACAGAAGGTCTTTTGATCAGGTGTGGCTATGATGCCTGAGCGGGCCCGAGGCTCGTGAAATCGTTAAAGAAGTACATTCAGGACTTTGTGGCGCTCATCAGTCGGGTCTGAAAATGAAATTGATGATTAAAAGACTAGGGTACTACTGGCCCTCAATGATGACCGACTGTATGAAAGTTGCCAAAAGTTGTCACCAGTGCCAAGTGCACGGAGTGGTTCTACACCAACCTCCAAATGTGCTACATCCGACAATCACGTCGTGGCCATTTGAGTGTTGGGGCACAGATATAGTGGGTCCGATAGAACCGCGTTCTTCAAGAGGACATCGCTTCATCCTTGCAGCTACAGACTACTTTTCTAAATGGGCAGAAGCTATTCCACTCAGAGAAGTGAAGGCACACCACGTGCTACAGTTTTTCAAGAACCATGTCGTCTACCGTTTTGGGGTGCCGCGTAGGATCATTTCAGATAATGGGTATGCATTCAAAAGTACAAAGATCAACAATTTTGTCAGAAGACACGGGATCGATTGGTGATACTCAACGATCTACTACCCAAGAGCAAACGACTTGGTCGAGGCTTTTAATAAAACTCTCGTTCAAATTTTAAAGAAAACTTTGGACGACAACAAGAGAAATTGGCACGAGAAGTTGTTAGAAGCCTTATGGGCCTACAGAACGACTTTTAGGACTCTTACTCAGTCTACGCCTTACGCTTTAGTGTACGGGTCCGAGGCCGTCTTGCCCCTGGAAGTTCAGCTTCCGTCACTCCGAATTGTAATTGCAGAAAAGATTACCACAGAAGAAAATGCCAGACTACGACTGGAAGAATTGGAAAGCTTGGAAGGGAAAAGACTTTCCGAACAACAAAATTTGGAACTATATCAAGCCAAGATGATCCAGGCCCATGATAAACTGGTCCGCCCAAAAATTTTCAAAGTCGGTGACTTAGTTCTTGTTCTCAGAAGACCTATTCTTGTACATCGCAAGATAGGAGGTAAATTTGAACCAACATGGGAAGGGCCGTTCGTGGTTGAGACAGTCTACTCAGGAGGTTCCTACCAGCTTGTGAATTGCTATGAAGAACGACCTATGCTTCCAATCAATGGACGGTATTTAAAGAAGTATTACGCAACCTGATGTTTCGAAGGGTGGCCTCTAATGTAGAATCTTATCCCTAGAAACACGGGTGAAGTAATCACTTTGTGACTGGGTCTGAACCCAAAACAAAATAAATTGTATGATAAAAAAAAATCTCATCAACGAAAATGTTAAAAAAAAACATGGGAAATCATAATAATAAAATGTCAATCTTTACTTTTAAAATCCGTTCATTCCTGATATTTTCTCATCTCTTCCTACTTCCTTTAAATTTAAAAGAAGTGAATAAGAATTTTTTAAGTGATTTTTCTTATTGTTCTTGTTCTTAGTACAGCCCCTGATCCTTTCCTTATTTTTCGCATGGAAATGTCGAACGGGCGGTTGGTTCTAAACTTTAGAAATGGCGTGAGTCTAGCACTTGATGAAAAGAGGTTGAGGGATGGAGCAGTGATAGAGATTGACTCAGACTTCACACCAGCCGGCTTACAATACAAAGAAAATGATTGGATCCCAGTAGATCGAGAAGAACTTCACAGCCAGATAGTGATGAAAATGGGTGGCCCGAGCCACCAATCCAGCAATAAGAAAAGAAAAGCAAACGCCGCGCATACAACCGGAGAAGATAAGAAAGTCAAGTCCGTGGTTGCCACAGCAGAGGGTAGGCTTGTCAGCGCCGCACCCGCAGAAATTCAAGGGGTAAGGAGAGCTACTCTCACTGCTACCCAGCGAAGAAATAAAAATCGTCGCATTCGCAAAATGTTGACCAGGTTAGCAGAAGATCAACATGAACAGACGATGGATACTGTTGGTGCAAATACTCCAAGGAGACCGGTTCGTCAGGAACCAGAAAGAAGAAAGTCAATTCCAAGAAGGTCAGAACAAATAAAAGAGATACCAAGAAAAGCAGAAATAGAATCGGTACCTCGACGCCGAGCATATGTACCAGATTCGAAGAGTCTTGTTGCGAAAGCAACCCCGGAGGATGTCCCTACGGAGACTATCCCCGAGGAGCCGAGACATGTAGAAGAACGTTCTGGGGTTGAGCCATACATCCTGCAGTATGTTACTAGACACCGAGGACTTCAGATAATCCTGAAATACGAGCTGGAGAAAATGCAGCTAGTCGAAAAGAAAACCTTTGAGTACTTTGAAAGAATTGGAAACAAGAGGGTCAACATCTTGGAATGCCTCAAGCTGCATACAGATGTTTTCTCATACTATGAGCAACAAAAAATTGTAGACTGCATCCTTGAATTGCAGAAAATGGGCCGAGCTAGCCGCCTGAGAGAAAAAACATATTCAGAACCCCGATGATGGATGCCAGGAAAGGGAAGAGTTACAATCCAATGCGGTTGATGCTATAACTTTTCCATAGATAGAAAAGGAAACCCGCCAGGGATACTCCATCGCAGTGAGGTGGATCCAATGCCAAGAGTCATCAAGAGAATGGTGAAAAGAATGATAACATGGAGGGTATCGCCTGCGGATCGCATACCCAACAAATCGCATTATCAACATCTACAAGAAAGGGACCGCATACCGCCGCATATAGACCATCATGACTTTGTTAGACCATTCCGCACGTTGTCATTCCTCGCCCATCGCAACATCATGTTCGGATCTAACCTCCGGATTGCAGGCCCCGGTGAGTTCCGAGGGCCGGTGGAGATACCACTACCAGTAGTTTCCGTCCTGGTGTTAAAAAGAAACGGAGCAGACATTGCGAAGTATTGCATTCCAGGAGTGCCTATGGAGCGGATCTCAGTTACTTTTAGAAAAATGGACGACAGAAAAATGCCTTACCACTTTTAACCAGATCCAAAATTGGAGAGTCTCCGGCCCTACGAGCTGTGAGTTACATGGGAAATAGCACACCTCCAATGCGCATCCATGCGTCATTCCTGCCAAGGATGGCTTGGAAGGTGATGTTATTGCCCATGTTTCTTACTATTCATACATGGATTTTTGACAGACTCTTTTGGATGGATCAACAAGAATCTTACACAATCCGTTTTGGATTTACATGGATTGTATGAGACATTAAATTTCTGAGCAAAATGTCAGCATGACTAGATCAAGTTGTATCATGTACTTTCAGTAAATTGGAATGAAAACGACTACATCATATTTTGCCTTCACCTCTTTTTGTGCAAATTGACTGGGAAACGCCATTAGAGTTAAATGAACTTTGAACGAAGAACAGAAAAGAAAAGAAAATAAATGAGAATTTTTCCAAAAAATCTGAATATTAAAATGAACTTCAAATTCACATGAACACTAAATAAACGACAAAAAATAATAATAATAAAATGGGATCATTAAAGGACAAACAAAATGAATCTAAATCTCAAATTGAATTCCGATCTGAATCCTCTGATTCGAACCTTTCAGTTCTTTCCTCCATCGAAATCTGTTGGAAATTCTTTTGAAATTCAAATTTTCTCTTCGACTTGTCGTTAAGACAAGTCTTTTCAGCTTGGTACACTTACCAGCTCCTTTCAATTCTCTTTCTTCTGTGTCTTAGAGGACCGACTAGTTCTATTGACACGGAGCCACGAACTTTGTTCGATTTGGTTCTGATGGCATGAGACTGGGTTCCTCTTCATACAGATAAATCTTCGAGGCTAAAGCCTAACTTCTAGTCCTCTTTCAAACTTTCGAGACTGGTACCTAAATTCCAGTTCTCTCCTTTTGAGGTCGGTACCTAAATTCCAACTCTCTTTTCAGGATCAGTACCTAAATTCTGATTCCCATTTCCTTCCGAGACTGGTACCTAAATTTCAGTTCTCATTTCGAGGTCGGCACCTAAATTCCGACTCTCTTTTCAAGATCGATACCTAAATTTTGATTCTCTTTCGAATGGATACCTAAATTTCAATTCTAAACTTCCGAGACTGGTACCTAAGTTCCAGTTCTCATTTCGAGGTCGGTACCTAAATTCTGACTCTCATTCGAGATTGATACCTAAATTTCGATTCTCTTTCGAATTGATACCTAAATTTCAATTCTAAATTCCGAGACTGGTACCTAAATTCCATGTCTCTTCCTTCGAGGTCGGTACCTAAAATCCGACTCTCATTCGAGATCGATAGATAAATTTCGATTCTCTTTTGAACTGATACCTAAATTTCAATTCTAAATTCCGAGACTGGTACCTAAATTCCAGTTCTCTTCCTTCGAGGTCGGTACCTAAATTCCGACTCTCATCCGAGATCGATACCTAAATTTCGATTCTCTTTCGAGATCGATACTTAAATTTCAAATCTCACTCTCTCGAGATCGTACCTAAATTCCGATTCTCACCTTTTTCCGTCGATACTTAAACTCTGATTCTCACTCCGAGGCTGGTACCTACATTCCAGTTCTCTTCGCAATCCTGAGGTTGAAACCCAGGTTTCAATCCTCATTTCAAATCCAAATTTCAAATTCAAAATTTCCTTAAATCAATTTTAAATTAAACTTCAACCGAAATCCAAACTCACACATTGAAACTTGAAAGTTAAAAGTAAACTGAAATCTAAATCGAATTCCCCAGATCTTGTGATTTGGAGTTCACCTCCTTTTCCATTCCCTGCCGAGAGTTCGAGAATCTCCGGCCTTGGAAATATACCTGATACTCCCCAGTGGAAATTCTTCTACTCTGTTCTAAGTTCGTCACTTGGACATCTGTGTTGGTTTTGTTGATCTCTTCGGTCAACGCCAATACGCGCGGTGTGCTCCGTCAGCACATCACACTTATTGGGGGTCCATCTGTTGACCTCATTTTTGATGAGGTCTCTTCTTTTCTCACTCCTTAGTACTTAGGATCTAGCCATAGGCTTTTTCCTTTGACTAATCTTAGAGGACTAGAAATAGAACCCACCACTTAGAAATTCAAACACTTCTTAACTCCCTGCAAACCCCACAAGCTTGATTGTAGAGCCCTAATCACCTAGAGGGTTGAAATCAAATGTGGAGGTTTAAAGGATGAGTTCCCTATAGGACTTTTTGGCCTTAGGAATACCCTGGGTGGCCTGGTCTGGTGAGGGTTGACTTGCACATACACACATACACTACACTCTCACACACATTTCATATCCTAAAAACACACTCTCACTCAACTTGACTTCCTGACTCATGTAGGTAATTCATATGGATGGTCCTTAACCCATAAGCCCCTCGCTAAGAGGGTTAGGAACAACATGGTGAATGCCTCAAATGAGTCCTCTCATGGCTCATATGGGCTTAACATGGCTTCATGGCTCAACCAAAGTGATTCCACTTCACTCAAATTTGATCAATCTTCATTTTTCCAAAATTTCAATTTTTGACCCCCGGGGCCCCGGACCCACCAAACCTACCAAATACCCTTGAAATGACCCAAAATTTGCAAAATCACCTAAATTACCCAAAATTCCTCAAAATCCTAAAAATTTTCCCCCACTCAAATTGATCATCCATAGCCAAAAAATACCAAAAATTCCAAAAGTACCCCCCAATACCCTCCAAATACCCAAAATGTCCTTCTTAGCCCAAAAATCCAAAAATTCCAAAAATTCCTAAAAAATTCAAAAAAATCCCAAATATTCCCAATTTTATTTTGTTTAACTACACCATGGGCCAATTTTTCCAATTTACCCCACTTTACCAAAACCCCCAATTTGACCCATTTTAAACCCAAGTGAACCCAATGTCAAACCAAACCACCTCAATTGACCTTAATTTTGGTCCAATTCAATTATAAACTTCAATTCAACATCCCCAATATCAATTTAGACCAAATATAATTATAATTTGATTGACATTTGAGCCCAATTTCAATTTGAAGCTTAAGGCCCAATTTTGGCCCATGACATAAACCTAGCTCAAACCTAACCCAAGTCAACCCCAATTGGCCCCAAATCTTTTCTAAAACCTTCCTAACACCCCCACAAACAAAACACTAACTTTATTTGCCCAAAATTTGAACCTAAACTCCACCCAAACCTAACCCAAAACCAAAATCCCTTAAATTGACCGAAGCCCAAACCTAACCCAAATGGGCCCAAATCCCAAAATTAGAGCCCAACCAAAGTTGAAAACTCCTTGTGACACTCCCATGAACATTTCTCAACATTAATTTTACATCAAATCCAAATTTAGCCCAAACTTAACCCAAGTTAGCCCAATTTGGCCCACTTTGGCCCATTTAACTAAAAAGCCCAAATTCAACCCAATTCTACTCCAAATCACAACAAATTGATTCCAAACCATTCATGAAACATCCCTAAACCAATTGCAACATTTATTTGACATGGTCCTTCACAAAATTTTCATCCAAAAGCCCATCCTTAAATCCAAAAGCCCACTTCCCTAAATCATATTGAAAGCCCGTCCAAATTGAAATCCAAAAGCCCAAACCCATTCCAAAGCCCACATGACAATTCCTTCTCATCATCCCTTTAATTGGAATCAATTCCTAAGTCCCAAATCAATCATCAAATCAACCTAAATCA
The DNA here is from genome assembly GCA_022702705.1 of Papilionanthe hookeriana x Papilionanthe teres. NCBI lineage: Eukaryota > Viridiplantae > Streptophyta > Magnoliopsida > Asparagales > Orchidaceae > Papilionanthe > Papilionanthe hookeriana x Papilionanthe teres. The sequence continues at coordinate 83,446,865 of CM040421.1, read as the reverse complement.
AGCACCATCTAAATTTTCACCAAATTGCCAAAATCTCCAAATTCCTTTTTCATATAAATGAATCCACTTTTCCTAAGCCAAGGATGAGCCAAATGGAGCCACATGCAAGCCATGGACAAGCCACATGAAGCCATGGGGGGTTTGACTTGTCACCAAGCCATTAATGGCAAGAAGAGGGAGTCATTTCCTAAGCCTTCCTTAAGCCATTTTAACCTCTTTAATGCAACACCATAACCCAAAATTTACTTAAACTATTTTGATGGGGACTTCACAAATCCATGGCAGCTGACCCAACTGATCCCCTTGGCCCAAAATCAGACCATGGGGAGGTGAACCAAGCCCAAATACATGGGTTGACACATGTGAACCCAAAATCACTCTTCTCCCTTTACCACTTAAATCCAACCCTTTACACTTGGCACTGGAAATTGCTTGCACAAACCTCCAGCACTGGTCCTCCTGACCTTGAGGGTGACCTGATCCTGACCGGCCAGCCACCACAGCCGCTGGAAACCACCAGGCCGAGAGCACCCATGTGAGCCAATTTTTTGAATTTCTCCTTGTTGAGTTATCCCAGCTCAATTGATTACCATGGCTGTTCTTCCCTTGCCCTAAACACCTGATCCAAGACTTCAAACCCCTCTGGGAAGCCCTCCAGCCATGCTTATTTAAACACCACCACCTCTCGGCCAAATGAGGAGATGAACCAGACCTTAAGGAAACTCTGCCAAAATTGCTCCAGGACCTTCTCCTAACCCGCGAGCGGTTGATCCCCGGTGTTCCTTCGCCCTAATCCCCATTATCGGAGCTCAATTTCTGAGTTGAAAATCCACCCATAAACAGGAAACTTCACCACAGTGAGTCAATCTCCAAATTGATTGGTCCTACACCTTCACCAGACCAAGAGGAGAAGTTCCCCAGCAAAAGCCTCCTCACCAGGTCAGCCATTGCTTCTAGCCTCCAAGCTTTGTGATCGGGCTTGGTCACTTTCATACCTAAACAATTCCCCAAAGCCAGAGACTTCATCTGGAGCTTGCCTGGACCCAATCGAAGGTGAAACAACTCTCACATCGAAGCTTCACTTCTCTGAGCAAAGGTACGAACTCACTCTTCCTCCCGAGCTTCCAGTGATTCTCCATTTTTTTAAGTTAATTTAATAGCCTATAAACCATATAGATGTGTTCGTCTCTTCAAGACGAATCCATAGAGCATAAGAACACGAAAATCCATTGAGAATCGAGTGAGATCTTAGGGTTTTAGTGTGGACGGTCACGGGTGCACACCAGTTGTAGACGATGACCGGGAGCCGTTGGATCGCGCGTGTATCGAGCGGACGGTTCAGATTGCGCCGGACCAAGGAATGATACGTGAACCGCGGGCCCCCGGAGCTCTGAGTCGGATCGCGACGTCGAATGGGAATGCGCCGCGTGGGCTTTCGGAGCTGCCAATGTTGCGCTGGCACCGCGTGGATAAGTAGATAAATAGGGTATTTTTGAATTATTTAAATGCCCAGAACTTCAAAAATTCATATCTTTGCATAGAAAAATCAAAAAAATAAAATAAAAATACCCTCTTGCTCAGTGAACAGAGGAGAATAATGGGAAAAAGAAATCAAGTTAATTGGATGAGTATTTTATTTTTAATAATTTATTTACCATTTTCAGTATTTTGATTCTTCATTTGCATAGACAATTCACCATGGCATGAAACCATAGGGCTTTTGAAGCCTCTGATCTTGGAAATATTCTCTGAATTTTTCAAGGTCAGAGGCCATCTTTGTGAAAAGTTATTGAATTTTCAAGTTCATGTCACTATTTTAGGTATTTTAATTCCAATAATTAGCATGTTATGAAATAAATTCTAGGAAAATTTGGTGATGTTCCTTAGGACCAGAGAACCCTATGAAAAATATAATTTGAAATAATTCATTCATAATAATCTTAATTGGCCTAAACCCCTAAAAATAAATTTGAATTAATTAGGGTTAACCACACATCAAATTGACTTGAAAACAATTCTCCACTGATCTTTAGGATCATAGAGACCTCACATAAAAATTTGACGTCAATTGGAAATGTTTAACCCCACTAAATGAATTAATTCATAACTCCAAAAATACATTTCAAAAATTCACCAAATTGATTTTGAGACTTCTCTGATATCAGAGGAGTCTAAAAAAAATAAAATTAAAGTTTTCTAAAAATTTTCTTTTTTAAGCATATTTTAATATTTTTAATAATTAAAAAATAATAAAAATCACAAAAATAATAAAAATAATAAAAATGTCATATTTGGTCCCCTAATCATTTAGGAACAAACCAAAAATTTTTCCCAAGTCTCTAGGATGAGATATTGAATTTTAAAGGCTTAATGTAATTTTTAATATTAAAAAATGAATTTTCAACCTTTTTCACTAAAATAATTCTAATAAATCAAAGAAAAATTAGAAAATTATAAAATTTGTCCCTCTGAACTCCTTGAAATTAGAGAGATTTAAGAAAAATATAAAATCTATTTTTCAACTTTAATTTTATTTTATAATTAATTAATACTCTAAATTTTAAAATAATTATAATAAATAAAATATAATTCAAAAAATCACCAAAATTGGTCCAAGTGGTCCTCTGGTCATTAGAAAGATCCCATAATTTTCTTTAGGATAGAAAACTCTCCTTGGTCATGTTGTTGAATTTTCTTTGAAAACCCTTATTTTCTACTAAAAATAATTATATAAATAAATCAAATTCAGAAAAATCACATTTTCTCCTCTAATGTCTTAATTGACATATGAGTGAGGAGCCATAAAAATTTCAAATTCATTTGAGCTCAATTTAGTGAGTTATGAAATTAATAAGCCTAAAAGGGCATAAAGGTAATTAAAGAATTTAACCCCCTTTATTAAAATTTTAGGTTTAATTAAAAATGGAGGGTAAAATATTTGATTTTGCCTTTCTTGGATGATTGAAACTTCGGGAAATTAAGGGGTAGGAACCCATTAAACACTTTGAAAATATCAAAAATGAAACTTTAATTAATTAAATAATTTAAATTTTTGAAAGAATATATTTAAATTTGGATCATTAAAAAAGGGATATTATTAACAGGATGTTTATTCTTTAATTTAAAAATCCCTAAATGAGTCACTTTAACAATATTTAATTCTTAATTAAAAATTAAAATAATAATCTAAGTTAATAATTAAAACTAAAATTAAAATCAAATTAAATTAAAATCAAATTAAAATTAAAGTTAAACTAAAACTAACAATCAAAATTAAAATTAAAATCAAAATTAAAATCAAATTTAATCCAATTTAATTAAAATTAAATTAAATTAAAATTAAAATTAAATTAAATTAAATTAAATTAAATTAAATTAAATAAAAATTAAAGTAAATTAAAATTAAATTGAATTAAAAACTAAAATTAAAATTAAATTAAATTTAAAATCATATTAAAATTAAATTAAATTAAAATGAAATTGAATTAAATTAAATTAAAATCATTTAACAACAAACCTAAATGAAATCATTAAGAATTAAATCTAAAATAATTTGAACACTATTCCAAACTTAAAATTATTAATTAAAACCTCATAATTAAATTAAAACACTTTAAACCATTAACTCAAACTTTCAATTAATTTGATTAAAATTTTCAATAAACTACTTGCCCTTAAAGGCTTTAATTATTATAACTCTTAAATAGAGTATTAAGTGAAATGTCACTTCACATATAAGATATTCAAACATCCTAGTTCACTGAGCAAGAAATAAAATAAAAATACAAATCCTTGGATGATCAATTCATCTCTATAATAAAAATTCATTTGGACTCAAAATAATCCCAGAATTATTGAAAAGATGTTTAGGACTCATCCTAAGCAGTTCCTCAATATGACGGGATGCTTTAGATGAACAATTGAATTTAATTGTTCTTTGATGAAGAAAATCATCCTTAAATCAAACCAACAACCTAGACGTCATAGGAAATGACTAGTTATAGGATTAGGATTCTAGTAGATAACCAAAACTCTTTCCCTTAGTTTTACCTAGGTATTTCTAGCAAAAATATATTTAAATGCCTTAACATGTCTTTTAAGTGCAGCTTGGGATGACGGGAAGACCCTCCAGGTACGCTTTTATTTAATTGCAATTTACTTTATTGCAATTCACTTACATGCACTGTACTTTACTTTAATTGCATGATAAATAAAACTGTTGCATGAAAACTAAAACCTTTAGGATAGTCCCTGAACTGAAACCAAAACTAAATTAAAAGTCATTGCAAGATAAAATTCACCGCCACAACATTCCAAAATAAAAAATAACTCAAAATTTAATCACAAACAGAACAACAAAACTACAATCACAACTAAATTAAAACGTCTCATTGAATGATCGGGAATACCTCGGATGATGTAACCCACGTGTTGCTAACGGGATTTCCCACGGTATAAATGAAAGTGTGGAACTCATTCAGTTGAGTTTAGCAAATTCATCTGGACTAAGTGAATTCGATGAAAATAACGGTGCCGGGATGACGAAACCGTGGGATCTTAATCGATTCTATTTATATAACTTTAAGATTTGTTTTAATTAAAATATTAAAAAAACACTCGGATTTTAAGATTTTCTCTAAACCAAAACACTTCTCTTACCTCTTGATTGTCACCTTCTAAAACTAAACCTCTGCAACAACAAGGAGCTTGGAGCATAGTGGGCAGCACGGCCATCATCGTCAGCAAAATCCGGATCTACTTCAGCAAAACATTTCTTAGAATTAAACAACAAAGCCACAGGATTTCGAGTTAGTTTGCCTAGTGCAACATAACCCCTCAACTCTTCGTTAGGCATTTGCATGATCATGTCATGTAAATTAAGTCCTAACCGGTCTTAGGACTCCGAGGTAGTCGTTCGGTACGACATAAACCCTCACATCTTCAAGGCTATTTGCATGATCATGTCATATGAATATAAGTCCTAATTAAATAAAATTGGCAGGATTGAAACATTAAATAAACTCCTAAATTGAAGCCAAACAATAGGATAGTTTGAGAAGTTGCCAAGATTCTTCTTGGATCCTTAGCTTCTCCTAGTTCTCTTTCTTTGGACTCCTAAAATAAACTGTTCCAAATTTGAGCTAATCCCTATTGAAATTTCCAAAATCCAATCCTTTGAAAACCTCAATCTTCGAAATTCTTGAGAGCAAAACCACTGATCATTATCGAGAGTTTTCTTAAATGATTCATGCCATTTAAGATGTAATTAACTATAGGGACTTGCCCTTATAGGGAACTTTAAGAACCCAGGTAATATAAACCTCGCTTAATTCATTTGTATTAAGCTGGGAACTTGTCGGCTTATAAAATTGGTTCGCAGACCAAACGGATGTCACAAATCTTCTAGTTTATTTAATCGAGCCCCAACATCAAGCAGTGTGTCTGTTCTTCGGGATAGATACACGGTTTGTGGTGTGGTGTTCGTTTATATAAACTATTTGGGATGTGAGATCGGTTTGATTTTCATATCTTAAAATCTTCAAATTTAAAGATTATTTTCAAAAATCAAATACTACTTTTCAAATTATTTATTTAAATTAAATTAAAAATTCGCCGATAACTTCTGTAGGCGACCTCCTTTTCAAAATACCACACATAACCTAAAAATATGCCGACATTAGACTCTTTCCTTTGTCTTTAAGAGATAAAGCAAAGATGTAGTTAATCTCATTAGCGACTGGTTCTATTAAAACATGGGCTGAAATGGCACAAAAATTCCTTGCTAAATATTTTCCTCCTTCTAAAACTGCTAAATTAAGAAATGATATTACTTCGTTTAGTCAATTTGACGGGGAGACAATATATGAAACTTGGGAAAGATTTAAAGAACTATTAAGAAAATGTCATCATCATGCTTTACATGATTGGTTGATTATTCAAACATTTTATAATGGATTAATTGGATCTTTAAAATCAATTATTGATGTTGCTGTTGGAGGTTCTTTAACGTCAAAATCATTTGAAGAAGCTTACAATTTAATTGAAGAAATGGCTAATAACAATTTTCAATGGCCTTCTGAAAGGATTAATCCTAAAAAGATGGCCAGTATTCATGATAATGAAGCCTTTTCTATTTTAGCTTCACAAGTTGCAGCAATGTCTAAGAAATTAAATAATTTTGCAATTAATATTTCACATAATAACTCTGCTAATATTGAAGAATCTCAAACTATTGAAACTTTACAAGCTATTGCAAGTAAAAATAATCCTTATTCAAATTATTATATTCCTGGGTGGAAAAATCATCATAATTTTAACTGGAATAATTCGCAACAACAATGGGGTAATAATCAATCTCATCCCACTGGAAATTGGAATAATCAAGTTAATTCAAATTATAAACCTCCCGGATTTAATGATCAACGAAAAAGTTATCAATAGAAGAATTAATTATGCAAATGAATAATCAATTACAAAATCAAAATAATGCTATTCGTAATATTGAAAATCAAATGGGGCAAATTGCTACTTTAATTAATAATAGACCTGTAGGAACACTTCCTAGTAACGTTGAAATTAATCCAAAGGAAACTAGAAAAGAACATGAACAAGCTAAAGCTGTGCAACTTAGAAGTGGAAAGGAATTAAAATAAAGAACGCAGAATGAAATTGAAAAAGAGATTGAGGTTGAAGAGATTGAAAAACCTAAAGAAACTCTTTCTCCTAGTCAAGATCAGACTGTTATACCTGTTAATGTGGAAGTTGAAAAACCACCACCACCTTTTCCTCAAAGACTGAAACAGTAGAAACTCGATCATCAATTTTCAAAATTCTTTGACATTTTTAAGAAACTTACTATTAACATACCTTTTGCTGAAGCTTTGGAAAAAATGCCAACTTATGCAAAATTTATGAAGGATATTTTATGCAAAAAACAAAATTTGAAGCTTTTGAAACTGTTGCATTAAGTGAAGAATGCAGTGCAATAATTCAAAAGAATTTACCTGAAAAGCTTAAGGATCCTGGAAGTTTCACTATACCCTGTGCTATTGGAGAAAAATTTTGTGGAAAAGCTTTATGTGATTTAGGAGCAAGTATTAATCTCATGCCATTTTCTATCTTTCGAAGATTAAATTTAGGAGATATTACTCGCACCACTGTAACTCTTCAGTTAGCTGATAGATTTATCACTTATCCTAAAGGAGTTATAGAGGATGTCCTTGTTAAAGTGGATAAATTTATCTTCCCTGTAGATTTCATAGTACTTGATATGGAAGAAGATATGGAGATACCTATTATTTTAGGAAGACCTTTTCTAGCTACCGGACGAGCTATGATTGATGTGCAAAAAGGAGAATTAACCATGAGAGTTAATGATCAAGAAATTAAATTCAATGTTCTAAAATCAATGAAGTACCCTGATAAAGAGAAATGTTATCGAATGGATATAATTGATTATTTAATTGAAAAACATTATCAAGAAAAATGTAAAGTCATTTCTGAAGAAAAATTTGAATTTTTAACTGATGAAAATGAAGAAGTAGAAGAAGAATAGACTCATTTTATTATAGATAATTGGGAAACTTTAGACATAACTCAAAATGATATACTTTTACCCTCAATTAAAAGAGCCCCTGAACTGGAATTAAAAATGTTACCTTCCCATTTAAAATATGTGTTTCTTGGATATTCATTAACTTTACCTGTTATTATTTCTTCTGAACTGAGTAAGGATCAAGAAGAAAAATTACTAGGTATGTTAAAGAATTATAAGAAAGCTTTTGGTTGGACGATTGCTGATATAAGAGGAATAAGCCTTTCCATTTGCAAGCATATAATCTTAATGGAAGAAAAATTTAAACCTACTATAGAATCACAAAGAAGATTAAATCCTATTATGAAAGAGGTTGTTAAAAAAGAAATTATTAAGTGGTTAGATGCTGGTATTATTTATCCTATTTCGGATAGTCAATGGGTAAGTCCTATTCATTGTGTTCCGAAGAAAGGAGGTGCAACTGTCATTGTTAATGAAAAAAATGAGCTAATTGCTACAAGACAAGTTACTGGATGGCGAATTTGTATTGATTATAGGAAATTAAATAAAGCCACTAGAAAGGATCATTTTCCTTTACCTTTCTTGAATCAAATGCTTGATAAATTAGCTGGACACTCATATTTCTGTTTTCTGGATGGATATTCTGGTTATCATCAATTACTTATTGCTCCTGAGGACCAAGAAAAGAACATTTACGAGTCCTTATGGAACATTTGCTTTTAGAAGAATGCCTTTTGGTTTATGTAATGCACCAACAACTTTTCAAAGATGTATGATGTCAATATTTTGTGATTTGATTGACAAAGGAATTGAAATATTCATGGACGATTTTTCAGTCTTTGGAACTACTTTTGAATCTTGTTTGGAAAACATAGCCAAAGTTCTAAAAAGATGTGAAGAAACAAATTTAGTTCTTAATTGGGAAAAATGTCAATTCATGGTCACAGAAGGCATTGTACTTGGTCACAAAGTATCACAAAAAGGGATGGAAGTAGATCAAACAAAAGTGAAAATTATTCGCTGAATTGCAACCACCTACTACTCGTTATCGATGTGAGAAGTTTTCTAGGTCATGTCTGGGTTTTATAGAAGATACATAAAAGATTTTTCTAAAATTGCTAAACCTCTTTGTCATTTATTAGAAAAAGATGCAAAATTTGAATTTAATAAAGAATGTATTAATGCTTTTAATATTCTAAAAGAAAAATTAATAACTGCACCTATCATTGTTGCACCTGATTAGAATAAATCTTTTGAATTAATGTGTGATGCAAGTGATTTTGCAATTGGAGCTGTATTAGGACAAAAATATGAGAAAGTTTTCAAACTTGTATATTATGCTAGTAAAACTCTCACCGAAACACAAAGAAATTACACTACCACCGAGAAAGAGCTTCTAGCTATAGTATATGCCTTTGATAAATTTAGACCTTATCTTCTGGGTACTAAATGCATAGTTCATACTGATCATTCTGCTATTAATTATCTATTATCTAAGAAGGATTCTAAACCTAGACTTATAAGATGGGTTTTACTTCTACAAGAATTTGATTTTCAAATAGTAGATGGAAAAGGATCTGAAAACCAAATTGCTTATCATTTGTCTAGAATTAAAAATGATATTATTTCGGAAGAAAATATAAATGAGAAATTCCCTGATGAATCTTTATATGTTATTCAAAGATGCAAAACACCTTGGTATGCTGATATTGTTAATTATTTAGTTAGCAATATTTTGCCTTATGAGTTGGATAACAAATTTATTAAGAAATTTAAATATGATGCTAAATCATATATTTGGGAAGAACTTCTTTTATTTAAAATTGGAAGAGATTCTATGATTCGAAGATGTGTACCGTTTGAGGAAACTTTTGCTATTATTCAAAAATGTCATGATTCCGATTTTGGAGGACACTTTGGCATAGATAAAACTGCATTTAAAATTTTAAATTCTGGATTTTATTGGCCTACCTTATTTAAATATGTGAGACAATATGTGAAAACATGTGATCGATGTCAAAGGATAGGAAATATATCTAAGAAAGATGAAATGCCTTTAAACTATATATTGGAAGTTGAAATTTTTGATATATGGGGTTTAGACTTTATGGGACCATTTGTTCCATCATCTGGAAAAATTTATATTTTATTAGCTAACTGATTATGTTTCAAAGTGGATTGAAGCTGTTGCTTTACCAAACTGTGATTCCAAAAGTGTTTCAAAATTTTTAAAGAAAATGATATTTTCAATATTTGGAATGCCTAAAGTAATTATCACGGATGGTGGAATTCATTTCAGGAATATAAGAATTCAATCATTATTACAAAAATTTGGAATCAAACATAGAATTGCAACTACTTATCACCCACAAACTAGTGGAATGGTTGAAGTATCAAACAGAGAAATTAGAAGAATCTTAGAAAAGACTGTTAATCCTAAAAGAACTGATTGGGTTGATAGACTTGATTCTGCATTATGGGCTTATAGAACGGCTTATAAGACACCAATCGGAATGTCACCTTACCGGTTAATTTATGGTAAACAATGTCACTTACCCGTAGTAACTTGAACATAAAGCTTATCGGGCGATAAAGGAGTTTAATTTTAATTTGAATAAAGCGAGGAGAAAAGCGATTATTGCAATTAAATGAGATGGAAGAAATAAGAACTGAAGCATATGAAAATGCGAGGATTTATAAAGAGAAAATGAAGATATTGCATGATAAGAAAATTTCAGGAAAAAATTTTGAACCTGGACAAAAAGTATTATTGTTTAACTCTCGTTTAAAACTTTTTCCTGGAAAATTAAGATCTAAATGGATTGGACCCTATTTAGTTGAGAAAGTATACCGTTATTGAGCTGTGGATATTAAAGATCCCAATACAGGAAAAATTTTTAAGGTAAATGGAGTAAGATTGAAGCCTTATTTGGGAGATAATAAGAAGATTTATAAAGAGGCTTATGAATTGAGTCAACCTGATTAAAGATTTACTTAAGTCGGGCTGACGACGTTAAACCAAGCGCTTTGTGGGAGGCAACCCATAACTATCTGTGTTTTGAGTGTTTTTATGTTTTAATGTAAGGTTATGCCTCGATCTTGATTAGTTTTATATTACTTTAGAAAAATTTAATGCTCATAAGTCTTTGTTGACTTAGGCTGAAAATTATTTTGAAGGGTGTAAGATTTAAGAATTGGATCACTCTATTCTGAATATGAGTAAAAAGGAGATCAAGTTAACCTTCATTATGATAGTTTACAATGTGAGTTGTCGAGTCTAAATTACTCTTACCAGTATAATTTACCTATCTTGGGGAACAAAATTTTGAAATTTAACGATTAGGCGAAACAGAGTTAAACATAGTTCTGGCGCCTAGGCGCCAGAATTCGGCGCCTAAGCGCCAGAATCATGCTATGTATCAATAGGTCCGGCACCTAGGCGCCAGATTCGGCGCCTAAGCGCCGCGGTTACTGGGTCATGCAAAAACCGAAAATTTTCAGTTTTTCAAATGATTTTCCCCTTTAAATCAACCTATCTTCTTCCCTAACCATCAAGCAATCAGATTTACGTCCCTTGCACTTCATTCTTGAGAGATTTGAGAAATTTTGAAGAAATGGAAGGAAGAAATCATGGAGAAGAGGCTAGGGACAAGGTCTTAAGGGATCCTCAGCCCTACTTCAATGGTTTCATCGCTATAAGTTTGGAGAAAATTTCTAGTCATTTGGATAAGTTTGAAACTGATTTTAAAAGCATTGGAGATCACCTTCATGAGATGTTTCATCAAGTTAAACATCTAGAATGGCAAATGAAACTTCAATTTGATCAATTTTTGGCTTATCAAGATGCTCAAGTTGAAATGTATGCGAAGAACAAGTGGATTGACGAAAAGACGGCTATGGATTTCTCGAGAGCGTTAGTGTTCTTTCCAAGTGGAATGCACAATTTCCCTGGTGAAGATTAGAATATTCTGGTAATGAGATAGTTATTATGGTTTGTTGAGTCAATGTATCGATTTAGAGAATCGATTGTGTTTGTGTATTTGCTTTCATGTTCAATGTGTGTTGTTTTTGCTTGGAAATTGTTATGTTTAAGTGTGTATTAGGAACTTGAATCAAATATAGTACTTATCTGGAATGTATTGAGTCAATATTGAAGGTTTTAAATGGAAATTAGTGAGCTTGATTGAAACCTTATGTTTGATTGGTGGATTTAATATTTAAATTTTAAAAATTTTTGAAAAATGATGTGGAAGTTAGAAATTGAAGCCCTATTCTAGTATGAGTAATTGGAAGTTGAATTTATGAATTTTGGTGGAAAATTAAATTTTAAAAAAAAATTTTGTGAAAGGCGATTCTGTTGCTAGGCACCAGAATTCGGCGCCTAAGCGCCAGTTCGGCCTGTACCTTAGAATTTACTTAAATAACACCCAAAAGCCATTTTTGACGCCTAAGCTTCATCTTCATCCCCAGTTTTGTGAAAATACATCCCCTAGATCCATTTTTAGGTCAAAACATCAAGGATTTGAGCGCGAAACCACTCGATTTCTTCGTCTCAATGTCAGATCTACGCTTTAAACCATTTATTTTCGATTTTCACCATAGATTTTCCTAGTATTGTTAAGAACCGAAATTTTGAAAGAAATTCTTTGATTCTTAGTAATTTCTTTGGATTTTTAAACTTATTTTAAGTTTTATAAACTTAAAAAGAGTTTAAATCTTTGATTCCTAAATTTGTTCTTGTTTTCATTCACGTTTAGATGGCTCCAAAATCTAAACGCCTGCTTACTTTTTATACATGCTTAAATTTTATTTTTAATTATTCATAAAAGCATGAGTAGAAGTAATTTTTCTTTTTAAGATTGTTTTGCATACTTATAAAAATTCTTATGATTTTCTTTCTCTCATACTTTCAAATTATCATAGAATACCAAAACTTAAGTTTGGGGGAAGGGAAAATCCATTCAAAATTAAATTTTATTTGTCCTTAAAGAATTAGTATTTTCATAAAAAAAAACTTTTTAACATAACTTAAGGAATGAAGAATTTATTTGAGATCACTTTTATTTTTGAAATTATAAACAATTTAGTGAAAATTAACCAAAATTTTACGAACTTTGATTGATTTCAAGAATAGAATTATTTAACTAAAAGAAGAATAAGATAAAGAATTTTTCTATTCATGATAGAAATAATAGATTTTAGAAATATTAAGTAATAAAAAATTATCACTTGAAAAAGAAAAGATTGGAAATCTTTTTGAATTCTTATTTATGTTATAATAATTAAGTGGAAATGTATAAGTTTTGAAAATATAAGTTAAGGATAGTGAAGTTCAAAACCATTAACAGGCTATCCAAATATAGTAATCTTCTCTAAATATATGTTTAAAAAAAATAAGAAAAAAAGAGAGGAGAAGCTTGAGGAAATGCCTAATCAAAAATTGGCTTCACTTGAATTATCTTATAGGGAGAAAACTAGTTACATATTTTACTTAATTTTTATACATAAATATTTATTTAGAAAAGATTTTTCAAGAAGATCTTTTTCTTGTAAATAATCTATGAAAGCTTAATATAATAGATTTCTATTATTTTTCAAAATGAATGGAAAGTTTGAAATCTTATGATTTGGTAGTTAAATATTCTTTAAATTCCTAAAATTAAACCTAGTTAGTGAAATTGGGTTAATAATTCACTAAGGACTTTATAAAATCAAAAAGTATAAGGAATCTCAAATATTTATCTTTTATTCCAAAGGTTATATATTTTATATAGTAGAAAGAGTTACTTGAGAGCAAGTAACATTTAAGTTTGGGGGATTTTGATCTATAAAAAAATACCTATTTCTTTATGTCTTAATTCTTATCAATTAAGGATATTATGCTTTAATGAAAGGTATTTTTTCTGTGTTTTTGGATGTAGGTGATGTAAAAAGGTCCAAAAAGGAAAAAGAAGCAAAAAAGAGCAAAAATGGAGCAAAATACAAAAAGTATAAAAAAATTATGGCCTGGCGCCTAGGCGCCAGAAGCTGGCGCCTAAGCGCCAGACTCGATACAAAAACTGTCAAGTTTTTGACAACGTTTGATAAGTTATTTTGACGGAGTGAGCGGTTATTGGACATTCTAGAAGACTGGCAGTTGTTCCTGGATAATAGGACATGTGATACATTGCATTTGGACGCTCCAAAACGGTTTTAAACGCGAAGAGGTGCGAGCCAAAGTGAAGAGGTGCAAAGAACTGGACGCGGTGTCCGGCGCCTAGGCGCCAGACCGACCTTCTAGAAGATTCATTGAATGTGGACATGTTTTGAAGAGGTGCCTCAAGGCAACCCTTGAAGCCTATAAATAGGGGTCCATTTCTTCAGAAAACGTGCCCCTCCCATTGTAACCCTTTCTCTTATCCACTTTAGGATCTCTCATCCTTAGAGAGAGAAATTTAGGACCAACTTTTGTTTAGTTTAGTGAGTTTATTTTTAAGTTGTTGCATCTGGAGTTCATTACACTGTGGAGTCAGTAGGAATCAGAAGATCTGTAGAAGGAATATTTGAGATAAGTATTTTACATTTGATTCAAAGTTTATTTATTATGTTTTGTTGTTTATTTTCAATGTGTTCTGAGTAGTTAGTTTACTTTCTTCCTTCAATTATGAACAGATAGATAAGATAATATAAAAATTCGATGGAGAATTGAAATTCAAAATATTTTCAAAACATTGTGATGACATTAATATCTGATCTTACTTTACTTTTTAAATTGACCATTTAAATTGTTAAAACCCGTTGAAGAGTTTTGAGACCTTGAAGGAGAAGAACTCTTAACTTGTGTCACATGAATCCTTGGGTAGTCGAAGGCCATGTGCGGGCTATTCAAGGTGAAGTGCAAATAAATAGGAAGATAATATTTAAAGGGCGTAGAATTGATAAGTTTTTAGAGTGACAGACTAAATTCTTATAATTTGATTTATAGATTAAGAAAGCGTCACTAGTATGGCCGACCATAGCCACCCTTGGACATCTAGAAGTGTGAGCCTAGATTAACCCATTCTACTAACAATACATCCGAACCTATTCTGTAAATTAGCCAATGTTCTTTGTGCCTGGATCAATGGGTAAAGAATAGGAATGCTTCTATTTGGCACAATACCATAAAGCAAATTCTCCAACTAATATTAAATTATCTTAAAAATCTTAGATTAATTGAAGGAAAGAAAGTTGTTTATTTTATAGTTTTCATAAATCATTTTATTATTGTTTTCTTTATTTGCATCTAGTAAATTAATAGTAATTTATAGTTAATTTAGAGGACAAAAAGATATTTTAGAAATATAATATTTAGAAAATTTATTACTATAATTATTCCTCGTGGGATCGATACTGGGGTTATTAAAGAAAACCCTATATTACTTGAAACGATACGTATACTTGCGTAGTACCCCTAGTGTGTAAAAAAATATTTTCTAAAAATTTACATCATATTGATTTTATACACTAGCCGCTATTTATAAATTGTGTCAAGCTTTTGGCCATCTTCTAGAAGCGAATATTACTGCGTTATTTGCGGTCGGGTCATTACTCTTTATTATTTTTCACTTTCCCTATAGTTTCCACAAATTTTCTACACCACACACTCTTCGGGAGCGATGTAAGGTCGCTCAGTTACCTTTAACCTTCAAAATCAAAATTTAAAAAAATAAATAAATCAAAAAGCTAAAATAAAAAGAAAATCAAAATCTCAAAATTCCAAAATAAACAAGTTAAAAACTCAAAATCAAAATCTCAAACTTACTTCAAATCAAAATTCAAATTCTCGAACTCCACATTTCCATCAAATTCTAAACTGTCGCTTGGGCTGGGTCCCCTTCAGAATGTGGGGTTATGAACTCACATCTTTGTATTGAAGGATCTCCACCCACCTTTCCCCAACTGAAGTTCAATCCTCAGCAGATACTCCCTCACTGGATACTTCTTTCTATCTGCAGTTTACACTCAGATAGTCGTGTTGGTTTGGTTGATCTCGTCGGTCAACACCAATATGTGAGGTGTGCTCTTCCTGCACACCACACCTATTGGGGGTCCATTTGTTGACCTCCCTTTTGGTTGAGGTCTAGTTCTCTATAGATTACCTAGGGTTAAGCTATAGGACTTCCTAGTGAGTTTTCTTAGAGTACTAGCAATGGAACCCTCCCCATAGAAATTTAAACTCTTCGTACTTCACTTGAATTTTCATGTGCTTAAAGCCTAACCTCCAGCTTTGGGAGGAAGAGACCAAGCATAAGGAAGTCTAAGTGAAATCTTTATAAGTGACTATGCCGTAGGATTAGCCCTCGGGAAGCCTGTGTCACACACTGACATTCACAATTACACATTGCATTCTACACTCACATCCTAAATCGAATACATTTCATTTTGACCTTCGATCCCTTTTGAAACTCATGTGAGTGGTCCCACTAGCCTTAAGCCTATGGCCAAAAGAGCTAAAATCACCACATAGAGGACCAAAGGAGGCTTTCCTTAGCCCGTAACCCATCCGAATGATTCCATACTTCATGGTCTGACGATACCTCACTTTTTGCTAAAATTTCAATTTTTACCCCGAAATTAGTAATTGCCCCTGAAAAGGGACCCAAAACCCAAAATTCCACAGTCACCCGGGGTTCCCAAAAATTGTTCCGAAGTGTTCCTCTCGTCGAACTAAGAAGGTTTGACCTCATTTTTAATGAGTCAATACCTTTTGACCTAAAAAGTCAACTTTAGTCAAAATGGTCAAACCAGACCCAATGACCAACCCTGTTGACCCAATAGGTCACCCTTTTGACCTAAAAAGTCAACTTTGGTCAAAATGGTCAAACTAGACCCAATGACCAACCCTGTTGACCCAATAAGTCATCCTTTTGACCTAAAAAGTCAACTTTGGTCAAAATAGTTAAACCAGACCCAATGACCAACCCTGTTGACCTAATAGGTCACCCTTTTGACCTAAAAAATCAACTTTGGTCAAAATGGTCAAACCAGACCCAATGACCAACCCTGTTGACCCCACAGGTTAACCTTTTTACCTAAAATGACAATTTTGGTCAAAATGGTCGATCTAGACCTTATGATAAACCCTGTTGACCCCATAGGTCAACCTTTTTACCTAAAACGACAATTTAGGTCAAAATGGTCGATCTAGATCTTGTGACAAACCCTGTTGACCCTATAGGCCAACCTTTTTACCTAAAATGAAAATTTTGGTCAAAATGGTTAATCCTGACCCAATGGCAAACCCTGTTGACCCCACAGGTCAACCTTTTTACCTAAAATGACAATTTTGGTCGAAATGGTCGATCTAGACCTTATGACAAACCCTGTTTACCCCATAGGTCAACCTTTTTACCTAAAATGACAATTTTGGTCAAAATGGTCAATCCTAACCCAATTACCAACCTTGTTAACCCCACAGGTCAACCTTTTGACCCAAAATGACAATTTTGGTCAAAATGGTCAATCCTGGCCCAATGACCAACCCTGTTGACCCCACATGTCAACCTTTTGGCCCAAAATGATAATTTTGGTCAAAATGGTCAATCCTGCCCCAATGACCAATCCTGTTGACCCCATAGGTCAACCTTTTGACCTAAAATAACAATTTTGGTCAATATAACCAATCCGGATCCAATCACCAACCTTATTGACCCAATGGGTCAACACATGACCTAAAAAGTCAATTTTGGTTAAAAGATCAATTTTTGATCAAACAACCAATGACATGTTTAAAACTCCACAATGACAAAAATTAATCAAATTAATTTCAAAAAAAATTCTTTTGATTAACTAAATTGACTAATAATTTGATTCTCAATATTTTAATTAATCAAATGACACGATTAATTAAAATGAAAATTAAATTAAAAGTCATAAAATGACAAAATTAATCAAATAATTGATTTCAAAATTATTTTGATTAATTAGTTGGCTAATGAATTAATTTTAAAATTTTAATTAATAACCTAATTAATTAAAATGAAAAATTAAATTCAAAAGCCATAAAATCACAAAATCCACAAATTGATTAAAAATAATGGAATTAATCAAATAATTGATTCCAAAAATAATTTTAATTAATTAATTGATTTTCATATTTTAATTAATGACATAATTAGTTAAAATGAAAATTAAATTGAAAAGTCATGAAAAGAGACAAAAATCAATTTTAATGACATGGATATTAATTAAATAATTAATTTGGAATTATTTCCAATTAATTATTGATTAATAAAATAATTTTCAATATTTAATCAATGACATAATTAATTAAATATGGAAATTAAAATGAGGAGGGCATTAAATGGAATTTTTAAAACCTATGAAATATGGTTTTCTAAAAAATCTAAAACTCTTTTATGACATCACACATGATCCATTAAAGAAAAATCAATTAATAAATCACTCACATTTAACCATGGTAAAGGCCATTATGACAAGAAAAATTAGGTGGCAAAACCATGGTAATTTAAAGTGTGAGGTGTCTTGCCCTGGTGAGGTTAGTTTAGCCACCTCCCTAGCCATCCAATAGTGAGGAGACAAAGCTTTGACCATCCTTCACACCATGGTTAAAACCATCATAATATTTCATGAAAAATATTAAGAGAGGGGCTAATGTGTCACCACCTCAAATGGTAATTGAGGTGTTACAAGGAGAGGGTCTCAACCATTTGACTCACCATGAACCTCCCACTTAGCCAATGGAATGGAAACAAAGAGACTAAAATCCATCATGACAAGATTTAAGCCAAAATTGCCATGAAATGTGCACTTGCTTAAGTTGCAAAATTCTCATGGAGGAAGAAGAGGTGAAGCTTGGTTTAAATGGGGCAGGTTGCACTCTACAGCCCTAACTATACCCTGGTCAAATTTAAGCCAACCAAGGTTAATCCCTAGCTATTCATGGCTATAAATACCCCCCCTGGCCAAAATATCCAAGAGGAGAGAATTAACCCATAGAATCTTATAGGCTGCCCAAATCCCTAGGCTCCCAACACAACAAATCTTCCTGGGGACCTCAGCAACCTATTCCAACCAAGCCCAAGCCATAGGGTAAGCCCAATCAAGCCAATTTAGCCAAAATCCCAAATCAGCCAAAGTTTGCCATTTTGCCCAAATTGCTCACTAAGGCTAGCTACAAAACCAAATTGAAGTGACAAAGATCTTCTTTGGGAATCCTAGAAGCTGACCATCAGGCCTGATCAAGCTCGACATACTTCTGGCTAAGGTATGGATTTATTTTCTCCAAAATAATTCGTATTTTCAAAATATCATGGGTTAAACTAGCCCAAAAATGTATCATCACCGTATAGCTACATTCTATACGTCCAGATGATTCCATAGGTTAAAAAATCACTCAATTTCGTTGAGAAATGAGTGAGATATTGAAGTTTGAAGTTTAACGAATCGAAATTTTTCAAAATTTTTGGGCGATTTATCTCCACCGTCCGTTCCCGTGTTTTGGAATGGACGGCGCTGATCTACGCACCCGGTGTCCGCTATTCTGCGCCGCACATGGGATCATCCCACCCATTCGACGCGTACGAGGACACGTGGCAGCGCGTGGGATTTTCTGGGTTAATTTAATTCAGAAAAACCTTAAAAACTTCAAAAATTCATATCTTTTGATCCAGAGGTCACAAAAATAAAATAAAAATACCTCTGGAAAGCTCTTAAAGAGGAGAAAATTATGAGATCAAAATCATTATTTTATTCTCATTATTTAATTTTTAATTAATTCAATACTCTCTAGAGTATTTTAATTATTAAAAATTATTTACAAGTCAGAAAAATATGAAATTTTTAGGGAATGACCTTTAAGTTCTTAGGCACATCTTCTGATTTTTCTAAGGCTAGGATAACTCTCTAGGATGTGATTTCCTAATTTCCATGATATTTTGTTATTATTTTCAAAAATAATTACAAAATTAGGAAAATTGAAAAATTTAAATGCAAAATGATTGAGAACTTTAGGACAACAGAGCACAATCCTAAAACAACAATTCTCAAGTCATCAAATCAATCTAAAAGACATTTTGAAACAAGGTTAAGATTTATTAATTTTAAAATTAATAATCAAAACCTCATCTTCACATATTTAATCCACCTCATCATGGATTAAGCAAGCGATGAATCCAAACTCAAATAAATTCAAATCAAACAATAATTAGGTTTAAAGACAACTTAAACCTGGTTAAGTCATTAAACCTTAGGGTTTAAGACAAAAATCAAACCTTTAATTAAGTTTAAGGACATATTAAACTTAATTAACCCATTA
Organism: Papilionanthe hookeriana x Papilionanthe teres; assembly: GCA_022702705.1. Classification (NCBI taxonomy): domain Eukaryota; kingdom Viridiplantae; phylum Streptophyta; class Magnoliopsida; order Asparagales; family Orchidaceae; genus Papilionanthe; species Papilionanthe hookeriana x Papilionanthe teres. The sequence goes on along the minus strand of CM040421.1, from coordinate 83,427,012 downwards.
AACCTTACCTAAATTAGGTTTAATATAAAAATTAAACCTTTAATCAAGTTTAAGGACATATTAAACTTAATTAACCCATTAAACCTTACCTAAATTAGGTTTAATACAAAAATCAAACATTTTAATTAAGTTTAAGGACAAATTAAACTTATTTAACCAAAATTAAATCTTTAATTAAGTTTAAGGACATATTAAACTTAATTAACCCATTAAATCTTACCTAAATTAGGTTTAATATAAAAATCAAACATTTTAATTTAGTTTAAGGACATATTAAACTTAATTAACCAAAATTAAATCTTTAATTAAGTTTCAGGACATATTAGACTTAATTAATCAAAATCAAACCTTTTAATTAAGTTTATGGCTATAATAAACTTAATTAACCAAAATCAAACATTTTAATTAAGTTTAAGGACATATTAAACTTAATTAACCAAAATCAAATATTTAATTAAGTTTAAGGACATATTAAACTTAATTAACCCATTAAACCTTACCTAAATTAGGTTTAATACAAAAATCAAACCTTTTAATTAAGTTTAAGGACATATTAAACTTAATTAACCTAAATCAAACCTTTAGTTAAGTTTAAGGACATATTAAACTTAATTAAACCATTAAACCTTAACTAACTAAGGTTTAATCAAACATAAACCCTAATTAGGTCTAACCCATTAAACCTAATTAAACCATTAAACCTTAACTAACTATGGTTTAATCAAACATAAACCCTAATAAGGTCTAACCCATTAGACCTAATTAAACCATTAAACCTTAACTAACTAAGGTTTAATCAAACATAAACCCTAATTAGGTCTAACTCGTTAGACCTAATTAAATCATTAAACCTTAACTAACTATAGTTTAATCAAACATAAACCCTAATTAGGTCTAACCCATTAGACCTAATTAAACCATTAAACCTTAACTAACTAAGGTTTAATCAAACATAAACCCTAATCAGGTCTAACTCATTAGACCGAATTAAACCATTAAACCTTAACTAACTAAGGTTTATCAAACATAAACCCTAATTAGGTCTAACTCATTAGACCTAATTAACCCATTAAACCTTAACCAACTAAGGTTTAATCAAACATAAACCCAAATTAGGTCTAACCCATTAGACCTAGTTAAACCATTAAACCTTAACTAACTAAGGTTTAATCAAACATAAACCTTAATTAGGTCTAACCCATTAGACCTACTTAAACTATTAAACCTTAACTAACTAAGGTTTAATCAAACATAAACCCTAATTAGTTCTAACCCATTAGACCTAATTAAACCATTAAACCTTAACTAACTAAGGTTTAATCAAACATAAACCCCAATTAGGTCTAACTCATTAGACCTAATTAACCCATTAAACCTTAACTAACTAAGGTTTAATCAAACATAAACCCTAATTTGGTTTAACCCATTAGACCTAATTAAATCATTAAGCCTTAACTAACTAAGGTTTAACCAAACCCAAACATAACATAAGTCTAAACCATATTAGACTTAAGTTAAATCATACTTAGGTTCAACCCGACTTGAACCTAAGTCTAATCCAAACATAACTTAAGTCTAACCCATATTAGACTTAAGTCAAACCATACTTAGGTTCAACCTGACATGAACCTAACCCAATCCTAACTTAAGTCTAACCCATATTTGACTTAAGTCAAACCAAACATAGGTTAAACCTAACTTGAACCTAACTTAAACTCAAACCTTAACTTAAGTTCAACCCATATTGAACTTAAGTCGACCTTAAGTCTAGGTTCAACCTGACTTGATCCTAACTTAACCTAAACTCAAAATTTAACTTAAGTCTAACCCATATTAGACTTTAAGTCAAACCAAACTTAAGTTCAACCCGACATGAACCTAACTCAAACTTAAGTTAAGTCTAACCCATATTAGACTTAAGTCAAACCAAACTTAGGTTCAACCCGACATGAACCTAACTCAAACCTAACTTAAGTCTAACCCATATTAGACTTAAGTCAAACCAAACTTAGGTTCAACCTGACATGAACCTAACTTAAACTTAACTTAAGTCTAACCCACATTAGACTTAAGTCAAACCAAACTTAGGTTCAACCTGACATGAACCTAACTTAAACCTAACTTAAGTCTAACCCACATTAGACATAAGTCAAACTACACTTAGGTTCAAACCTAACTCAAACCTAACTTAAGTCTAACCCACGTTAGACTTAAGTCAAACTACACTTAGGTTCAAACCTAACTCAAACCTAACTTAAGTCTAACCCACATTAGACTTAAGTTAAATCATACATAAGATTCAACCTGACATGAACTTAAATCTAACCCAAATCCGACATAAACCTTAATTATGTCTATTCCATTAGACTTAATTAAATCATTAAACCTTAATCAACTAAGGTTTAAATAAACACAAACCATGATTAAGTCTTATTCACTAAGACTTAATATCTAAACAAATCTCGGTTAAACCAAATTATACTTGATTAAAACTTAAGCTTTACCTAAAAAGGACTTGATGGTCTGAAATTCTAATTAAGTCTAATTTATTAGATTTAATTAACTTTAAGTACTATTTAAATAAGGCTTAAAACTTAATTAGGTCTATTTTGATTAAACCAAACCTTTTAACTTAAGTTCAAATGGACATGAACTCAAGTTAATTAGATTTAATCAACATTGAATTTAACTTAGGTTCAACCAGACATGAACCCAAGTTAATTCAATCAATATTGAATCTAACTTTAAACCTTTTAACTTAAGTTCAAACAGACATGAACTCAAGTTAATTAGATTTAATCAACATTGAATTTAACATAGGTTCAACCAGACATGAACCCAACTTAATTCAATCATTATTGAATCTAACTTTAAACCTTTTAAGTTAAGTTCAGACAGACATGAACTCAAGTTAATTAGATTCAATCAACATTGAATTTAACTTAGGTTCAACTAGACATGAACCCAAGTTAATTCAATCAATATTGAATCTAACTTTAAAACCTTTCAACTTAAGTTCAAACAGACATGAACTCAAGTTAATCTAATTCAACTTAAGTGCAAACAGACATGAACTCAAGATTTAAGTTTAAATTGACATAAAATCGACATTTTAAACCAAAATCGACATAATCGACATAAATTTGACATTTCAAACAAAAATCAACAAAACCGACATAAATTCGACATTTCAAACATAACTGACATAAAATTGACATTTTAAACCAAAATTGACATAACCGACATAAATTTGACATTTCAAACAAAAATCGACATAACCGACATAAATTTGACATTTCAAACATAACTGACATAAAATCGACATTTTAAACCAAAATCGACATAATCAACATAAATTTGACATTTCAAACAAAAATCGACAAAACCGACATAAATTCGATATTTCAAACATAACTGACATAAAATCGACATTTTAAACCAAAATCGACATAACCGACATAAAATCGACATTCTAAACCCAAATTGACATAAATTTGACATTCCTAACATTTAATCGACATAATTGACATAAATTTGACATTCCAAACATTTAATCGAAAAAATCGATATAAATTTGACATTCCAAACATTTAATCGACATAATCGACATAAATTTAACATTCCAAACATTAAAGCAACATAAATTTGACATTCCAAACATTTAATCGACAAAATCGATATAAATTTGACATTCTAAATAATTAATCGACAAAATCGATATAAATTTGACATTCCAAACATTTAATCGACAAAATCGACATAAATTTGACATTTCAAAAAAAAAGCAACATAACCGACATAAATCCGACATTCTAAACGAAACTCAATAAATTCGACATTTCAAATGAAATTATTCGACATTAATCAACATTCCCAAACACAAACTGACATTAATCGGCATTTCAAACCAAATTAAACAATTACCGACATTAAATGACATTTCAAACCAAATTAAACAATCACCAACATTAAATGACATTAATCGACATTTCAAACCAAACTCAATATATCTCGACATAAAACGACATAATTCTTAAAGTTCGACCCACATTGAACATAACTTAACATAAAATTAAAAATCGACAATCCAACCCAAAATAATATTCAAGACAAATAAAAATTTAAACATAAACTGACATAAACCTAAATCGACATTTCAACCAAACTCGGACATCCGAAAACTCTAGATCAACATACACTTTGACCAGGTAATCTAAATATCTTGATATGACATTGTTTCTAACTTTATTTTCCTTGCAGGATGAAGACATGAAGTTTCGTTTAGATTTTCATTGCATGTTATAGGGTGTGCTAACTCTATTTTGCATGACGTCGACGATGGAACATTGACTTTTAGGATAGCCACAAAACTTAAACTTTCTACAAATAACAAAATAAAAATGACATGACAACAAAGACAACTGGACTTTTAGGTTAGTCATGAAATCTGAAATAAAACGACAAAATCATTAACATTGACATCGATATAACATCAACATTAACAAAAACATACAATGACATTTCTATACCACAATAAAGTGATGACATGACACTAAACCGAAACAAATACATGACAAAATGACATGACACCACAAAACCAAAATTTAAAACAAAAAGGAATCATAAAAAAATAACAAAAATAAAATAAATAATGATATCTTCTTGACATCATTGAAGGTATCTCACGACATAATAACGACATAGGAGATAAAATATCTCATTAAAAATCGAGATATTAATCATGACATCTTATGAAATTACAACATCACATAAAATGACATGACATTATGATTCACATTAAGACATGACATAAAATGACATGACATTACGACATCACATTATGCACAACATGACATACAAACTACGACATCCCGACATGACATATGACATGATATACAAAATGACAAAAATGACATTACAAAACAAAACACCACAAAGCAATGACATACATCCAATATAAACAAAACTTTCTGGTAGTATCGATTCTTCAGAAACACACTGCTACGACAACACTTACACTTTTTCGAGGATAAATGTTAACCTTAATCGGGAGCTTTCCTAGGCAATATTAATTGCTCAGGATGTAATTAACTATAGGAGCTTGCTCCTATAGGAGATTAAAGAACTTAGGATAGGTATTTTACATATAAAACGTCTCTAGTTACCCAAGATCTTCATGTGATTTTCTTATACGAAAAACTTCAGTAATCACACAATCTGAAGATTTATTTTATGAGATTATCATTCGATCTCTTTTTTTCTCAATCTCTATCATGATTAATCCTTCTTCAATTTCTCCTAAGATTTCTAACAAAAAGTTTAAGTAGAATAAGAATTTGGGTAATGGATAGAGAAAGAGAGTGGCGTCTCCTTGACATCAACATGATACGAGAATTGATAACGATGCAGGTCGTCAAAAATATTTTCATCGCCATCAGAAGTTTGTTTGTAAACATGCATACTTTTGAGCTACCGGCGAACCCCTTGTGGCTTAAATAGGCCCTACTTGAACGACATTCTAGGCCCCACAAAACCCTCTGTAGTGGTCAGAAACGCTCCTAGACACTACCGTTCAACTCCAAATTCAATTTTGAACCACTTTGGACCTTTAAATCACACTTTTGACCAAATTCCCAAAAAAATCCATGAAATTACCAAAATACCCCTACTTAGACCAAAATTTAAAAAATTCCAAAAATTCCTAAAAATTTCCAGAATCTCTGAAATATTCCCAATTTCATTTTCTCCAACTACACCATAGCCCAAATTTTTCAATTTAAGCCGATTTCATCAAAAGCCACAATTTTAACCTAAGCCCGACCTAGGCTCCGGTTTAACCGAATTTGACCCAAAGTTAGCCAATTTCTTTTTTATTTGAATTTTTAACACTTCGTCACATCCCCCTAAACTAAATGCAACATTCGATTGCCACCAATTTGGCCTTGAATTTCACCCAAATCCGATTTAATCACAAAATCCCCAAATTTGACCTATTCTTCACCTGTTTCGACGACGAGGTTACCCAAACGACCTTGGATTCGCAAATGGACTGTGATGTTGCTTATGAAATGTCGAAAATAGTAGGAATCAATATAAAATTTGCTATAGTTCGATGCACAAGCAAACGATGTCAAATTCGGCATCCCCGGATGAGAAAATAAGTAATAAAATATTTTTTTTGTCTCCACCTTGACCTAGCCGACCCAACCCCTCCTCCTCCTCCTCTCCAATTCACGATTTCAGTCTGGCCGAACCCTCCCCTTGCCTTGTGCGAATTTTTAATGGCTTCTCTTATCCTCTCTTGCAAGAAGGTAATGTGGCTCATCCTTCTCCATGCAATTTCTGTCATGGGAGAATCTCCTGGCTTCAATCCTATCCATGGTAGCACTCCATTATATCCTACATGCTTTGTCACTTCTCCCCTGAATTTCTATCATCTCTATCACCTCTAAAATGGGTAGAAGACTTCACCGTCTTTGGACTTTTGGGTATTGCCCATTGGAAAGTTTAGGGCTGCTTCTACCTTCTCCCATGGCTATAAGATGGGCTTCTTTCCCCATTTTTTTGGTTGGCTGAATTTTAAGTGGAAGGAAGGAGGTGTTGTTGTTTCATTGTTTGATCCAACATTAAGGTGAAAATCTTGTTCTCCTTTATGCTTAGGCTAGGTCTCCTTCCTTATGCTTGTGATGTTTGCCTCAATCCCTAAGGTATAAGCTTTCTTGCCTCATGGTTTTGCATACTTTCTTGGGTAAAGAATTTTTTATGGAAAAGATTTAATGTGGTTATTCACTTAGGAATTTTGAGATTGCCGGAATCATTTTTTTTTGCATTTTTTTGGTTGGCCGAAAATTTCAAGAGAGGGGAGGTGCTGCCTATTTTTCTCTTTATTCAAAGCCTAGGTAATACTTTTGTTCATTCCATGCTTAGGCTAGGCCTTTTTGCTAATTTTACATTTTCTTTTGATTTGGTGGATTTACTTTAGCCACTAATGTGAAATTTTGCTCCATATGGTTTAGTTTTATGTTTTCTTTGGCTTGAGAATCATGTGGCAATACTTACATATCATGGCTAGGCTTGGGATTTTTCTTTCTCATCTTTTTCTACATGGCAAAGTTTGGAAGTTCCTGTTGAGTTTTATAGTCCTTCTTACATGGCAAGTGGTTGGCTTTATGTTTGGGCGTTAAAATTATTCCTACATGTTAGAATTTCAAATTCATGCTTATGGTGGAAAATTTCATTTACATGTTAGAGGCTAGAAATTCTACATAAGTTGTAAGCCTCTCTTTACATATAAAAGGCTAGAAATTTTCTTGTGTTGGAAGTTACTTTCACATGCTTAAAGCTTAGGCTTCATGTTTGATTTGCAAAGTTCTTTCACATATAGAGATTTAGGCTTTATGTTGGGTTTGGAAGCCACTCTTGCATGCTAAAGGTTTAAGGTTATATTTGGCTTTCAAAGTCATTTTTCACATGCTTAAATATCAAGTTCTTGCTCACTTTCTAGATACAAGAAAAAAAGATTGAAATATATTTGGCACTTGGGCCTACTTTATACATGCTAAAATCTAAAACTTTGGCTTGCATCTTTAAGCCTTTTTCACATATAAAAGTTTTGAAACTTTGGCTTGCATCTTTAACCCTTTTTCACATGTAA